>CARXXK010000003.1:72708110-73308110 GCA_949089665.1 Macrosiphum euphorbiae | reverse complement strand
GTTTTTTTTCTAGAAATATCAATAAAATTTTATTTGTTGGTTGCGAAAGCTTGAAAATTTAATAGAAGGCTCCTAATATGTTGTTTCAAAGGCAGATGAAAAATATTAAAAATCCTTAGTCACAATTTTTTTTTATAAGCACTTAAAGTTCAAAAATTGACAAAATATGGAAAAATCACGAAAATTAGCAAATTATTTTGAGTTAAGAATTCGTAAAATTTTTCTTTTTAAATCTAAGATTTGAAAATTTAACACAAGATTCCTTATAAGATTATCTACCTTTATCAAAAAAAAAAATGTCTATAAGAAAGTCAAATTAAATTTTTATGAGCGTTTGAAATTCAAATTTTTACAACATTGAATATTCACTCGATTTCCCATGTAGCGATTTCCTTAGTTTGTTGTAATTCAAAAACAAATAACTGTAGATACATGAAAATTTCACTGAATGTTTAAATTAGCATTTTCTATACACCATACAATTTTGAAAATATTTTGACTCTTTTTGAGCTGTTTATGGACATTTACAGCTTTCAATTTTTTTAGTTTTTTTTTCTATAAATATCAATAAAATTTTATCTGTTGGGCCAAAAAGTGTAAAAATTTAATACAAGGCTCCTGATATACTGTTACAATAGCAGTTGAAAAATATTAAAAATACATAGGCACAGTTTTTTTTTATAAGCATTTAAAGATCAAATTTTGACAAAATTTATCAAAATCTCGAAAATTATCAATCATTGAAATTAATAAATTATAAAATGTTCAGTTTTTATAGCTAAGGATTGCAAATTTAAAACAAAGGTTCTCATAAATAGTTCATACTGTAACCAAAAAATCTAAAAAATATATGAACACAGTTATTTTTTACAGACATTTTAAATTCAAATTTGGACGAAATTACATATTAAAAAACCTAGAATAACTATTTTAGTTATTTTGTTGTGATTGAATAATATTATTCGTGGGTACTTGAAACTTCTAAAGTGTACTATTATATATCTATGATAGTATCACGGTTTTGTTGATGTATAACGCGTTATAAGTACCTAATGGACATTGTGATATGATTAATTTGGAATTTATTATAGGTACCTATTATAGGTCAATTTTTTGTTTAATACCATAGATATGTATATAATATGTCTTAAACATAGACTGACATACCGTCTCCGCTCAGAATCGTTTTTCTTATACAATGATATTATATCGTTGAATTCAAATTTAATATCATCCATTATACAGTGACCCACTTGTAACCTACTGTACAGCAGAGCGACACCCACTTGCCCACCTTTTTTTTAATTTTTTTAATTTTTTTTTTTTTTTTTGTGTCTGTGTACACGATAAGTAGTCCAAATAATGCTTCGATTTTCGACTTCAGTATCTCATTCGAATGGAAAGTGAATATCGTTGGTGCATTGGGGAGGTCGAAATTTAAAATTCCCAGTACTTTTCAAAAGCGCCAAGAAAAATTAAGGAAAAACGGGAATTTTTCGATTTTTCGATTTTTCGATTTTTCTGAAAATTGAATTTGGTTTTTGGTGTAACTTTAAAATAAATGACCGTAGATACATGAAATTTTCACTGGTTGTTTATATTTGCATTTTCTATACACGATAACATTTTCAAAATATTTTGAACTGTTTATAGGGACATTTTCATTTTTCATTTTTTTTTTAGTTTTTTTTCTAGAAATATCAATACAATTTTATTTGTTGGTTAAAAAACCTTGAAAATTTAATAGAAGGCTCCTAGTATACTGTTTCAAAGGCAGATGAAAAATATTAAAAATCGTTAGTCACGGTTTTTTTTTATAAGCATGTAAAGTTCAAAAATCGACAAAATATGGAATATGGAATTTTCCAGTAGTTTTCACAAGCGCCGGGAAAAACAACATAAAAATTAAGGAAAAACGGGAATTTTTACGCAAAATCGATTTTCCAAAAAATCGAATTTGGTTTTTGGTGTAACTTCAAAACAAATGACCGTAGATACATGAAATTTTCACTGGTTGTTTATATTTGCATTTTCTATACACGATAACATTTTCAAAATATTTTGATTTATTTTGAACTGTTTAGGGACATTTTCATTTTCATTTTTTTTTAGTTTTTTTTCTAGAAATATCAATAAAATTTTATTTGTTGGTTGCGAAAGCTTGAAAATTTAATAGAAGGCTCCTAAAATGTTGTTTCAAAGGCAGATGAAAAATATTAAAAATCCTTAGTCACAATTTTTTTTTATAAGCATTTAAAGTTCAAAAATTTACAAAATATGGAAAAATCACGAAAATTAGCAAATTATTTTGAGTTAAGAATTCGTAAAAATTTTTCTTTTTAAATCTAAGATTTGAAAATGAAACACAAGATTCCTTATAAGATTATCTACCTTTATCAATAAAAAAATCTCTACCGGACAGTCAAGTTAAATTTTTATGAGCGTTTGAAATTAAAATTTTTACAACATTGGATATTCACTCGATTTCTCATGTAGCGATTTCCTAATTTTGTTGTAATTCAAAAACGAACAACTGTAGATACATGAAAATTTCACTGAATGTTTAAATTAGCATTTCCTATACATCATACAATTTTGAAAATATTTTGACTCTTTTTGAGCTGTTTAGGGACATTTTCAGTTTTCAATTTTTTTAGTTTTTTTTTTTATAATTGTCAATAAAATTTTATTTGGTGGGCCAAAAAGTCTGAAAATTGAATACAAGCTTTCTTATATATTGTTACAATATCAGTTGAAAAATTTTAAAAATACATAAGCACGATTTTTTTTTATAAGCATTTAAAGTTGGAATTTTGACAAAATTCATCAAAATCTCGAAAATAATCAATCGTTGGAATTAAAAAATTATAAAATGTTCAGTTTTTATAACTAAGAGTTGAAAATTTAAAACAAAGATTCTCTTAAATAATTCATACTGTAACCAGAAAATCTAAAAAATATATAAACACACTTATTTTTACAGACATTTTAATTTCAAATTTGGACGAAATTACATATTAAAAAACCTAGAATAACTATTTTAGTTATTTTGTTGTGATTGAATAATATTATTCGTGGGTACTTGAAACTTCTAAAGTGTACTATTATATATCTATGATAGTATCACGGTTTTTGTTGATGTATAACGCGTTATGAGTACCTAATGGATATTTTGATATGATTAATTTTGGAATTTATTATAGGTACCTACCTATTATAGGTCAAATTTTGGTTTAGTACCATAGATATGTATAATGTATATAATATGTCTTATACCTAGACTGACATACTGTCTCCTACCTATACTACCTACGCTGTACTGGTTAATTATTACTTATTAGCATTGTAACAACCATGTCGTCATCGACATCGTACATTACTCCCTACGTCTAGCACGACTAATATGCTGAGTAATGGAAAATGTGTATATTATATGTATGAAATATATATTATGCTGACTCGATGTTTAGCTGACATCGTGTTAATAACCGACCGGAAATCCTGGCGAAAAATAGATAGAGTCAGTAGTGGAGTTGATAGTCGAGGGAACGAGTCGAGAGTCACAAGCAGAGTCAAGAGTCATAGTGAATGGTCGACAGTGAAAGTCGAGGGCTGACAACGACCTGAAGAGGACCTGTGGACGGCCAGCTCAACTCACATCGGATATCAGCACCCACGACACGTCGACACACCATGGCCCGATCGGTAACAATCAGTTAAGCTAATTTATAAGTATATCTAATAACTATTATTTGATGTTCTTTATATTATAAGATTCGATAGTTAATAACAGTTACATATTTATACATATATACGTTGATTACTTTGCTTTACATTAGGTAACCTTGATCCCTAGCAATAATATCACACACCGAGGTCGAGTTTCCGAGACCTCGTTATATAAACAGAACGACACCGAGGGATACGAGCCCCAGGTGAAGTGGATACATTACAGCATCGAGATTGTCAACTCAATATATTGTATAGTAATATTACTTAATATGCATTATTCTGAAAAGCCAAAGGACGTTAAGCAAACAAACAAACTCGTAAACAGTAAACTTAGTTCATAAAAATCGAATCCTAAAAAATAAAATAATGATAATATTATTATGCGAATACAAGATAAATACCTTAGTAATTTGGACTAATCAACATGTTATGTATACGAGTACCTAGTCATTATATCCACCTCGGTCAAAGACTAAATCCATGTTCTTAAATTAATAACTAAGCAGCACGCATTATACACATTAACATAACTAAAAATAAATCTTTTCAAACAAATATAGTCAAAACATTTACAAGTAGGTACCTAACATACACATCATTAGATCCACAAAAATGATTTGTCAAAAACTTATCATCACGCATACGTCCACCGTGTCAATAAACATCATAAAATTTAAATTTTCTCGGTGGTTTCTTTTTCTTCAAAGTGTCAGCCATTAAGTTGACTATACTGTAGTACACTTAATACGTACACTAAATTGGCACCACTTTTTACCTCTTGGTTTGAACTTTAAATTTTACACTCATGACTCACCGATTTCCAGTAATAGTTTCGCGACTCAAGGCCATCATTTACAGGTACTTGTTCTATTATAAGGAAATTACGCATATTCCTATATATACCTAAGTACTGCAAAATTAAGGGCGTCAAAAAAAATATTAAAAGCTTAATAAAAAAATTGGATTTTGTATCTAACATGATAATGACGAGGACACATTTGTATTAACTCTCATACTTAATAAACAAAATTAAATTATATTTGAATAAATAAAAACAATACAGGTACTGCAGACTGTAGTAATTCAAAATCATAGAATTCTTATTTAAATGTTTGCTTTTTATTAAAATTAGTATAATATTGACTATGTAATAAATAATTTATTTTCAGATCGTTAATATAAAAATAACAAATTTCCAAATGTCTATCCAAACAATAAAAGTTGCATATATTAAAAGACACATTCCTTTAAATTTTCACAATTTGTTTATTTATTACGAAATTTAACACTTTTAACCCCTAAGCTTTAATGCCTATTGCCTAGGGCTTAGACACAATATCTATGTCGAATTTCCCTATTTAAATATGTGTGAATAATTTAAATTACCTCTTTCTCATAATAAAAAAACAACACAATGGTACACCAATAGGTTCAGGCTCCATTCAGTACCTATCTAAAAGTAATTTTTTTTATATTGAAGAGGGTAGGGAAATTGTAGTTCGCACGCCACAGTCCTATAAATATGGATTTACCAATTAGGTACCTATAGGTAATGTTCGATTAACCTTCCAATGCATGTTGCATTGTTTTCCGAATACTACGCGATGCCCGTTTACTTACTACATGTACGTTTCATGTATTTTTGAATCAGAATAAGAATTAAGAAGCTTTTTTTTTTTAAAGTTTTTTAACATTATTGGTTTGAGGCATTTTTGAAATTTTTGAACCCAACATTTTAAGATATTATATGCTTTTACGTAATTTTCATATAAATTCAACAAACTTTAAAGTAGGTTTGTACTAATAATTATAATATTATTGGAAAATAGTAAGATAAATGTCATACCCTAGATCAGGGGTCAGCAACCTGCAGCGCGAAGGCCGCATGTGGTCGTAAGTAAAATTTATAATTTATATAAAAATTACAAACTACGATATAGTATGGACTTGAACATGCGTGTTAAGACGTTGTTTTTTTTGTAGTTAGGTACCTTGTTAAATTAATAAACCTAACAGTTATGAACTTAAATAAACTACATTTGATATGATTTTACATTTTTGTTTCAAATTAAATATGATACCCATATAGGTATTCAAATTGTAGACCGTGAACAATTTTCTATTTATTTGTTGGCCCTTGACATCAAAAAGGTTGGCGACCCCTGTCCTATCGAGTAACGGTCTATAATGGTAGTCTAATCCGTTGGAGTAATAAATTCAACGATATCGTTCACTACGTGTTTTACTGTCATAGGTCATAACGTGTGTACTTAATTATTTTCTACAATTTGCATTTAATTATTCGTGACTACGTATTTTCGATATTTTCAAATTTTGTATGAATATCTTACGAGAAACCTTGTAATAAATTGTCAAGCTTTTTACACCCAAAACAACATTTTTATCATATAGTTATAACATGTATAGTAAATGCTTAATATAAATCCTTGGAAAATATATGAAGTCTCTACAGTTATTTATTTTTGAATAAAAATACAAATAAACAGTTATGAATTTTGATTTTTTCAAAATGTTTTGTTATTGTTTTTCCCAATTATTTGGAAATAACTGATGGTTTTACCAGAAACCCCCCTTGAAGTGGTATATCGAAGCATCTCTTTGCTATAAAAGTGAATATTTTTGGTGGATTGGGGAGATCAAATTTTTAAAATTCCGGTAATTTTCAAAAGCGCCAAGAAAAACAAAATAAAAATTAAGGAAAAACGAGAATTTTTACGCAAAATCAGTTTTTGACAAAATCGCTTTTGGCTCTTGGTGTAACTTTAAAACAAATAATCATGTAGATACATGAAATTTCCACTGGTTGTTTATATTTGCATTTTCTATGCACGATAAAATTTTCAAAATATTTTGACTTATTTTGAGCTGTTTACGGACAATTTCATATTTAATTTTTTTTTTATTTTTTTTCCATGATTATCAATAAAGTGTTATTTAATAAACTTAATATAAGGCTCCTACTATATCATTACATTGACATTTGAAAAATATTAAAAATCTTTAGTCACAGTTTTTTTTATAAACATTTAAAATTCAAATCTTGACAAAATATGGAAAAATTATGAATATTATCAAATTACTTTGAGTTAAGAATTCATAAAAATTTTTCTTTTTAAATCTAACATATGAAAATGTAATACATGATTCCTTATAAGTTTGTCTACTTTTATCAAAAAAAAAAAAAGGCCTTAAGAAAGTCAAACTAAATTTTTATGATCGTTTGAAATATACCTACAATCCAAAATTGGTGATTATTAAAATATCAATTATGATTAAGTTGTTGTCCGGTCCAGTGATCAAATTTAAAATTTAAAAAAAAAATAGCAATAGTCATTACCCACTGTGTTTTCTGCACTTACCACCAATGACGGCGAAAGGGTAAATGGCCGTGAGTAAATGGATTTTCGATAAAACATAATATCGTGAGCCACACGACAGATAATATACAGTCAAAAAATAAACAGTATCTAAAGCCAAACGGTGGACGAACGCGCACGAGACCGGTTCTATAATCAAAATATTCAAGTATTACATAGGTAGGTACTACTTTTACTTGTAAGTATGTATTATAATTATGTATACTTATAATACAAATTAAGATTATTATTTTTTATATTACCTATAATATTATTGTGAACTAAAACATAATTTATGTTAATAAATGTATAAATGTGTAGTATTTACACGTTATGGACTTGCGGTTATAATCATGATTAACTAAGTTAGTTAATCATGGTTATAATAATATTCTGTTTAATAGTTATAATTGTACATACCGGTCAAGTAGCCGAACAGTGTTCCGGGTGGCAAGTTTTCGACCATGCCGAAACGGCCGTCGAATAGAATGAATGATACACAAACATACCTATTCTTGAAATTGTGATAAACTTTGTTGCATGCGATAAAAATTTATCCCACGAAAATAAATATTTGGTATTCCTGAATATTGCGGTATGACTTAGTAGACTTTAGTTATGACTAGTCGAACTAAAAGCATTCGACCGTTTGCCGACTGGTAAAAAGTCAAAAAGTTACCATCATACCTTGTTTTTATATCATGTATGAACTTTTTGACAAAATATCTAGGCTTTTTAGGAAGTCAATTTTCAATTTCAAAGCACCTTGAAATAAGGATTTTTTTTTAAAAATCCCATGTTACAAAATTGTATTCAATTTGTATTTATTTTGGGCACATCTGATTTTAAATCAAAAAAGTGATTCCTAGAAAACATATTAGTCTGGAAGCTTATAAATTCAACCATTTTTTTGAAATTACAATCAAACTTCAGGAAGTGTGTTTAATTTACTGCCGCTTTTTGTAGTTTTTATAGTTATGCAAACAGGAATATATTTCATTTTTCGAGTTGCCCTATGACATTTGCGAGAGTTACATCCAGTGGTTGTTTCCCGATGCGGCATTACAGCGGTTCTCGGAAACATACATATAGTACGATTGATCATTTATTGTTCACACATAGACATAGCCTAAATGTTCATGTCATGTGAATTTCGTAAATATTACTCATTATAACATGATATACCGGAGCCGCCTTAAGTACTACAAATTAATAAAATTACCTACCTGAAAAATTCGAAAAACAGCGAAAATACAAAATAAAAGTTTTGCCTTAGAACCAAATATTATGTACTTGGAATGCATTGGTCATTTTTCAACCCATACTATCTAGACTTCAATCAATCCGATAAGATGAACTTACTGGACACCACACTGGCTGTGGGTGAGTTGCGGCCCGGCGTGTCGTTTCCGGTGTTGGAGACCGGTGAATTGCGGCCCGATAATATTTTAGCTATAGGTGAGTTGCGGCCCGAAAAATTATCATTATCTATGTACCTATTGGCTAGTAACTACATTATGTACGATGTACCTGTCAGATGGCTATACATATAGTGATAAACGAATTGTTCGATACGTATGGCAAGTTATATAGCAATACAGCCTGCAGAAAATGACCAAATTGTGAAATTTACAGACTACATTTTTGAAAACTATATTTCTTCAGACGCTATGTTCTCCCCAAATATTTGGGCACAATTTCCTGCTAGCTGCAACCGTACTACTAACAGCTGTGAAAGTTTTCATTCAAAACTAAATATGTCGTTCTACACTAGCCATCCTAACATTTATAACTTCGTTGATGTGTTACTAGAAGTTCAATCTGAAAAAAACATAAGATTCGGAAGTAAAAGTGTAAGAACAAAGAAAATGTGTGAAAAAGAAGCTTTCATTAGAGAGCAGATGACAAAACTCGAGCTAAAAGAAATAGATAATTTTGAATTAGTTAAATCGTTAAGTTTTTGCCAAAACAATAGAAATATAGAATATTATTATCATTATATATTATATTCTAGAAACGCAAAATATTATTAGTTAATTTTTTTTTTATTTATATTCTTGAAATGGCAAATATTAATAATATACGACTATACTAGAAAATACGTAATATTAATAAATTTATATTGTGATGCTTATATACATGTACTATGTATAGACTATAGTATATATTATATATGTAGTACATAGATTATTGTATGGCCGCAATTCGTACGTACCTCTCATAAACCCGGGCCGCAACTCGTACGCTATTTAGGGTTTGGGCCGCAACTCACCAACACCGACCACACTATACATAGTTTACATAATATGAGGTTTATCTGATTATTAGAGCTATAGGAAAATGATGTATTGGAAACCTACGGTAAAGGCATTAAAAAGTTTCCAACAATGCTACAAAAAAAATGTGTTTTAACCAAGAAAATGCTACTAAAAAGTGACTTTAAAATGTAGAAGTTCAGCTGATAACAATTTTTAAAACAGAAAAATAACTTATTAATGAACACATTTTTATATTTTCAAATAAATTAATTCTTTGAACAATTAAATACAATTTAATATAAATTATGTATTTTACAATAAATTAATGCACACTTTTAGGCGATGAAGAAGTTACCAACAAACCTCGGTAACTATATGCGACCAACTTGTCATTCGGTATAAGTCACTGATTTTAGTTTTAGTATTAGTAAGTAATAGTGCGGTAACTATGGAGAATTCTTTAAAAATTATAAAAAAAGCTATTCCATCTAAAGATATGCAAAAAATTAACCATGTTATAAAACTATACGACCAATTTAAAATAGATGGTAATGTATTAAATTTTTTATCAGGGACTGGTTATCGATACCAAGGTTTTAATTTATATAACTTATAATTTGTATTTTGTGTAATTTAAGTTTTTAGTTGACTATAAAAATGGTTTTTTTAGGAGGAACTACTGGTTATCGATACCAACGTTTTAATTTATAGCTTATGAGTATTATTTTTGTATTTTATATACCCAAATATTTTATATTGTTTTTAATTGACTATAATATTATAATAATGATTTTTTTTAATTATATCATTATTATTTTTAATTTAATTTGATTTAATAGTACATGTTGGCAACGTTGCACTCATTTTCGTACGCAATCGTAATGTTTTTAAGACCTAGGTAGATAAATCGTACGCAATCGTAAAAACGTACGCAATCGTATATTACCGAAATATAAAGGGTGTATCTTATGTCATTGTATGCTGTTTTTTTTTAACAATTAGATATCTATGGATCGATGATATGGAATTTCGTTAAAACAAAAAAAGACAATCGTTTCTTTATTTTTAACAGGCAATTTATTTTATAATATATTCTACATTTTTAAACACGCAGTTGTAAAAATAATAAAATCGACTTTATTTTTTCAAATGGTAACCACTATGTTTTTTTATGGATTCCGCTAAAGCTTTTTTTCTAAACATTTTGACAGTCAAATGATCAATTTTGATTAGCTAGGTTATTAACTATGGTCTTCTAAAGTATGCATTAGTGACGATCAAAATTGGTCTTGGTCATGCGGTTTCGCAAGACTCTTGCTGCAAGACTAAGACCAAGATTAGACTTGCAAGAACAAGACAAGACCATCACTGCAAGACTCTTGCGGTCTTGCAAATTTTTTTTTTTTTCCCGAAAATACATTACTACTGTATATGGCTCCAAGTATATTGTTTCAAAGGCAGATGAAAAATATTAAAAATCCTTAGTAACAGTTTTTTTTTATAAGCATTTAAAGTTCAAAAATTGACAAAATATGGAATAATCACGAAAATTAACAAATTATTTTGAGTTAAGAATTCGTAAAAATTTTTCTTTTTAAATCTAAGATTTGAAAATCGAATACAAGATTACTCATAAGTTTGTCTACTTTTATCAATAAAAAAATCTCTACCGGAAAGTCAAATTAAATTTTTATGAGCGTTTGAAATTCAAATTTTTACAACATTGGATATTCAACTTGATTTCTCATGTAGCGATTTCCTTATTTTGTTGTAATTAAAAAACTAATAACTATAGATACATGATAATTTCACTGAATGTTCAGATTAGCATTTCCTATACACTGTACAATTTTGAAAATATTTCTGTTGGGCCAAAAAGCGTAAAAATTTAATACAAGGCTCCTGATATATTGTTACGGTAGCAATTGAAAAATATTAAAAATACATAGGCACAATTTTTTTTTAT
The DNA here is from genome assembly GCA_949089665.1 of Macrosiphum euphorbiae. NCBI lineage: Eukaryota > Metazoa > Arthropoda > Insecta > Hemiptera > Aphididae > Macrosiphum > Macrosiphum euphorbiae. The sequence goes on along the minus strand of CARXXK010000003.1, from coordinate 73,296,777 downwards.
AAGCATTTAAAGATCGAATTTTGACAAAATTTATCAAAATCTCGAAAATTATCAATCATTGTAATTAATAAATTATAAAATGTTCAGTTTTTATAGCTAAGGATTGCAAATTTAAAACAAAGGCTCTCATAAATAATTCATACTGTAACCAAAAAATCTAAAAAATATATGCACACAGTTATATTTTACAGATATTTTAAATTCAAATTTGGACGAAATTAAATATTAAAATCAATATTAACTATCTTTGTTTTTGTTGTAATTTAAAAATATTATTCGGGGATATATGAAACTGAAAAATCAAAATATTATGGCCTATCCATACAATCTACCATATAGTATAAGGAATAAGAAGTATGCTCAATGATAAGACTGTGCTAATTTTAAGGAATTTATTCATATAAATATAACATATTATACAATATAACATAAATAATACGTCAAAATAATCGTACCTAAAATGTGCAACCCCGTACAACTGTTGAATAATATTGATACCGGTGCTACAGTACTTGGTAACTGCAGTAATTTCGAATCCCCGGCCAATATTGTGGTACGATGCATATTTATGGCTCACTATTTGTTGAAAAGAACAGTGTAATGAAAAATAATTTTATGTATTTTAATTAATGTATAAGGTAGAATTAATCGAAGAGGCTCGCTAGAGACTCCTTTCTGTGCATAAGTAACACCGATAAGAAACAGCACCTTGACAACCGATAGCGAGGCTATTATACATTAAGTTTCGTTTCGGCGCTCGGACCTCTCACTCGCACGCATTGGTTGAATGCAGAGTGCGAGAGAGACAGAGCTAAAAACTGCAGTTTTGTGAGTCTTTTTCTTTCGTCCGTCATGGCAACGTCATCCAACGCCGCGCCGTAGCAACCGCCACGCGCCGGCCGCTACCGTACCGCGAACCTCACCCACAACAACAGCTATTTACAGCTAGCTAGTTTTACGTTTGCAGAATTATTATTAATTATTATTTATTTTTATTATATTATAAAATATTTTTTACGTACTCGCGTTGTTGCGATACCGAGGTCTCATGCATTTACATTATTACATACGTTATTTTACCCGATATATTAATCCATAAATATAATATAATATATAAACCTCAGTATATCACAGTAAAACGTGCTTCGAAAAAATAATTGAAATCCTCGAAAAAACTACTTCGGAGAAGTAAAAAAGGCTTTCTGTGCGTAAGTTGAAGAGATTGGGAGAACAGATAGAACTATTTGGTGTTAATAAAGATGTGAAATCAATCTCAAAGTTCTGTGCCAAAAAGGGCCACGGTTGAAAAAATAGAATTTGGGGCTTAATATAAAAGTGAAATCAATACCCAAATTATGTGTCTCAACTTGAAAAAATATCTTATTCAAAAAAATGTCGAGATGTTCAACTGTACAAACATTAAAATAAAATACTAGCACAGAACGGCGTACAATAATGATGAATTAATAAAATTAGCCATAAATTGTCGATTTGTTTACGAGTTAATCTGTTTGATTCGAATTTTTGTTGACAAACTGTAATTCACGCCGTTCTGTGCTATTCGTTGTTTATAAATGTTTTTCGTTTACTCTTAACACAATAATAGCTAGGTAGGTACGTATCGAACGTAAATATTAATAATAATCTATGAAATACATTTTGATTTCTGTGATTATTCTTGTATAGTATTTTAAGCTCTTGGGTCTCACTCTTGGGTGCGGTATTTGCGCTCTTTACTCTCTCGCTTTGGTTACGTCTTACATTGTTATATATTATGTTATTATATTATATATTCATTAGATTATTCGAAAATATATAATTTGTATGGTTATATTGTAATATCTTTTAGTTGTTTCTATAGTCTTATATTATATTATACTGAATGCGGAAATTTATTTTACTATTTTCCGTGCTTTTAAATTCATCCAAATTTAAAACAACAAATTTAATTTCCAACAACAACGTGTTTTGAGTGTTTTGACTTTAGAACCATTTATTGGAATATTATTATAAAACATACACGAGCGTTCTGCTGAGCAAGATCTAAAAGTTATATGGAAAATTTGACAAATATTGTTGTGGCAATGACGTAATAACGGGTATATTATAATTATTGCGCTAGTCTCCGAGATGCCACCTGTTTTGATCCTCCGTATTATAATATTTATATCATAATTCATAACAAATAACAGTTTGTAGTTTTTGATCGTTATTTCGACGTGTTTGATTCTTAAAACAAACTATAGTTTTCGACGAGTATTCTGATTCAATTAGTTAGTATGGTAATGTATTGCAGCGCAGTACCTATAATATATATATACTATATTATATAGTATATAAATCGTCAAGGATCATTTGGTACACGATTAATTTCCAATGGACTTTATACTATGCACTATGCAGGATTGTGTTATTACGCTTGGCTAATCCACGTTGTTTATTTGAGTATATTATACAATTATAATATCCTCCCCCGGCCTCATTTATAGGTCAGTAGCGCACACATGATTTATTTTTTGGTGGGGCTTGTGCTAATGATAATTTTCCAAAAATTACATACTACTGGTGCGAGGGGAATTTCGAACAAATACATATTCTTAAAAGTGGACATTTTAGGGGTTAGCGGGAGAAATCGTGATCCTATACACCCCCCGCCCCAAATGTGTGGAGGAAAATGGAAGGCACCTCTCTTTTAATTTTTTTTTTTGGGGGGGGGGGGATACATCGCGCCCTATCATAACAGATTATATTAAAATCCCGCTGCGGTGAAATAATGACCTAGAATATGCAGTAGAATATATTAATATCATTATGTGGAATAGGGAATATTATCGCTTAGACGATCTCGCCCGGCTGATCGCAATTTGTTAGACCAGGAGAATATTATTATTATTATTATTGCGTGGCGTAATTTATCGACGCACCGTCGTCGTCGTTTGTTGGCTTATTAAAAATATGACGGTAGCTATATTTACACGCACATTCACGTAAATTATATGCCGGTGTATTATACGGTTACGTACCACCTAGATCCCGCGACAAGTAGATCCCCGTACGTCAACTGGATCCCCTTGGACATTTAGAACCTCATAGACATATAGATCCCATACTAACTATAATCTCCTTCGTCATTTAAATACCCAGATTTTGGCGGTAATTTTAAAACTTATAAAAATACGTAAATACTAATAAATATAGTTTAATTTATTCAACTATAAAATAGCATTTATAAGTTAAAAATATTTATAAAATATAAACTATAGGAGTAATAGTGATAACTGATAACTAAGTGATGTTTGTAAAATTTCTAATTTTTTCAATTTCAGCTTTTAATTATTGATTTATTACTGCATAGGTATATTTTTCCAAATATTTTTTTATTAATTTTTATAATATTAGATAGCTTTTTAATTTAAATAAATAATTTTCGTACATACAACTTTTCGAACATATATTTTTCGAACAAATAATTTTTCGATTACATTACTATTCTAACAAATAACTTTTCTAACACTCGTCATTCGAAAACACGACCTTCGAACACATGACATTCGAAGACATGTACCCCACCCTATGTATTAATGTGTATTCTGATTTCTGGAGTCTAAACATATTATGTATTATAAATAAAAATTATAACATTTATTTGTAGGTACTAACCAATTTTTAATTTTAATAATAATATTAAGTGTTCAAATTCTCAAAATAATATACAATCATTGTATATGAAAACATATGTTTTTTTTGGTTTTTATAGGTTAGACCTTAGTGGGCCGATTTTTTAGTATCCCGGTAGACATTTTTGACCCAGTCCGGCCCTGTGTGAAGGGCTCGAATCGCCATATATTAAATTATTATATTTGTTTTTGTGTCAAATTATTTAAACAGGCACAAGTAGCAAGCTTGAGAGTTTTTGTACATATTATTATTATTATAGTTTTTACGAGCTTACTGCTTAAACGACGGTATAGCCAGAGACGTATTCAGAAATTTGGCGCCCGGGTGCCAATGTTTTTCCGCCCCCCACCCCTCCACAGAAAAAATTATTTGACTTTTTCAAACTACCGAGAGCGTTGGAGCTTACTTTCCGGTGACAACCCGTTATCGTATCCTTTTTAGAACAAAAGTTAGTAAAAAAAAAAAAAAGTAGATTTCAAACTTTAAACATTATGTTATTTTTTTAAATTAATCACATTTAAATATTTAATATAAAATAGGTTTAGTTATTATCAACTATAATTACAAAACAATAAATATTTAAAATTTACATATTCATTTTTCGAGCTTTCAAGGAACTAAACTCATTGATTATATCATCATCAGTGGCGTCCGCAGGGGGAGGCTAATGGGATGAAGCCCCCCCCGTTGCCCGTATAATTATTACTTTTTCAAAAAAATATTAATCAAGTTTAAACTCTCAACTATAGTAAATCTCATATATGTCTTACCAGAATGAATTCATTTTTGAAAAAACATTGTATTTGCATACCAATTTTCATAAATTATCTGTAATTTTTCTGTAAAAGTATGAACTATATGTATGAAAGACCTTGTATTAAATTGTCTAGCCTTAGATATACATATTTTATATTTTATGAGTTTTGAACTACAAATTAACCGTGGTTTTGACGAAATTTGAACTTAATAAATGCTTATAAAAAAAAAGCCATGATGCCTATGTATTGTTAATATTTTAGCTGTAATAAAAAAACTTACGTATTACATTTTTAAGCTTTTTGACCGGATAATTAATTTTTTATTGACATTCATAGAAGAAAAATTTTAATTAATCAAATACAATCCAATTTAAGACGGTATAACCAAAGCTTGTTACCAAACAATTTAAATAAATTTTCAATTTTTTTTCTCCAATTATTTATAAAATAGTAGTAGTTTTTGATCGTTATTTCGACGTGTTTGATTCTTAAAACAAACTATAGTTTTCGACGAGTATTCTGATTCAATTAGTTAGTATGGTAATGTATTGCAGCGCAGTACCTATAATATATATATACTATATTATATAGTATATAAATCGTCAAGGATCATTTGGTACACGATTAATTTCCAATGGACTTTATACTATGCACTATGCAGGATTGTGTTATTACGCTTGGCTAATCCACGTTGTTTATTTGAGTATATTATACAATTATAATATCCTCCCCCGGCCTCATTTATAGGTCAGTAGCGCACACATGATTTATTTTTTGGTGGGGCTTGTGCTAATGATAATTTTCCAAAAATTACATACTACTGGTGCGAGGGGAATTTCGAACAAATACATATTCTTAAAAGTGGACATTTTAGGGGTTAGCGGGAGAAATCGTGATCCTATACACCCCCCGCCCCAAATGTGTGGAGGAAAATGGAAGGCACCTCTCTTTTAATTTTTTTTTTTGGGGGGGGGGGGATACATCGCGCCCTATCATAACAGATTATATTAAAATCCCGCTGCGGTGAAATAATGACCTAGAATATGCAGTAGAATATATTAATATCATTATGTGGAATAGGGAATATTATCGCTTAGACGATCTCGCCCGGCTGATCGCAATTTGTTAGACCAGGAGAATATTATTATTATTATTATTGCGTGGCGTAATTTATCGACGCACCGTCGTCGTCGTTTGTTGGCTTATTAAAAATATGACGGTAGCTATATTTACACGCACATTCACGTAAATTATATGCCGGTGTATTATACGGTTACGTACCACCTAGATCCCGCGACAAGTAGATCCCCGTACGTCAACTGGATCCCCTTGGACATTTAGAACCTCATAGACATATAGATCCCATACTAACTATAATCTCCTTCGTCATTTAAATACCCAGATTTTGGCGGTAATTTTAAAACTTATAAAAATACGTAAATACTAATAAATATAGTTTAATTTATTCAACTATAAAATAGCATTTATAAGTTAAAAATATTTATAAAATATAAACTATAGGAGTAATAGTGATAACTGATAACTAAGTGATGTTTGTAAAATTTCTAATTTTTTCAATTTCAGCTTTTAATTATTGATTTATTACTGCATAGGTATATTTTTCCAAATATTTTTTTATTAATTTTTATAATATTAGATAGCTTTTTAATTTAAATAAATAATTTTCGTACATACAACTTTTCGAACATATATTTTTCGAACAAATAATTTTTCGATTACATTACTATTCTAACAAATAACTTTTCTAACACTCGTCATTCGAAAACACGACCTTCGAACACATGACATTCGAAGACATGTACCCCACCCTATGTATTAATGTGTATTCTGATTTCTGGAGTCTAAACATATTATGTATTATAAATAAAAATTATAACATTTATTTGTAGGTACTAACCAATTTTTAATTTTAATAATAATATTAAGTGTTCAAATTCTCAAAATAATATACAATCATTGTATATGAAAACATATGTTTTTTTTGGTTTTTATAGGTTAGACCTTAGTGGGCCGATTTTTTAGTATCCCGGTAGACATTTTTGACCCAGTCCGGCCCTGTGTGAAGGGCTCGAATCGCCATATATTAAATTATTATATTTGTTTTTGTGTCAAATTATTTAAACAGGCACAAGTAGCAAGCTTGAGAGTTTTTGTACATATTATTATTATTATAGTTTTTACGAGCTTACTGCTTAAACGACGGTATAGGCGTATAGCTATACCTATATTTTATTCTGTCTGGCCAAGATGAGGGCCACATATTATTATACGTATCGTACTGTTTTGGCTTACGAGTTACGGTCCGTGCTTAATTATTATTTTATCTGTCGTTTTTTTACTGTAATACAGCAATATTTAAATACCGTTATGTTTTAGTTACCATTTTTTTTAGTTACATTTCTGTTGTTAGTAGTTATTTCAGCACACGCCCGTCACCCACACATATGTTCACACACATTTACACACCCACCTCACACTAGCCTTGCCGAGCAAGTCTTTGATAGTCTTGCTCGGTGAACCCGTCCACTTCGACCTAATTGCGAATACATGTATGCACTCATCATACGCAGGTCTTTGGGGTGTGAGTGCGATACGAAGTATTGTGGATACCAAGGTCTATTGTTGTTCGTTTCCGGCCCAAACACTCTTTTTTAATAACCGTGTTTTAGCTACTAAAATTAAGGGAGTCAGAAATTAAAACAATTAGTTACACTTTTGATTCGTTTATTAGGCATTAGAAAACATGAGATAAACATTAGGTAGGTACAAACAATATAAACAGTAGGCAGTAGCTACAACACGTCGCGGAGCACATGAAAGTCGTGCACCGCGGTAGCAATTTTAATTTTAAACAACTGTAGAACACGTCCCGTCGGCGAAGCACATGACCGCGGTCGTGTGTATAAACAGAAGGAGGCAGAAGTACAATACTGATTCAGTGCCTCGGCCTGGAGAACTCGAGGAGGTGGCTATCAGCGGGACCACGCTATCAACTGTAAGTATAGAAATTATATATAGGTACTTGACAACAGAAAATATTTTACAGTTTAGGTGGTATGTTGGAACGTACTTCAATTTTATAATTGTTGACGACATTTAAACGATGGTCATGACTTTCGTCATAAGCCCAGTCAGACATTATTTTCTTACCCTATACACCATTTGCATGTGTGGTGGTAAGTCACGATATGCATTGTAATTTGTCCCCGCAAACTTAACAGGCTCTGTAAATAAAATAAAAAATTAAACGACAATATAGAAAAAACTTGTGTTGATATAGTTTTTGTCGTGCTTTTTTTTTGCTTATTATAATATTTTTAAGTTCTTATATGAATGCTCAAATTAATGAAGTGATTAAACCAAATTATCGTAAATAATCATACCCGAAGAAATACTGAAGAGCCAATATGGCAATTCTTTTCTTGGCCATCTTCTTCGTAGATGCTGTAAAATATAAATTAATAGCATAAGTAACTAATTTTTTTAGAAACAATTTTTAAGATGAATAGGTACTCATTAATCCAGCCAATTAATTTTGTTTTATGTATCAAAAAAGTATAAAAATATAAAAAAGTTTTTTTATTAAAAACTGCACAACATTTAACATGTACGAGACACGAGTCAATGGGGGGGGGGTCCGGACTTTGTACAAACAAACAAATGAATTGACAGTGATTGTAAAACCGTAATGAATACATAAAACCGTGTTTAGAATAATTAGTTAAAACTGCAATAGTTAAGTTACAATGATGAACGTACATAACATTATATTTTTTTATATACAGACATGTAATTAGTAAGAAATGCAATTGTTAAATTATAATTATGTACATGACATACTTTTTTTTAAAGAAACAATTAATTAGGTAAAAATACAATAATTAAAATACAACGATGAAGGTACATGACATAATATTATAATGGTATAAAAATTTAGTAGTAAAAATATTCATACAGTAAAGTAATATTATTAAAATTTAAAAAAACCAGTAACTATAATTTGTAAAATAACGTAAGAAAATCGAAAAAAAAACATGTTTACCCACGTAAATACATATTATATTATTATAATACATAAATAATGAAATATGGTAGATTAATTAAAAAAAATTGAACGTACATACACAAAGTAAAGTTAAAATAATAATAGTAAAGAGAAAAGATCGGAAATTTGTAAAATTACGGAAAAAAAATGAAAAAAAGTCAGGATTCGGGCGGCCGTGTTAACCATATGGCATTGACGACGGATTCGAACCTAGGACCTACTTGTTGCCTACCTAACGCCTAACCTACTCGCACACAATTTTAGATATTCACGCAAAACAGTCAAAACGACACTAAAAAGTGGTTTTAGAGTTACAATACCAAAGATAAAATTTATAGAGAACAATATTTTGGAGATAATGTCATATCCATTTTACAAAAAAATATTTTGTAAAAAAATTACAGCTAATTAAAAAACGTAAAATTTGTATATTTTGTATTTTAATTTGTTAGTTATATAATAGCAATATTAAAAAAACGCATAATATGATGTTTTATACGAAATATTGTTTTCTTTCGATTTTATTTAAGGTATTTTTGCTCTAAAACCACTATAAAGAGAGCAATTACAGTTTTCCGTAGTTATGTTTTTAACGTTTTAGTCGTACTTTTCAATATTTATCATGCCATATTGTGCTGCTTCAAGTGGTGTATTTTATAAATATAATTTTCAATTAATTGGCACGATGGGAGGGAGGTAGCGGGTGCTCGTCGTCGACGGTGTTATCGATAATTCTAAGAATAGTAATAACTAATAAGTACTAATTCGTCCCGTATTTATTCATATGACTTTATTTTATGAATACGGATTTACGAAAACAAGAAATTATTTTACCGACAATCGACGGGAAGGTGGCGAATACGGAATAACGAATATCGAATACCGAATATTCGTACGAGTACTCCATTCCCACTATTCGGCGAGTATCCACGAATACCAAATATTCGTCAAATACACGAGTCGTGGGATCCCGCCTTTAAGTGCATTGTTATAAATAAAAATAAAATTTTAATTTATCTAATCTATCATGTTCTGATTTAGGAAAAGTTGGGAAAAGTTTTTTAAAACGCATATTCTATTTTGTATAATAATTTCAGTTGCAAGTAAGTATAACATACCTATTGACGCGTTACACAATTACTGCAGATACATGCGATATTGCGATTTTCACTGGTTGTTTATATTATCATTGTCTATATACGAAAAAATTTTCAAAAAATATTGATTTGTTTTGAACTCTGTACAGACATTTTTAGTTTCCAATTTTTTTAGTTTTATTTCTATGAATGTTAATAAAATTATATATGTTGGGTAAAAAAACTTGAAAATTTAATACAATACAAGACTCTTAATAGATTGTTACAATGACATTTGTAAAATATTAAAAATCCAGTCCCAATTTTTTTTTTTATAAGAATTTAAAGTTTGAATTTTGACAAAAGGCGTAAAAATCATGAAAATGTGCAAATTATTTTGAGTTAAAAATTCCTATGGATATTCACTCTACTTCTCATGTATGTCGCGATTTTCTTATTTTGTTGTAATTCAAAAACGAACTACCGTAGATCCTTGAAATTTAGATCATGCTTATTTTATGAATTCCTATACTTGATAAAATTTTCAAAATATTTTGACCTGATTGAGATGTTTATACGGGCAATTAATTTTTTTTTTTATATATAAATTTCAGCAAAATTTTATTTGTTGGGTCAAAAAGCGTCAAAATGTATTACAAGGCGCTTGATATATTGCTCAAATAGCAGTGTAAAAATACATAGGCACAATTTTTTTTTAAGCATTTTAAGTTTGATTTTAGACAGCATTAACAAATTTTAAATTTTAAAATGATTTTGCAGTAAAAAATGTATAAAATGTTCAACTTTTATATCTAAGGATTGAAAACTTACAACAAGGTTCCACGTAAGTAGGTTATTCTGTAATAAAAAATTTCAGAAATATAAAACCATAGTTATTTTATGTTCAAATTTTGAGGAAATTACATATTAAATAACCAAGAATATGGATTTTAGTTATTTTGTTGTAATTTTTTTATATTAATTCAACTTACCGTCTACCGTTTTAATAATAACTAATAACAATATAAATATAATATAAAATATCCACACAGACAATTGACAATAAGTAATAACCATCACCGCTCAGAATCATTTTTCGAATTAAAAGTTAATACCATTATACAGTGACTCTCTTGTAATCTACTATACAGCAGAGCGACATCCACTTACCCGCCTTTTTTCCTTAGTTTTTTTTAGTTTTTACTAAAATTAAGTTTACTTTTGAAAATTACTCGGAATTTTTTATTTGTATCCCCCCCAAAAAAAAAAATAAATACAAACTAGATTCACTTTCCTATCAAAAAAAAAAAAATGCTCAAGTAGAAAATTTGGATAGGTATCAACATTGTTTTGCTCTCAGAATTTTAAAAAATAACTTAAATAAGTAAAATAATCTAGAAGCTACTAATGAACATGTGTTATTAACTTCAAGTGTTTTAAGAAATGTAGTGTACTTTTTTATGTCTTATAAAATATTGGGTGGGTGGGGTGGTTAGAATAAAATCTTTGCTCCTTATATGAAAATCGTTCACCATGCCACTGTATAGATGTATAATAGTGTACTTTACAAGTTTCAAGTACCCACGAATGATATTATACAATCACAACAAAATAACTAAAATAGTTATTCTAGGTTTTTTATTATGTAATTTCGTCCAAATTTAAAATTAAAATGACTATAAAAATAAACTGTGATTATGTATTTTTTAGATTTTTTGGTAACAGAATTAACTACTTACGTTTAATCTTGTTTTAAATTTTCAATCCATAGATATAAAAGTTGAACATTTTATACATTTTTAACTACAAAATAATTGTTCAATTTTAAATTTGATAAATTTTGTCAAAATTCGATCTTTAAATGCTTATAAAAAAAAAATTGCGGAAAATTTGAAAAATCGCGACCAGGCCCCTTAATTAAATCCTTTGAGCACGACACCAAGACCGACAATCGCTGGCTCGCGGTTTTCGTGGCTCGCGAGCGAAAAAATTCAAACCGAGCCGCTCAGCTCACCGTTTACACACGCGAGCCGCTCAGTGCTCACTCGTGCTCGTGCTCATGTGTAAGCGCAGCTTTGGACAGCTACATATAACACATAGGGAAATGTGTTATTTTATAATATATACACCAAACTGGACATCGGTTGAAAATATATTTTACGATCATGATTTTTGGTCATCGAAAATGGTGGATAAATTAAAACAGTGAGTTTGCTCATTTTATTTAGATTAATAAGTTGTAATTTTATTTATACTATAAATATTTTTTTCTAGTTTTTATTTAAACTGTTTACTACCTCGAAATCGATCCAGTTTTTAAACACTGTTTAATGATATCCGACATACGAGAACCAAATAAATCCGAAGCAGTAAAATCGACAGTCAAAACAAAATTGTTTTAATTTGTTATACATATATTTGTTATATATTTTTAAATAAAAATTAATATGTTTGTATTTCAAAAGAATTGACAAATGATTTACCAATAGATAATATTTACAACAAAACTACCTATTATAAAAATTGTAGATGAGAACTTTTTTAACAATCGTAAGGAATCCGATTTTTGATATCGTATTCTTATTGGACAATATCACATGGTAAACTAACACGGTTTTGAAATATTTATCGATTAATTATTTAACTAATTAATAAAAATATCAAAAATCGGGCTTATACGATTGTTAAAATAAAATATTGCATTATAAATGTATTACCTCTTCCTTCAAATAGTAAGCCATATATTGTGCATTGCACCAAAATGTCTGCAGGGGGATTCGAAATAACCGTTACCGTATATTGTAGACCCGGTATAAGTTCGTGCAATAGTTGCACAGGGTTGTACTGACTAATGTCTAACGGCAATTTTTTCTTCGTCTAAAATAAAAGGGATTAAGTTGTACAGTTATAATATACTAAAATTGTAATTATTGTAATATATATATATATATATATTATTATGTATACTCTATGCTCTAATGAATAAAATACATAACATTAAATTAAATATTATTGAATTTATAATAAAAATACTTGTGGAATAGACAAGCCCGGATTAAAGGGCCAAGGGCGGCAAGGTCCCAGGGCCCATTGATTTTGGGGGCCCATCTTTATCCCCAAAATATATTTTTTTAAAGAGTCCAATGGCTTAAAAAAAAAAAATTATTTAAGTATGTAGATTGTAGGTATACATATAAGGGTAAAATGTAAATTATTATTAATAATTATAAAATGAAATTGTTCTCAATTTTATATCACTAAGGGCCAGTTGTACAGTCTACGATTAAACTATGATTAAGCTTAATCAGCTGATAACAGATATTTAAACGGGCAAATTCGGCCGATTAAACTCTGATTAACCATAATCATAGACGGTACAATACTGGCCCTTAAAATTATTATAATTAATAATGAACTATGTTTGCCTACAAATTTGTTTGTTTTTTTTTGAACATTTTAGATTACCGATTATTTAACTATTTAACTTTTAACTTTTAAGTATATAAAAAGGTAGTTATAAAAAAAAATATTTAGCTACTAAACTTTGAAGGACCATAGTTAATAACTAATGAAATTATAATTTCATATTATAGTGAGTTAATGATTAGGTAACTGTTATTTAATATTTACTTGTAACATAGCACTTGAACTTCTTTCCGTGTCCGCCTTGACTAGGCCTCTTTAATAAAAAATATATATTTTAATAAAATTGTATAATATAAATTATTAGTATATTATTAATGACTTTTTAATTAACCTTAATGGTCTGGCCTCATCTTGGCCAGGTTGGCCGTCCAAACACCGTTGACCACCAGTGTTCGGTAAGTATTTTTGTATCTAGATAAAGATAAAGATAATGCAACTCAAATGTATCTAGATAGAGATAAAGGATAACTTAACTCATATTTATCTATATAAAGATAAAGATAAATACTTTTTTATCTAGATATAAAAAAAGATACAATTTTTTTTTTTAATTATTTTTAAAAATTGGATTTAAAATAATCTGACCAAACAATATAGTTTTTATTTTATTATTCTATTTACTGTTGCCATACAGTCTACATCATTAGAGCTAATACCTAGCTATATTATATTATACCATAATTAAATAACTATAATAATTATAGTATGATATAGCACAACCCAGATTAAATGTTTCATGTATTTTTTATTATAATTATGTAAAAATTATTATTGTTTGTTAATGAAAAACAAATAAACCGTTAAAATTAATAAAAATTAAAAATGCGTTTGTTTAATTTCGCAATTTTTATCAATAGAAAATCTATCTCTGTTAACTTACTTCTGGCGTGTTTATATCATCAATAAAGTGAATTAGTGTTTTACCATCCGATAGATCAAAGTTTCTACCAGCTTTTTTCTCTAATGGTTTTTCCAAAATCTTTTGTAACATTTCTAGTAAGGATAAATTATAATATTAAGACTCATAATAAAGTGTATGATTATGTGTGCTTTAAGAAATTCGTTTTTGAAAATATTATCGTTAATATTATTGAACAATTGTAGCAGTATAAATGAGTTCAAATTTAGGTTTTTAGTTTTTAAATACCACTTACCAGATATTGGGTATAAATTAAGCGGTACATTTTCAACAGCAAATGATTTGCCATTATCATTGGCCGGAGCCAACATATATCTTATCATAGTTGTGTCTATTGTGTTTACGAGAGTTTGCTGTAAATAATTATAATTTATAATTAGTAAATATAGTTGATTAATATCAAAAAAGCCAAGATTCAGAAACATAAAATATATTAATTTACGTGTATGTGATATAGTGTTTTGATAATAGAACGTGATAAAAAAAAATTAAAGGTCTTTAAGTTTATGGTTATTTGATAAGATCTATGAAGCATGGACAGTGTGATTATTATTTTTAGATTTCTTATCTTTTTGTGTATGGTAAATAGCATCAGTATTTTTTTATTTTTTTGCAACAATCTATTATTCTATTACATAGATGATAGTGAAGTATACAAATCTGTAAAGTCATGTTACGTATGTGTTAATTTTACTACAACAATATTTTCTATTTCCTGATTTTACATCCTTGCTTACAAATTACAAGGTAAGTACCTAAATACTTATTATTTTTTACAAGAAATTAACGTTCATAATTAAAATTATATTATATCTAAGAGCTAAAGCTCATAAGTTTTTTGGCTCAAAACTATAAACAATTGTATGTAATTATGTGCTTTAAATTATTAAATATTATTATGTATTTAAATGAATCGTATTATCAAGGGTATTATAAGGGTAGCAGTTAGCACTAATAAGGGTACTAATTGTTAAAGAAATTAATGTAGGTAGGTACCTATAGAAAAAAAATGTATTGATTTTATTAGAACGATGCTAAAATAACATTTTGCTTTAGACAAGCTGTAATACAGTTTTAGTTTAAGACATGGTTTTAACTTTTAAGTAGATATATTAATTGTACTAATATGCGATAACTACACCTTGTACCTACCTAATTAAAAAATGAGTATGATTTTTAACTCATAATACATTTACTATAATATAATACATATATACTCAACTATATTAATTAATTCAAAATATGTAGGTATAATGAAAATAAAATCAAATTATTACTTGTAGACGTGTATCTGGGTTAAACTCGAAAGACGATACCAGATCTTCTAACCAAGGAAAAAACTGTTCTGGGTCGATGAAATAATTGAACACACTTCCTGATGATGAGATTTTAATCGTTTTAAAATCTGTTAACCACCATTTGGAAAATTCAACTCGCCAATCAATCAACTATATGTAAATTACCAATTTAGCGCATAATGATCACAAAGACACAAGATATTATTACTATTATAAATGTGTAAAGTATAATATAATATATTAAATAGCTAGCAGCTAGCTATATTAAGAAATAATACTAATTATAGGCACCTGATCTTTAAATAAGGCTGAACCAAAAGCCCAAAGACAAGTGTACACAAAATATGTTCCATACACATCTCTAGCATTTTCCAGCGGACAATTGATGGGAGTCGAAAGACAATCGAGTAACGTACACAACATTTGTTTGTTCATTACGTTCATACGTTCATTATTCACCAACGTCAACACCTGTAATGTATATATTATATCAAAAGATTTCGTTTAAGTGTGGTAATGTATGCACATATTTTATTATTCATAGCATGTCTAACCTATATAATCATCATGAATGACCAAAAGTATTATTCTTACCTTATTGTCGTCCAGCACTGTGTTTAATGACTCAATCCACATAGGATATAATATGGCACCGTCCATTACCATCTGTTCGGATCCATAAACAGACATTTGTGATTGATCTCTAATCAGGCCCGGAACTGGTTCTATCCGAATATACAATATTACTACAACCCCGTGCAAAAATTATATTGATCAAACTCTTACCGTCTACAAATTCTGTAGTAGTCGGATTAATGACGCCAAACAACTCGTCATTGGTTACTGCATTCGGTTCAATTTCATTGAAATACGGTTTAAATTTCAGGTTTGCATAAGTTCTATACAGGGTTTTCCACATTTCAGTCGTGGACGGTATAGTCGGCGAAATTGGGTCTATGTAGTATAATATAAATTACAAATGATTATTTATAATATTATGATTAAAAAACAAATAATTAAATCAGTATTTACACTAAACTTACTTTGGACTAATAAGCCATCAATAACACGGGTCAGCCCAAATAAAATAGCCTCCCCGGCTACTTCGGATAGAAATGCAATTAACATATTCTCTGTAAATCAAAAAATTAAAACAAATTAATATACACCACATTATATTTATCATTAAGTACCTACCTATAATTTTCTTACGAAAATACGAGCGAAAAACTAAGACAAAATCAAATAGGTATATATTTTGAGACTTATATAAACAATAAGTGTTTGTTGCTATGAGATTACAAAATATATCATTATTATTATTATTATTGTTATTATTAATACGGTTAGTCGGTAGGTACGTTGAATTAATATTATTTGTGACTAATAATATACTTTAGAAATTTCAAGAAACCACGAATAATATTTTTAACTTTGTAAGGATTTGGGCTTTTTAGTTCTACAAAACTACCCATGAGGAAGGGGAACACTTTCATCATGACCTGTGAGCCGCACCGCGTGTGACCCGAGGGTCAAGTCGGTGGAACTCACGGGTTTTGATACACGCCTCAACAAATGAATGCCGACCACTATTAAATATATTCAAAATATATGGTGATATTCATGGCTATATTTAGCCATGGTGATATTCATGGCTATATTTAGCCATGGTGATATTTGTACTTGGATTTTATATTTGAGTAATTAAATATTGATATAACTCCTGAGATGATGAACATGCTCTAATAATATTAGTTAATTCATTTTTAGATTCTGAGCGGAGCGAACAATGTATTGATTTTAGTATTTTACTATGTTGTGTGTTTTTTTTTTATAAGTAAAAATAAAATTTTATTCGTTGGGTAAAAAAGCTTCAAAATTTGATACAAGACTTCTAATATATTGTCACAATAGTAGTTAAAAAATATTAAAAATACATAGTCATAATTTTTTTTTAATAAGTATTGAAAGTTCGAATTTTGACAAAATACGTAAAAATCACGAAAATTTGTAATTTATTTTGAGTTAGAAATTCATAAAAATTCTTCTTTTTAAATCTAAGGTTTGAAAATTCCATACGAAATACTTCACATTACTCGCAGAATGTACCTATTGTTATTTTTATATTTGGACACCGAAAGGTATATAAGATATTTATTTACTAATTTATATAAATTACTGTATACTACTTAATTAAATTTATTATTTTATAGGATTTTTATTCGAGAAAATTAAAAGAGACGATAGTTTTTGGAATGAAAAAATTGCAACTCAGCTTACCACATTTTATATGGACTTTGGACTTTCTGTTAAAACAGTTAATAAAAGATGAATATTAAAGTAAAATACTATTATAGTTTTAGTTTTAGAGGTAGGTACCTACATTTATTTAAAAATGTCTTACCAATGATAAAATTACAATAATACCTATATTTAATCTATTGTCTTACAAAAATATAAGTGTAACGAGTTATGAAAGTTTATACCTAATAGATATATAGAAATTAAATTTTTATAATTATTTTATAGTAATACATAAAATAATTGTATATGTTTTATAACGATAAATATTTTGTAAACCCGTTACTACTATATTGTATTTTATCAGTTTTTTAAACATTAACTTTTTCTTCATTTATAGCCCCAGCTCAATTTTGCAGACCAATCATAATTTCCATTTTCGTATTTATTTCATCAGTTAAAGATGTTGATGATATTTCAGATATTTATTTGTGTACTGTAATAGTAATAATATCATTACACAATTGCTATCTGGGTATTAGTTCGAATTTTGAAAATATTTATCAAATTTAAAATGTTATTATATAATTTAATTTTCATAGCTAAAGATTGAAAATTTAAAATAATGTTCCACGTAAATAGGTTGTACATTTATACTGTATTCTCAATGAAACAGCTCATAATAACAAGTCAAAATATTTTCAAAATTTTATCAAGTATAAGAAAATCATAAAATAAACATATGATGTAAATTTAAAAAAACTACGGTTTTTCATTTATTTACAATCAAATAGGAAATATCCAATGTTGTAAAAACTTCACACTCATAAAAATATAATTTGACTTATCAGTGCACATTCCAGTACACAAGTCTTAAATTTTATTAACCTGTACCTGTATTTTCCATCTTTTTTTAGTTTTTTTTCTAAAAATATCAATAAAATTATGTTTGTTGGTTGCGAAAAGTTGAAAATTTAATAGAAGGCTCCTAGTATATTGTTTCAAAGGCAGATGAAAAATATTAAAAATCCTTTGTCACAATTTTTTTTTATAATCATTTAAAGTTCAAAAATTGACAAAATATGGAAAAATCACGAAAATTAGCAAATTATTTTGAGTTAAGAATTCGTAAAAATTTTTATTTTTAAATCTAAGATTTGAAAATGTAATACAAAATTCCTTATAAAATTATCTACCTTTATCAAACAAAAAAAAATGTCTATAAGAATGTCAAATTAAATTTTTATGAGCGTTTGAAATTCAATTTTTTACAACATTGGATATTCACTCGATTTCTCATGTAGCGATTTTACTTATTTTGTTGTAATTCAAAAACGAATAACTGTAGATACATGAAAATTTCACTGAATGTTTAAATTAGCATTTCCTATACACCATACAATTTTGAAAATATTTTGACTCTTTTTAGCCGTTTACGGACATTTTCGGTTTTCAATTTTTTTAGTTTTTTTTTTCTATAAATGTCAATAAAGTTTTATCTGTAAATATAAAAAAAAAATAGACAGCTCGGCCATTCCGTCCCCCATATTATACGATTATTATACCTGTTAGGTATAATATTATAGGGTATTACCACTGGGCATCCTAACTAATCGCATGATTCATGTTAACCTTTTATTATTCACTTACCAAACCTACTTATTGTACAAAAATTAATGTATAGATTGTAGATTTATTTCAATAAAAAAAAAAAAAAAATATTTGACAATATAATCACTAATTAATAAATGCGTAACTAAAAAAAATATAATTAATCAAAATATCTATAGGTACTGCAGGGTACACACCACACGACTTTTTTTATATCCTGGCATGATTTTGTTGGAGGCACAGTCTGTCGGGGGGGGGGGGGGGCAGTACCCACCCGGCCCCTCTCGTAAACACTCCTATGTTCACAATAATATCATCAAATATACTTAGTAATATTATAGGCTGACTGACCGTTTTCGCTCAGAATCGTTTATCTTATACAATGATATTATATCATTGGATTCAAATTTGACACCATCCATTACAGCGATCCACTTGTATACTACTGTACAGCAGAGCGATTTTTTTTTATTTATATTTTTATTTATATTTTTATTTATATTTTTATTTATATTTTTGTGTCTGTCATCACGTTTTGGGACAGTAAAAGTGCTTCGATTTTCTTCAATAGTACCTTTTCAGATAGGAAAGTGAATCTAGTTGGTACTTTGGGGCGTCAAAAGTAAACATTTTCCAGTAGTTTTCACAAGCGCCGGGAAAAACAACATAAAAATTAAGGAAAAACGGGAATTTTTACGCAAAATCGATTTTCCAAAAAATCGAATTTGGTTTTTGGTGTAACTTTAAAACAAATGACCGTAGATACATGAAATTTTCACTGGTTGTTTATATTTGCATTTTCTATACACGATAACATTTTCAAAATATTTTGATTTATTTGGAACTGTTTAGGGACATTTTCATTTTTCATTTTTTTTTAGTTTTTTTTCTAGAAATATCAATAAAATTTTATTTGTTGGGTGCGAAAGCTTGAAAATTTAATAGAAGGCTCCTAATATGTTGTTTCAAAGGCAGATGAAAAATATTAAAAATCCTTAGTCACAATTTTTTTTTATAAGCATTTAAAGTTCAAAAATTGACAAAATATGGAAAAATCACGAAAATTAGCAAATTATTTTGAGTTAAGAATTCGTAAAAATTTTTCTTTTTAAATCTAAGATTTGAAAATCGAATACAAGATTACTCATAAGTTTGTCTACCTTTATCAATAAAAAAATCTCTACCGGACAGTCAAGTTAAATTTTTATGAGCGTTTGAAATTAAAATTTTTACAACATTGGATATTCACTCGATTTCTCATGTAGCGATTTCTTTATTTTGTTGCAATTCAAAAACGAACTACTGAAGATACATGAAAATTTCACTGAATGTTTAAATTAGCATTTTCTATACACCATACAATTTTGAAAATATTTTGACTCTTTTTGAGCTGTTTAGGGACATTTTCAGTTTTCAATTTTTTTAGTTTTTTTTTTTATAATTGTCAATAAAATTTTATTTGGTGGGCCAAAAAGTCTGAAAATTGAATACAAGCTTTCTTATATATTGTTACAATATCAGTTGAAAAATTTTAAAAATACATAAGCACGATTTTTTTTATAAGCATTTAAAGTTGGAATTTTGACAAAATTTATCAAAATCACGAAAATAATCAATCGTTGGAATTAAAAAATTAAAATGTTCAGTTTTTATAACTAAGAGTTGAAAATTTAAAACAAAGATTCTCTTAAATAATTCATACTGTAACCAAAAAATCTAAAAAATATATAAACACACTTATTTTTTACAGACATTTTAATTTCAAATTTGGACGAAATTACATATTAAAAAACCTAGAATAACTATTTTAGTTATTTTGTTGTGATTGAATAATATTATTCGTGGGTACTTGAAACTTCTAAAGTGTACTATTATATATCTATGATAGTATCACGGTTTTTGTTGATGTATAACGCGTTATAAGTATCTAATGGATATTGTGATATGATTAATTTGGAATTTATTATAGGTACCTATTATAGGTCAATTTTTTGTTTAATACCATAGATATGTATATAATATGTCTTATACTAGACTGACATACCGTCACCGCTCAGATTCGTTTTTCTTATACAATGATATTAGATCATTGAATTCAAATTTAATACCATCCATTATACAGTGACCCACTTGTAACCTACTGTACAGCAGAGCGACACCCACTTGCCCACCTTTTTTTTTTCTATGAATATCAATAAAGTTTTATCTGTTGGGCCAAAAAATGTAATACAAGGCTCCTGATATATTGTTTCAATATCAGTTGAAAAATATTTAAAATACATAGGCACAATTTTTTTTTAAGCATTTAAAGATCGCATTTTGACAAAATTTATCAAAATCTCGAAAATTATCAATCATCGTAATTAATAAATTATAAAATGTGCAGTTTTTATAGCTAAGGATTGCAAATTTAAAACAAAGGTTCTCATAAGTAGTTCATACTGTACCTAAACAAAAAATCTAAAAAATACACAGTTATTTTAAATTCAAATTTGGACGAAATTACATATTAAAAAACCTAGAATAACTATTTTAGTTATTTTGTTGTAATTGAATAATATTATTCGTGGGTACTTGAAACTTCTAAAGTACACTATATTATATATCTATGATAGTATCAGGGTTTGTTATCGATGTATAACGTGTTATAAGTACCTAATGGATATTGTGATATGATTAATTTGGAATTTATTATAGGTCAATTTTTGTTTTAATACCATAGATATGTATATAATTTGTCTTAAACATAGACATACCGTCTTCGCTCAGAATCGTTTTTCTTATACAATGATATTGTATCATTGAATTCAAATTTAATAGCATCCATTATACAGTGACCCACTTGTAACCTACTGTACAGCAGAGCGACATCCACAATGGATTCCACATACCCACCTTTTTTAAGTATTAAATTCAATTTGATTCTCTAATTTATCAATGAAACTATTTGTAACAGGACAAGGGCTATAAAGACATAGTGTTCTCTTCTAGGTTTTGAACTATATTTTATAATATATTATGTTAATTAAATTTACTAACTCTTTTAAACATTGTATATATTGCAGCCTAGTACCAAAAGGAACCAATTACATTAAATATTTATTTCGATAGAAGTCTTAATATTAAAAATTATTTACGTTTTGAACATAATTATTTCTGTAAACATTTTAGGAAACCTTATAATTTTTAATATTATAACCAGGTTTGTCGTGAAATATATAAATTAACTAGGCTTGTTTTGTACGATGTTAATGTTATGTACTTTAACTGGCTTTAATTGATATTGAAATTGAATTTAAGTTACCGAGTAGGATGATGCACTTGAGGCTGGTATTCTTTCTTTGCACAAAGCCTGGTAGTCAAACATAGGTATACGCCTAAATATTTTTTTGGATATCATTGTTTCCATTATAACTCCAGTACTCTTTAATTCGGTTTGTGCAAAAAATCTGCCAGTATCTGCTGGAATTTCTGACAGTACGACATATCCGTTTTCGTTAATTATATAACAATCAACGTGGTCAGATGTGCATGGTAAACAACTTGGGCACTAAAAATCACTAAAAGTTAATAAAAATAATTCAATAAAAATAAATTTCTAACATTTTCATTGGTCTGCGTGATTTCCATAAAGCGATCATAAAATTTCTAGTGTAACATTTCATATCCAACTACTGACCCCGGTGCTTCATTATTTTCATCCTCAACAAATATAACATGACTGGCAGTGATTTTTAGTTTATCATTGTCTCCTATTCATAAAACATAAATGCAGAAGTTGAAATATTAATTTTATTAAAATACCCATACAAAACTCAATACCAGAATTAAAAGGCACTGAAAATACAAATGCTTGTGGATTAAGGTTACGATATAGTACCGGACGCTTATACCAAACTTCCTCAACCGATCGGTTATGGACATCTCCAAACTGTCTAAATTTAAATACATACAACTATTAACTAATTTTTTCTTAACAAATATTTGTAAAATTAATCATAATAATAATATTGTTTATTATGTATGATGTACATACAATTCACCTTCAGCCAGATCAAGTATATGTTGCCATCTACTCAACCCTCCTTGGGTCGCCAAAAAACTGACACTAACATTATATTGGTTTACATAACGTTTCCTATAGACCAAAACAATTCATTTAAAATTATTAAATTATTATTTCAGAATACAAAAACATTATATATTTTTAAAACTTACTCAAATTCTGAAGTAGGATTCCAGGTTGAATTGTAGAATGCATGTGTTATTTTTGCATCAAAAAATAGAAGTTGCATTAATTCTTTATCGCCTGAAATAGTGAAATTTAAACCAATATTAGCAAAATATATTATATTCTGGGTTAAGTTTCTGAGATTAACTTACAGTAGAACTCATCTATGTCTATTGGTTTTCTGTCACATTCCCCTATTTACCATACAATAAAATTAAATCAACCAGAGGTATTTTATTTTAAAATATAATTGCCCTTACGTCTATCAAAATCATCCATTGAAATATTTTCAAAATTTGAAGCTGGATATTGCTCTCTCCATTCCCAATCTGGAGAAAATATTTTTTCCATAAAATGAAGCAATTTTTCTTCAGGATTTTCAAATTTTCGCTCTGATGAATGAAAATAATCACAATACACCCTGAAATGTTTGGATAGTGGAAATTTATAAAATATGTTAACTTAAAATTGAAAACAATATTTAATTAATATACCAGTTTGGATGAATTTTCCATTTATCTTGAAAATATTTATCAAATGGTTCATCTAAAACATATAATACTTATCAATTAGGTACTTCCTAACTATAAAATATTTATTCTTCAAACATTTTATTTAAAACATTTTACTTACTCTTTTCTATTAATTTATTAATTTCATCGCCAGCTTTAATCCAATTATTACCATAAGAGGTAGGTAACACTAAACCAAGTGTAAAAGGGCCTTCTATTTTTGGGTCTAATGCAGTATAATGATAATTACGAACTTCAGACCCAACTCTTCTCTAAATAAATAATATGCCCTCTAATTTATTCTTACCATCTAAAATCTATATTTATAGTTTATTATTAATTATTATTACTATACCACATTGTCGTAGTGAAACTTAATGCTTAAATTTCCCATTGATCCACGCTTGTGATTTACAATTGCTTCCCTCAACTACTTAAATAACAATATTCAAAATGTATTAATTTTTTTTCAAATGATTAATAATATTACTTCATACTTGAACTATATCATGATGTGGCTGTCTTGGCTCTTCATCGTTATCATCCAACATTTCCAATTCGGTAAGGTCAATACTATTGTTGCGTAGAGTCATATGCACGACGGCGTTATATGACGTAACGCACGTATATCGTAGCCGTGACTCTACGTCACGGCAAACCAGTCGTCGCACGGACAGCCACATTGTCACACATCGTCGCGACGATCTCAAAGGGAATAAATCCGTCGTTTATTATACTATTACATACATATTAATATTCAACGACAAAGTGATCCTATTATATCCTTGTGGTGCCAGCGTCATCATGCGCCTTGTCACATGTGATGCAATGAGTATTTATTGGTAATACACGTCCTATGTACACACCAATTTAAATACGATCTACATACGTCAACATTGTCCATCACCGTCACTTCACACATCTCAACTCATCAACCATTTTGGAGCTATTGCCAGGCCATCGCGCATACGGTTGTCGTGAGTCGGCTATACGCCATATTATTGTAACTGTACTTATATCTATTATTATACTTGCTATAACTTATTATTATTGTATTTTACTACTTGCTATTATTCTTCTTATTATTATTATTATTGCCATATTACTAACACCGTTTATATATGTAATGTGATTATTCGTATCAGCCTTCGAATTATTATTTATTTATTCTACACTAAACACCAGCGTTGTTATTCTTTCAACCACCTCTCGTCAAACACAGTAGAACTCTATGAGGTTCACCATCACCGGTAAATTTATATTCATCGCGTGGCCAACAATCTCGTTACCTCTTTAACGAGACTTGGTACGCATCATTTGGTCCTTCGAACCGGATGGTGGCCTTTATGAGGATTTAACTACTTGTGTTTTACTTGTGGTAAACTTATTTAGTAAGAATCATGAGGAGTTAAGTATTCATTTAAAAAAAAAAATTTTTGTTAATACTCCACTCACTCTGTATACTCCTGACATTGTTCCACATCCATTGGCTGCGATATTTTGGGTCTCGATATCATATCTCACTTTTACATTTGTTCACGTACAAAGTTCAATTCTGCATCGATTCTTGAGTGTAACAAGTTTATCATAGCACAACGAAATATACTGGTCAACCTTGAATTTACGTTTATGTTGGTTTTTACGATAACTACTGTTGTGCGCCGTCGTCGCCGTCGCCGCGTCTAATCTTTGGACTTTGGACTGTCCATCGGTAACTCGTCGGCCATCACGCGAGGATACAGATTTATCTGTTCCGTGATCGCTACCGGTCTTCGTCAATTAGTCGCGTATCGGCAACAATTGTTTAACGACGTCAATTACGATAGCTAATTTAAGGTCCGGGTAATGATCATTAGTCTGAAAAAAGGGATAAAGATAACACAAACGTTATTTCTTATTACATTCCGACCTGTGTATGCATATCGTTAATCATTATTTAATACATATTGATATATTTACGTAAGCTTCAAATTTCAATCTTGGATTTTCAAGTAAATAACTTAAAGTTGAAGCGTCATTATGTCGCTGACCGCAGGAGATCGGGAGCGACTCGAGCGATTACTAAAACGAAATATTTATAAACGAGACCAAGCCGTGGAGCAAATTTCGATTTTAATGGGTGTTGTTAATAGCACAAAAAGTGAACAGGCCGATATCGCGATACTGCAACCGAGACTGGATGATCTTGAAATGTTAATTACCGACGTCCGTCTCTATCAAGATTCGATTTTAGACGGGTTTATCGAACTCGACCGCGATAGTGAATTCATTACAACACACCACCCGATAGGAAAACTCGCATTAGAACAATATTATACCATAAAATCTATATGCAATGAAATTGGTTTAACTAAGCAGAATCCAGTTTCACCACCTACCACACGAAATATTCAACTACCAAGAATAGAATTGCCGTCGTTCGACGGAAATATTCTACATTGGCGAGCCTTCCGTGACACATTCGTATCTTTAGTGCATGACAATGATCAAGTACCACCGATTCAAAAATTCCATCATCTATTGTCTGCCGTATCAGGTTCGGCGGCTGCTACGGTAAAATCGGTTCCATTGATTGAAGCCAATTATCCAATTGTATGGCAAAATTTGAATGATCGCTTCGACAATAAACGTGTGCTTTTGGGTGCACATATGGATACGCTTTTTCGAGTTTCTCCTATAAAAACCGAATCTCTTGTGGAGTTAAACAGTTTCTTAACTACATTCCAGGAAAATATAGCAGCGATAAATGCGCTCGAAGTCGATGATTTTCCTGGTTTCTTTTTATTTTATTTTGCGGCTCGTATATTGGATCCTGTAACTCGTCAGGCATTTGAATTTGAATATCACGCCGCTGAAGTACCTACTTTCGACATGTTGGCTGAGTTCGTACGAATTCGGTGCCAAATGTTACAAAATTCAAGTTCAATAACAAGACCTAATGATGGGCACAAAAATAATTTTAAATCTAAAGTCTCATTAACTACATCGTCGACTTATCCGACAGTATTATGTGTGATATGTAAAGGCAAACATTCATTGTATCAGTGTCCAAAGTTCATCCAGCAGAACGCGAAACAACGTTTTCGGCTTGTGAAATCAAACAGGTTATGTACGAACTGCTTAAGTTCGTCCCATAAAACGTCTGACTGCGAATCGACATATACCTGTCGTCACTGTGCACTCAAACACCATTCTTTATTACACCTGGAGACCGCACAAACGCGAAAAAATTCCTGTCCTACGAATAAAAGTATCAACGTTAATCAATCGACACCCACGCCCTCGGCTACACCCGTACCAACCGTGTCTAATACGACCGACAGTGTGCCGTTTGTGGGGACGTCTAGTTCGAAAACCAACGTAGTACTGGGTACAGCGGTTATACGCATACGTAATAATTGTGGGCAATTATCTCCCGTTCGTGTGCTTATTGATACTGGGTCACAAATATCCGTCATTACTACTGCGTGCGTATCAAGATTGGGAATCAAACGTAGGCATTGTAATACCGCGGTAACTGGTTTGTCACAAACATCGGTATCTACAACAAAGGGCTCAACTAATTGTACTTTACTACCACGTCACTCGACATCACCAGAAATTTATTGTGAACCTGTAATTTTGTCTAGGATTACTGGACCGATGCCGAACGTACTATTACCTAGTAACATTCGTACCACCTATTCGCATTTAACGCTTGCCGACCCTCATTTTGACGTACCAGGTCATATCGATTTCTTGCTGGGCGCAGATATTTACCCGTATATACTAGGACAATCTTGTCAGGTACTACATACCTCAAATTGTCCATCAGCTTTCGAAACACGTTTAGGGTGGATAATAGTGGGTCAATCTTCTGCGGACTCGCGTACACCCCCGGTTTCCTTATTGTTGACACCGGAGCCTTCGATAGACCATCTAATCCAGCAGTTCTGGGCCGTCGAAGAACCAGTACCAACGAACAGTACGTTCACTACCGACCAACAGTGTGAAGACCATTTTATTCGTACAACAACTCGCGATAGTACAGGTAGATACTCATTAGCACTACCATTCAGTATGGACCCATCGTGTCTTGGCGATTCTCGGGACATGGCGATATCACGGTTCTATAATTTGGAACGTAAATTGTTGAAAGACCCGCAGGTATATGAGCACTATCGCCTGTTCATGCTCGAGTATGAAAACCTTGGTCACATGAAGATGTCTTCAAAACCGGGAAAATATTATGTTCCCCATCATGCTGTGGTGAAACGAGATGGACCAAAAATGAAACTTCGAGTGGTCTTCGACGCTTCGGCCAAGTCGTCTTCGGGAAAGTCATTGAACGATTTGCTCCATGTTGGACCTAAGTTACAGACAGATATCACCGAATTGTTACACCGTTCTCGTTTCAACCAATATATATTCACCGCGGACATTTGTAAAATGTACCGCCAAATCAGAATTCATACAGAAGATTGTCAATACCAGCATATATTCTGGCGTGCAACACCACAAGAACCCCTACGTGACTATGAGCTTACGACGATTACGTATGGACTCACGTCGTCTCCGTTCCAAGCGATTCGAGTGTTGCACGAATTAGAGCAAAACGATGGACATCTTTATCCGACAACCGGTAATGTTTTGTCAACACAAACCTACGTTGACGATATTCTGACTGGTCGCAATAGCGTTAAAGATTTACTTGAACTACAGGACGAAATCACCGAGATGCTCGGCCGAGGTGGTTTTGAGTTAAAAAAATGGTCGTCAAACTGTAAGGAATTACTCTCTAAAGTTCCAAATGAAGATCAAGCTAATAGTTTGTCTTTTGATCCTAAAGACGATGCGGGAGTAAGAATACTTGGATTACATTGGAATCCAGCTGCCGACACCTTTACCTATCATACGTCCTCCATAATATCTAATATTCATACCAAAAGATCAGTGTTGTCAACGATCGCCAAACTATATGATCCTCTTGGTGCTCTTGCTCCCATCATATTTTGGGCCAAATGCTTCATGCAGTTACTCTGGCAAGCGGGTCTTCAATGGGACGAGCCATTACCGTCACACTTAATTGACCTGTGGAAACAGTACGAGTCTGAATTGCACATGGTCTCGGGGATAAAAATTTGTCGCCATATTCCCACCGAGAAGCTCACTAGCGTGCAACTTATTGGTTTTTCAGATGCATCGGAGAAAGGTTATGCCGCCGTGGTCTATTTGCGCACTATTCACCAGGATGGGCGTGTACTAATACATTTTATTACTGCCAAATCAAAGGTTTCACCCTCCAAGACTAGCAACACCAAGACCACGTTGACTATACCACGCTTGGAACTGTGCGGTGCACTATTATTAGCACAAGTGCTACATCGGTTAACCAACACATTTAAAGGTAATATAGTTATCTCAGAAACATTAGCCTGGACAGATTCATCTATAGTACTATCATGGCTCACGTCACCTCAGTCAAGTTTTAAAATATTCGTAACCAACAGACTTGCAAAAATTGCCGAAATTTTACCAACTTGTCAGTGGCGACATGTTGTGTCGGAGTCAAACCCAGCGGATTGTGTATCAAGAGGTTTATTCCCATCACAGGTTCATGACCAACATTTATATTGGCAGGGGCCTCCGTTTTTAAAATTACCGGACTCTGAATGGCCAATCACATCGTTCAAACCAATTCAACCATCACACTTGCCAGATTATTCGGATCCAACAAACGCGTGCTTAATGGTGGTGCCGGAAAAGGAAGTTGAATGGTTCACACGTTTTTCGTCATTGAAACGTATGCAACGCGTCACCGCCATCATGTATCGGTTTATAAGGCATACGCGAACGAACCGTGTCCCATACGTCGCACCCAAATATATATTATATGACCCTATCTCCGATGAAGAAATTTCGAATGTGATGTTACCGATCATTCGTATGACACAATCAGTACACTTCGTAAGTTTGTTGAGGATCCTACAAGTACCAACTGCAAAGATAGTTCCTCGTTCAATTGCCCAACTTGCGCCGTTTATTGATAAAAACAACATTATACGGGTGGGTGGACGACTCCGAAATGCATTGGTATCACCAGAAACAAAAAACCCAATATTGTTGCCAAAATCAAGTACGTTGACTACACTCATTATTCGTAATTTCCACTGGAATCACTTCCACGCTGGACCTCAATTAATGTCATCGTTACTATCAAGTTATTATTGGATAATATCCAGTCGATCGGCCATACGTCACGTTATCTTCAAATGCGTTGTGTGTGCTCGCCATAGAGCGTCGGTTACTCATCCTATGATGGCCGACCTCCCATCCAGTCGAGTAACATTATGCCGACCATTTTTGCACGTTGGTATCGACTTTGCTGGACCACTTATCCTAGCTGAGAGCCGTCGTAAGAACTCACGATCAATAAAGTGTTACCTGTCTATCTTCGTGTGTATGACTATCAAAGCTGTACACATTGAAGTGGTTTCTGACCTTTCAACTAACACGTTTTTGGCGGCTTTACAACGCTTTGTCGCTCGACGTGGTACCCCATCAGACATTTACACTGACTGTGGAACGAACTTTAAAGGAGCAGATCAAGAAATACGTAACATAATGTTAGATTCCACCGCCAAGACAACATATACGAATGCGATTTCATGTAAGTGGCATTTTAACCCTCCTGCAGCCCCACATTTTGGTGGCCTGTGGGAGGCGGCTGTAAAATCCACAAAATATCACTTAAAACGAGTTGTGGGTACTCAACGGTTAACGTTTGAAGAAATGGTCACATTAACAAGTCGTATTGAAGCTCTACTCAATTCTCGACTGATAACTCCATTGTCTGCTGATCCTAATGATTATCGTGCACTAACTCCAGGTCACTTCCTTATTGGTCATCCAATGGTTGAAATACCAGAAAAGGACGTAATTGACATACCTCAAAATCGTCTCAATCGTTGGGAACTCCTACGACAAATGTATCAATCACTCTGGAAAAGATGGTCAACAGAGTACTTGTCATCGTTGCAACGACGCACAAAATGGGTAGACAATCAACCAAATGTTAAGGTTGACGATTTGGTATTGATAAACATGCCGAATCAACCACCTATACACTGGAAACTTGGTCGCATACAACAAGTTCACCCGGGTGCAGATGGTGTGGTCCGTGTAGCCACAGTGCGTACCGAACATGGAACCCTCACACGACCAATTGTCAAACTAGCCATCCTTCCTCTTGATAAGTGATTACTTCTATTCCTATTATTCTCCTGTTTACGTGGGTGTATTATTTGTATTATTAATTTGTATTTTATATTATTTTCGTGTATTTGCATTATATAATTATTACGGCAATATAACCGGTAAAATGCGTATTGGATGGACCGTGAAAAGGGGAGATGTTCAACAAAATGAAGGAAGACTAAAAAAAAAAAATTGAAAGCAACCTACCCTTTCAATGGGGGGAGTATGTTGCGTAGAGTCATATGCACGACGGCGTTATATGACGTAACGCACGTATATCGTAGCCGTGACTCTACGTCACGGCAAACCAGTCGTCGCACGGACAGCCACATTGTCACACATCGTCGCGACGATCTCAAAGGGAATAAATCCGTCGTTTATTATACTATTACATACATATTAATATTCAACGACAAAGTGATCCTATTATATCCTTGTGGTGCCAGCGTCATCATGCGCCTTGTCACATGTGATG
Source organism: Macrosiphum euphorbiae (assembly GCA_949089665.1). Taxonomy (NCBI): domain Eukaryota; kingdom Metazoa; phylum Arthropoda; class Insecta; order Hemiptera; family Aphididae; genus Macrosiphum; species Macrosiphum euphorbiae. The sequence continues at coordinate 73,265,250 of CARXXK010000003.1, read as the reverse complement.
CAATGAGTATTTATTGGTAATACACGTCCTATGTACACACCAATTTAAATACGATCTACATACGTCAACATTGTCCATCACCGTCACTTCACACATCTCAACTCATCAACCATTTTGGAGCTATTGCCAGGCCATCGCGCATACGGTTGTCGTGAGTCGGCTATACGCCATATTATTGTAACTGTACTTATATCTATTATTATACTTGCTATAACTTATTATTATTGTATTTTACTACTTGCTATTATTCTTCTTATTATTATTATTATTGCCATATTACTAACACCGTTTATATATGTAATGTGATTATTCGTATCAGCCTACACTAAACACCAGCGTTGTTATTCTTTCAACCACCTCTCGTCAAACACAGTAGAACTCTATGAGGTTCACCATCACCGGTAAATTTATATTCATCGCGTGGCCAACAATCTCGTTACCTCTTTAACGAGACTTAGTACGCATCAACTATTGTGATTATCTTTTAGGATACCGTCTTCCTTTAAATCATATTTGTCTTCCTATATTAGAACTAAAAAAGAATATATTTACTAAATATTTTTACTTACGACAGGTCTCAACTTTGGATGAAAAAGCACATAACCATTATTTGTAACAACAAAAGCATAGCCATTTACACCAATCTAAAAAATCAAAAACAAATTTACTATATTTATTATCAAATTATGATTACTTTGACTGTAAATTTGAATAAATACTTAAAAAACCAAAAATTTAAAAACAAACAATTCATTTGAAAAAATACTAATTAAATAAGAGTATGTCACAGTCAAAATGCTCCTATTTTTATTACAAAAGTTTTGTTTTTTATCCTTATAATTTTATAATTTTGCAACTACCCAGTACTTAGAATGGTAATAATGTAGAACCACTTAAAAGTTACTTTGAATTAGAACCCCTTGAAAAAGAGCGTTCTACTAATCATTTTTATGTACAGAATTTATACTAGTATGCTTACTTTGTATGGAAGTGTTAGTTTTTCAAATTCAGCAATTGGTACATCAGTTCCAGCAACACCGAGCAAATCTCCTTTAACTCTAGTCTTAAATAAAATATACACATTTAAAAAAAATAATAATCGAGTTTATTGTAATTACTAAGTGCCTACTTAGGAAGTAGTTTAACTTGTTGAAAACTAAAATGTAGTTATTACCATATGCTTAAAACTACAATAAAAACAAATAAACGAAACCAACCTTATTATTTTCATCCCTTTTTTTTATTAAATATTGGTATAGAAATTGCAGTCATTGGCCTGTATTCTTGATAATTTCCTTCCTCATCTACACTCTGTACAACAATGTTCTAATATTATTATTTGGTATTCAATAAAATAAAAATGTAAGCCAATACTATAATGAATCAGTAAAACTTTGGGTTTCACACTAGGTACAAATTCTAAAGGTGTATTTATATACATTATAAATATTAAAATATATAATATACCAACATTAATGGTTGCAACTATTATTAGTCAATGTTGTGTTGTTTATTTCAGGGGATTGGAACCAACGAGTCTAATATTTAGGATTTTGGTTTGGATAGACACTGGTACACACGAGTTACCTCAGAGTTCAATATCAAATACTTAGAATCCATTTTATGTTGGTTAGGGAATTGTTTTTGTTCATTCAAATTAGCAGCGAGATCACTCATCTGCTTATCAAAATCCATTGAATTTTTTAATGCACTTGTTACATATGGATCCTAACAAAATGCTCTTAACATTAATTATAGCTATGAACTGGAACTTAAGTAGAACAGCTAATAACTTATGTTAGATATACAAATGTTTTCACTTACAGAAATGTCCATAAATGTATGGGACCATGTAACAGGATGTTTTTCAGCTTGTAATACTAAAGGTCTTGCTAAAACAGCGATGTATTTCAATACTCTTTCAAGTACTTCGTCTTTTGAATGTACGTGTGCAAAGCTACCTGCAAATATAAATTAATAAATATTGTTCAAACATTACACCCATTTTGTATAAGCGCTACTCTATAATAAGTAATTAGTGTAATTAAGATTAAGTTAATAATATAATGTTAACACAAACCTCTGTTTTCACAAGCTAGTCGCTGTAGTTCAGTAGTTCAGGTGTGGTAGTAATATCACGACCCATCATGTAAGTAAATATTCGGACTGGTATGTTTGTAAATTTATTATCATCAATGCGATTGTGCTTTTGTACAACATCAAAAAGTTCTTCATTAGGATCGTCATCCGTGACCAACATTATCATTTGATTACACGTTTCCTCAGAACACCTGTTGTTGTTTTTGTTCTGAAATAAAAGATTATTTACTAAAATTGTACATATTATTAGGTAGGAAGTCATACAGCAAAAACCCAATACATTATTTCTAAAAGCAATATTGTCTTACAGCCGATATTGTTTTATTTTCTAGTTTCTACAACTTGGAAAAAGATACATTATTTTGTTGTAAATAATAATTTTTGTTGTTCCTGCTTGCAATGCTTTTTAAGTATTTAATAGGTTTTACTTTAGTTTGAATACTACCTACATTAGATAAAAGTTGAAAAGCTTCAATAAATGCCTTGCTGTAGTTCGCTGTAGAAGATGGTAATAATCTTGGATCTTCAATTATAGCTTTATGAAATGTGTAAAGATTTTCAGGAGTAGCCTACAATATAAAAACTATTAAACATTACTAGTACTGATTAACGTTGAATAAATAATAATTTTGATTATTATTACCTGGACTAATAATTCTTTAAAGCAAGTTACTAAGTAAGTAAAACCAGTATTAAAAAAAATAATATTAATCGAATCATCATTATTGAATGTTTTTAATAGAGATTTAATTACAAGCTGAGAAATTGATTGATGCATGCCACTCATGGAACCGGAAATATCTAACAAAATTACTACATCCTTTGAACAAGTCGCAGCTTGTATGTACCACGGTCGCAGACGGGTGTCAAATACACTAGGTTTAGCCGACCATCTTATAGCTAAAAATAAAATAATATTAAACATCTATGTTCCTGTGCTGAATGTAGTATGATGACCATAAGAAAAAAATACTCTCATTTCTCATGACTCATACCATTGATTGTATAGTATTATTAAATAAATGGTCATACTTATCAGTATGTTTTATTGCTATAATAATGAGAGCTTTAACATAATATTACCAGGATAATGACGCATAAACCCTGCTGTACTTCCAAAATATTGCCAAGAAAGTGATGGATCACTGCGATAATTTTGTAAAAACACTTCGTCCATTTTTTCAGACCATTGTAAAGGTTTTTGGACATGTTCAACTGAAAATATTATTAGAATTTTAGAATTTTAGGTAAAAAAACGTAGAAACAATAAAAAGTACAAATATGTTTTTCAAATAATATTGTCGGTAAATAAACTGCGCTGTAATCAGTATTAACAGATAATCCATAAAAATGATCATTTTTTGTCAGGTTCATTGTTTTGAATTCTAATTGAATAATAATTTTTCCTAGATCCAAAGATATATTTGGGGTAGTTCGGTCGGTATCATTAGAATCGTCGATACCTTCAACTGGTGAATACTTTGCATTATAATAAGTGTAGTTCGAAATTCTATTTTCTCCATAGAATTTCCATTCAAATTCTTCAGATAAACGTTCTGCTGCATCCATAAGACACTACAAAATTATTTTATTATTCAATATAGTAATACAATTTAGTTGGAACATAGAATAAGATTTATTTACAGATACAGCTGTCATTTTCAATCTTATCATACGATTCATTGCAGTTTTTTGAAACGCTAAACACAATTTTAGACTATAGTTTAAAAATGTTATATGCATGTAATAATAAGAACACGATTAATACTATTATCTAGTGTATACCAATCTAATCTCATCAGATTTAGTTATATTTTGTCCCAGATACCACAATTCTTTTCCAAATGTCTCAGCCCAATTTTCCACCCTAAATTAAATTAAATAAGCAATAACTTTAAATGTTTGCATAAAGCAGGGAAAAAAATTATTGTAAGTATTACTTACAAAAGTTCTTCCAGATTACTCTTTTTATCATCTTGAACATCTATAGCGTATATAACAAATAGAACTGCAACGAGGAATGTACATACACTAACACAAATATTCATACTTAGAATTTTTACTTTATTCACTAACCAATGCAACTACACATTTAAACAGTTTTGGTTTCAGCACATTTTATAACCTTTAGGGATACACTCTTTAGCATATCTGTAATCTAAATATAGACACATATTGTATTCCCACTCTTGGATGGCAGCCAATTAACTTCAGAATTAACTCAACTTTTATTAATTTAGATATTATAGACAAAATTAGACGTCTTGAAATTTTAATTATTCAGTAACCTTTAGTAAAGGGCTTGCCTTCACCTTAAAAAAAAAAATCATAAAAAGTGTAGGTACCTATATTGAATAATTGAACAAACATTTATTTTTCTATGTTTATTTTATAATTTCTAACATTACATAAGATACAAACATAGGTGTGCACTTGGAGTAATGGGGTGTTCATGGTAGGCACTTGACTACTCTGCAAACTCCCCCCCACCCACACACATACACAATATTCACTGATATTGTGATATTCAATAATTTTATTTTTATTTATAAAATACTTTTTTAGAATGGTAAATTTAGTTAAATGAGGTTCTCCATCTAAATTAGTTATTATAACTTAGGAGTAAATATGAATATACATACATAATATGACGTGTGTGTGTTAATGTGTTATGTATGACTACCCTACAAGAAATGTCTGTGCAAGCTTATGTATACAAATATATAAGGCAATCATTATTTGAAAAATTACTTTCAATATTAGATGATATTCCTTGGTAATCAACAACAATTTTTTTTAAGAAAAATTAGACTAATTTAAAAGGACAACCACAATATTTTAATATTAATATTTCAATTAAACAACATTAACAAGGGTAAAATATACAGGAAAAATACAATAGTACATTAAATCAATTTATTGATGGTTCTTCAACTTTGTCAATCAATCCAAAAGTAACAGATTCGTCCGCACTCATGAAATGATAAGATTCCATACTAGCATCTAAAATATATATATATATATATATATATATATATATTATTTAAGCTATTTTTAATTCATATTAAATACTTAAATTTAGTAACTTAACAGGTTTACTTCCTATAAATGGACAGGGATAGATACCCCACATGACCCTTCTTTCGATGTTTAATAGCCGATAACCTTAATTATATTTTTTATGTTACAAAATCAACCATATCCCCCTCCTTTTCAAAATCATTTGACCGTCACTGTAGATCAGTACATCTGTACATCAGATAAAACTAGTGGGTAAGTAGGTTACAATTTACTGTACATTATGTGTCTATTATACCTTGTCATTGAGTAGGTAATAAGTGTGTTAAATATTAATTTAATTAAAAAAATACATGGGGGATACATGGTCTGTCAGCCTTATTATTAAGTGTATTTTATTATAAAATAGCTGTATTGCCTGAGGATAAAGAAAACCAAGATGTGCAATTAAAATGCAGCAGATAGTAATAACGAATATGCATTTTTGATTATATTATATATATTATGAACCTAACCACCCTGGTTCAATCTATTATCTAAAGTCTAAACCTTCCTTGAATCATAAAAATAGGTAAAATATATTTTTATTCTATAAGTTTCAGCCATACACTTTGCCTTTAAATTTTAATACATAATAGCTGTTACCCATGGCTTCTTTTCTAAAACACTTATAAAACACGATCTCAAAAATGTGCCAATTGGTCAATAACTGTGGATTTACATATGCTTTATTTAAATATAACCAGCCTAATATTATCTGTCTTAGGAAACTATCTATTATAATATATAATCTAAACATCTATTATTTCATTTTGCTTCAGTTACAATATTCTCAATCGTTTTTAGGCAGAATGGGTTGAATATTTTTTTAGTATACAAACCTCATATATAAATAAGTTAAGAATTATAAAATAATTAAAAAGTTAACAGTTAACTATAGAAAAAAAAAAACCTTGATTTATTTTACATAACTTATAATTTCAGATATTTTTGTTATAATGGAATAAACTTACCAATTTTATCTGCAGGCATTCCTGTGTATTTACCATAAATGTCTATTAACGATGATTTAAGTCTTAAAATTTCATCAGTTACAATTTTCATATCTGATGCTTTTCCCTGCAATAGTTTTAATAAACTGATTAAATTGATTTTTAATTCTTCACGTATCAAAGTAATTGAAAATGTATAAACATAATTAAATACACAAAAACATGATTTGACATACAAATAGTCTAAATATATTATAATAATATATTACTTAGGGTTTTAGTATGGTCAATTTTTATTTCTGAATTTCTATTCAGTAAATTTTAAAACAATGATAATATTTACTAGCAATTTGAAAGTTGTAACTTGGTTTAGAGTTGAATTGTATTTATAGAATAATACAAATGTATATAAAAAAATAATGTATTATATTGGGTACCTATACCTATGATATTATAATTTATAATTTTGGTTAATAGTTAGTTTTTAGTGAGTAATCAATAACTATAACTGGATAAAAGATAAAATTAAAATATACAATTCCATTAAGTTTCAACACTTATTCTATTTTATTTGTGTGTATAGAATATTTGAGTAGATGGTACAATCCAATCGGGGTATTAATTTACATAAATTATATGTACAATTACCATAGGCGTGTCTACGGTGGCAGCCTAGGGTGCCTGGGCTGCCCCTGCAATTTTTCACAGGTGCCGATCAACCGAGTTTTAAGTCAGAGGGTTATAACATTTCTTTTTCTTTTTTTTTAACTTGATTTTTTTGTGGGTAAGGGTATCGTTATAATTACCATTTACTTACAAAGATTGATTTCCTGACTTCCAAAATCAGAAAAACCCACTATAGAGACCTGAGACAGACGACGACGATACAGAACGCATCTAGGTATTATTGATATTATTGTTGTATTATTTTTTGTTTGTAGCTAGGTGGTGTGGGTAATCCAAGGATGATTAATATTTCTGGAGTTACCGTAGATTATTATTGTAAATAGATAATTTAGACTTTTTTTGAAATTATGGAAATATTTCATTGTGGAGGGGGGAGGGCTTAAAAAAATACGGCTTTGGGTGTACAGGGCTTTTTTCCGTTTACTATAATAAGCTACCGCCGGTTATTATCTAGGCTGCCCCTGCCAATGAAGTCTAGTCACGCCTATGACAATTAAATAATTTGTGGTGCATCACAGGTAATAAAATCATTGTTTGAAATTTCAAAATAAGCAAACATTATCAATAACATCATTTCAGATATAAATTAATTGAAACTAGATGGCCAACTAATAACTATTAAATATAATTTATATTTATATTTGTGACTTTGCTTCCTGTGCAGTTTCATTCATTAAAGTTTATTTAATCTTTTTTGAGTTTGAAATACACCCTTAAACCTAGCAAGTTTATTATATTATATCTACTTATTCAATATTAATATTTCTTAATTGATTTAATGTAATGTTTTACTAATATTTTCCAGACAAATAACAAATATAACTAAATGTACACAAACATATTTTGTTTATACAAACATAATAAATTCTATTTATATACAATTTAGTAACAAGTACCTGCATTCCGCCAGATGGCTGGTGAATCATGATCCTTGAATGAGGCAATGCATGCCTTTTACCCTTTGCCCCTGCGGCTAGTAAAACACTGCCCATACTACTAGCTTGTCCTATGCACCAAGTTGAAACATCTGGCTTAATATACATCATAGTGTCATAAATGCCTAGGCCAGCTGTAACACTACCACCGGGGCTGAACAAAAATCATACATTTATAATTCATATTATATTATTGTATACTTATACAAATAAAAAATATTTTACCTGTTAATATACATATTGATTGTGGCTTTTTGATTTTCAAATTGTAAAAACAATAACTGAGCTATTACCAATGAGGCGACATGATCATTGATCTAAGCAAAGTAAAATATTTGTTCACATAAACATGAAATAGATTATAATATAGTTTAAATGTAACTACCTCTCCCATAACGCAAATTATACGTTCCTTGAGAAGTCTAGAAAATATATCATAAGAACGTTCACCACGACCGGTTTGTTCTACTACAATTGGTATAGTCAATCCACGAATACTATTGGAAATCGGGCCATTACTCAGTTGCAAAATTTTGCTCGAGTGCTGAAAATAAATTATTTGAAATTACAATATTCTGAACATTGCAATAAATTCATAACATAAGATTTATTTTTAATTTACATTTGTATAAACAAATAGGTGCAAACATTAATATGAACATCTATATTCTATACACTTTGATCAAGAATGAACAATTTTTTTTTTTGGTAATTAAATATTGTGTTTACAACAAAATAGTTGTTGTGTACATTGAATGTGAACACTATAAAGATCAAGTATCTATAATAGTTTACCTTCAATAAACTGCGAGTGTGTGACAAACTCATTTTTAATTTAAATTAATTCTTATATACTAAATATTAAATAGGTACCTAACTGAAAATTAAAATTACTTATAAAATAAATTTACAATAAGTAATAATAATATTAGTTCTCAGTTCTCACGAAACCTCAAATAGGAATATGATAACATTGATAACCGTTTATCTTTAATCTCGATGATCTCGGCTGTATCTGATAATAGTTTCACTGATAATATCAGCACAGAATATAATATTGTATTTGATACGTTCCCGGCACGATTAAAGATAGGTATACCTTTGATCTATAATAATTTATCTTTAATATATCTTTAATCGTGGTTCCTGGCTTAAGATCCTATGATTCTATCAATAACCGTGGATACGTCTATGAAAAACACATCGAAATTAAGATTAAACTTTATTCTTTAATCTTTATAGTTTATATCAATTCTCGATGGAAAAAAACTGAAAAATGTTCAATTTTAAATGTTCGTAAACAGCTCAAAACGATCAAATAGGTATAGAAAATTATTAAAAAAAACATATTATAGTGAAAATTTCGATCATTCGAATTTGAATAACAACAAAATAATAAAATCACTCAATAAGAAATCGAGTGAGTATCCAATGATTCAAAATAGGTACTTTTTAAAATTTTATGATGTACCTATAAAAATTGCTAATTTAGTGAACTTTTCATGTATCTAGGTACGTGTAATTTTTTTTAGAGTTACACCAAAATCAAAATCGATTTTAAAAAACAGATTTTGCTTAAAAATTTTAATAAGTAATTTCGTCCAAATTTGAACTTAAAATGACTATAAAAATAAACTGTGCTTGTGTATTTTTTAGATTTTTTGGTATGCTAATATAAACATTCAGTGAAATTTTCATGTATCTACAGTTTCTTGTTTTTGAATTACACAAAAATAAGGAAATCGCTATATGAGAAATCGAGTGAACATCCAATGTTTTAAAAATTTGAATTTCAAACGCTCATAACAATTTAATTTAACTTTCTTATAGACATTTTTTTTTGATAAAGGTAGAAAATCTTATAAGGAATCTTATATTACATTTTAAAATCTTAGATTTAAAAAGAACAATTTTTACGATTTCTTAACTCAAAATAATTTGCTAATTTTCGTGATTTTTCAATATTTTGTCAATTTTTGAACTTTAAATGCTAATAAAAAAAAACTGTGACTAAGGATTTTTAATATTTTGCATCTGCCTTTGAAACAATAGACTAGGAGCCTTCTATTAAATTTTCAAGTATTTTTACTCAACAAATACAATTTTATTGATATTCATAAAAAAAAAAACCTAATAAAATTGGAACCTGAAAATGTCCCTAAAAAGTTCAAAGTATTTTGAAAATGTTATCGTGTAATGCAAATATAAACAATCAGTGAAAATTCCATGTATTGATGTATCTACGGTCATTTGTTTTAAAGTTACACCCAAAACCAAATTCGATTTTGCTTAAAAATTCCCGTTTTTCTTTTGTTTTTCTTGGCGCTTTTGAAAATTCTGGGAATATTAAACTCTGACCTCCCCAATGCACCAACGATATTCACTTTCCAATCAAACAAGGTACTGAAATTGAAAATCGAAACATTAATTTGACTACTTATCGTGTACACAGACACAAATAAAAAAAAATTAAAATTAAAAAAAACACACATCATTGTAAAATCAATACATTCATCGTTCCACTTAGAATCTAAAATAGTTATTATAATTAGAAAATATAACATGGTGAAACATTTTAAAGTATTTTACTATTCTGAAATAATAATAATAAAAAATAATACCATAAAAAAAGTTTATAATTGAAAATTATTTTTTTACAAATATCACCTAATATACACCTTAATATATAATGTTAATTTAGGCATCAATAGAGTGCAATAATAACGAGATGATTTAAATATTGAAACATTTTGTATCAAAATAAAAATACAAACCCTACACAATTATTAAAAACAAGTGATTAGCGATCGTCTACAGTTGCAATAAAAATAGTCAATTCAAATCAGCTATAAGGACAAAGTTTATATTATCCGGCAATAACCCGCCAACGGTCTATATTCTAGATTCTCGTAACTATTGAACAAAGGGGGGCATTAACTTGTTAAAAAGTATACTGATTTGTCAAGTTTTTTACGATTTTGCTAATTTATTTTCGAATTATATATTATAATAAACTCATTTTTTACACAGTGTTAAATATCTTGGTAAATGTCTGTGTATAACAAAATATTGTGATGGTTTATGATTTAAAAATATCGTAAATTCAAAAAAATTAATTTTTTTTTAACTGAGATAAGTTAATTTTATTTTCTGTCTTAACTTTATACTTATCGAGTTAAATTTTTTTTTCTTTATTAACTTTTAACTCAACTGAAGGCAATTTAATTGAATTATCTTAACTTTCCACAGTTAATTATTTTCATTAACTAGCCCACCATTGCTATTGAATGTAGAAACGTGATGGAAACAACAGGTGCTAGATGTTGTTCACTGCTTAAACGTACATTTGTAATCTATGTCTGCAATCTAGTATACGCAGTATATTTATTGTAATGCAGTAATATATGCAATCATATTTATTACAATGTAGTAAACGGTTGCTTGGCTTACTACAATAATTTTATTATGCGAGGGCCGAGGAGTTTGTTGGAGCGGGTTTGCACATCGATCTCGTCGCTAATATATTGGCAACAAAATAATACGCTCATCGATGAGTAAAATCTTAGTTCATATACTATGGATCCATAGTATATAAACTAAGATTTTACCGAACCTTGATGATCTTTCGGAGCACAGCAGGCTGCAGTTTGCTGTTTGGTTTTGTTTTTGCTCAATAATTATGATAATAGATTAAATTCTGTTATCGTGATGTATTACAAATTACGATGGAATATCGCATAGGGCAAATGGCAATGAATGAAATATACATTTTGATTAATCAATTCAGTTTTTTTTTTGATAGTTAATCTTTATAAAATATTATACTTTTCAGTTTTCTTGAAAAAATAATTCTTACAATTCCAATATGCCTTCTCGATAATATTTTTCAAATTGATTTACAAAATACCAAGGGGTTAATTTCTGTGTCTGGTTGTGCAGGGAATACGCGTCATATGCGCGCTCAGCACTTTTGGGGATTTCCACCAGTGGCGTATATAGGGGGAGGCCCCCTAGGCCAGAGCCCATAGTGAAATTGCAGGTACAATTAAACCATTTTATGTATATATACACTGTTTACAGTTTTTCACCATGATTAATTTAGCCGGTTGATTAAAATCGTTTTGAGGAATCAACAAGGAAATCGTCAGGACTTGCTTTGATGACTTTTATGTGTTAAATTCACAATAAGATAACATTAAAATGTATATGTATATACGAAATTATCTATATTTTTTAAAAAAGAATTAAAAATCAATTTCACATAATAATTATAAAATTTAATTTGCGCAATTTTTATTAGTACTTATAACCACCCTGCTCCTTAAAAAATGTATAGTTATGGCTATGTTAGTCCGTTTGACGCGCTATGCTGACTACTGACTAGTGATAAATTGGCCCATAGTGAAAATAATTTGTACTGATTGACTATCAATATATCTACGCCACTGATTTCCACTTTACCACTCGGAACTTTTAGGGATTTAAACTTTACATATTATACTTAAATATACTTATTACTTATATATTTTATTAATTATATTAATTATAAATGCATAATATACGTAAAGTGCAGTCAATCCTGGATGAAGACATTTTGAGGCCAAGGGGCCAAAGTTTTAAATGAGGCCCCTATACGAAGAAAAATATAATTATAATATATTAATATATATATTATTTAATATTAGGTACCTGTTATAATTAATATATACGTATATATATATATATTAGAGGTCAGCACGGCCGGGCTAATAATTTACAGCCCGGCCCAGCTCGGTAAAATTTTTTGACAACCCGACCCGGCCTGGGTATAGTTTGTTGTGAGTAAGGCCGGCCCGCAAATAGTTTTTGGCGAGTAAGCCCGGCCCGATCCGACCCTGTCCTTCGCAATGCCAATCTAAAAATTGTACGGATCAAGCAAGGCACGGTTAAGCCCATTTTCGTCCAGCATGGCCCTGGTAAAATATTTTGTGAGATAGCCCAATCCGAAATTTTTGTAGTTTTTAAGTAGATACTAAATACTAGATACTAGATAGTAGATACCTCTTATTATCTTTTAAAAGATTATTTTTTTCAAAAATGATAAAATAGTTTAGGAACTAGGTAGTGGATAGTAGATAACATATACCTCTTAATAGGTCTATGGTAGATACCCGGTAACTGTTTTAATTTACATAAACTTTCAAAAGTCGCATTCAAGAAATCCTGATTGCACCAACACGTTGAGCATAAAAATACCTACAAATATCACACAATACACTCGTCTACTTCACTTGTCCATAATTTATATTCGATAGTACAACATATTTTTTTTTTGTTTATAATTTTGGAAATGTTAGAATTTCTAATTTTTCATAGAAGCCCGGCCCGGCCCGGCTAGTAACTATTTAGTCCTAATAGAGGTTTCTTGCGTTTTATACAATCCGGGCCGGCCCTAAGCCCATCCGTGCAGGGCCAATTCCTGGTCGGTCTGGGTAAACCCGCCCCGTGCAGGTCTTTAAATTATATATATATATATGTAAATGTAAGTATACGTATTAAGTACACATCCATTAAATAATGAATAATGTACCTATCGGCTATCACTTTATTTATAAGTTATACATAATTTACAAGCTTATTTCCTGATCATTTTTTTTAGGTGATTAATGCAGTGTTACAGCCTACAACGAAAAAAGTAATAGTAATGGGCATATCTGAGGCGCCTGAATAAATTCTAAATATTTATAGCCACGCCCACCACCCTGGACCCCCCCCCCTTAAAGCAGGCTTGAATGTTAGGTTTATTTATGTTATTTTGTAATTTATTTTATTACCTACTTTCCCGTAAAATATTTTCTTGCGTAGCCGCGTAGGTACCTAATAATTTCCCGACTATTACCCAAGTACCTACTTAATATTTTTCCGACTTTTTTTATTCCCGTTGAATACTTTCCCGATCTATTCATTCCTACGTAATAATATCGTACGTGTGTAATTTTTCTCGTGTAAATGTGTAATGCAGCAGATGCTCTTTATAATAAAGGCCCGTTTCATAGCCACACGTAAGAATCTACGATAAGCGCGCGTACCGAACGAGTAGCTGTGAAATAGGTATAAAACAATAAGTATACAACAATTAGTGTAAATGTGTTTGAAATTATTTTACGCGGGAAAGTATTCTTCGTAGCCCTAATGAAAAATGGCCACTAGGGCGCGTGACCGTCAAGCTTCTAGTTCCGCTGGCGGCTGGTCGGTTGTCTTTTGTTTACGTCGTAATTTAGGTTATGGAGAATATTGTTATTTTTTTTTTTTGCCGTGCGTGTTTGTCCGGCTAAATAATAAATCGGCGCTTTTCAGACATTAATTTTGAACAATACAAATAATATCTCATCAAACTCGTGACCGTGAAATCAAAAAGTTAAGTTTTTCTTGGTTTCATCTATGTGCTTTGTACAGTACTCGGCGAGATTGCAGTCTGGTAGACATTATTATGTATGTATTATACTTTAAGCATAATATACCTTTAAAAAATACGACACGCAATGCCTAACCACCCGACTGTTCTATAGATGACTGCCACGAGAAAACTTACACCTCAAAACACAATCATCGGTCTACGGGATACCGGAATACAACAGGTGTCGTATACATTCCAAGACTGACAGGCAACCCACGTCCATTGATCGAGTTCTCTGTTCGAAGTTCCAACTGCGTAGTACAATACAGATAACTGTCAACTGATTAGGCTAACTTCAATACCTGACTTGTGACATTTATTGGTCTCGTTTTAAAAATGCGCAAGTGTATAGTGTGCGGAAATACATCTAATAACACCAATGTCAATCGTCAAGGAGAATCACCAAGACGGTCATCTAGACTTACTAGAAACAATGAGGATATGAGTAATAAAAATATGCTGGTCAGTAAATAAGTATTAATATTTTTTATAAGTATTGTCAATACAGTCTGATATCTTTATCTTTTTTATGATTTTCCATGCTTTCCTTATTGGTCGGGCCTTGGTCTTCAACGTCCTGGATTCTCTTTTTTTTTAGTAATTTAGTGCTTCTAATAAGACATCAGCATTATTCTTGTCCATTTATATTTATAAAATAGTTATCTGTGTTCTTTTTTTTACGATTATGCGGTATTTAAGCGAGTTTTTTATTTTTGTTATATTATATACACATAATTTGTTAAAAAATTGATCTATTGTAATCCATGGTAAGAACATTATCTGTGTTCGTATGTTGGTTACACAGATAACAAATGTCCGTGTGGCATCCTTTTAATTGATTCCTATTTTTCTTACAGATTAAAACTACCTACAAAATACAGATATTATAAAGAAAAGTATAAAAAGTAGCGTTCCATTAATTTTAAATTAAACATTCAGAAAATAAATGATTTTTTGAGTGCATATTTGAAAATTTTAATGCATACTGTATATTAATATATTTATGCATTTTTAAGATTTTTTTAGCGCCTTTATAGTTGGTTATTAATGCATACAAATCCGTGCTCCAGTTATAAGTATTTCTAACTCTGACAAATGAATGTTTAAACACTCCATATAATATTATGCTTATGTAATTCAAAATGTATGTTTTAGGTTAAAAAAACCTAAAATGGCTTATGGTATAATATCTATTATATATATGTTAAAAAATATTGTTTTGTAACAAGTTAATATTATGTAAATAAATTTATTTCAAAAACATTTATTTTCTGAAATAACGAGTGTCTTAAGTTAGATGGAAAAATCCTATATATTAGTTACTTATTAAAATAGCTTATATTTTAGTTATATTTTATTTTATAGATTGCTGAAAAGAGAGAACTTGTATTACAACTAAGAAAAACCATGGCAGAAACTAAAAGAAATCGTCAACACAGACTCCATAGACTCAGAACCATCCAGAATTTAATAATTATTTTTTTTTATTATAATTTATATTCATAATTTATTATTATTATTTTTTAATTAAATATTTATTCATATATGAATTATTCTGTACATGCAGAGTTTTGGCCACCTGCATAATTTTTATTATTATTTTTATTTTTATTTACTATTACCATATTTTTATATATTTGATTGATATATTTTGATTTTTTGTATAATCATAAATATATAATTTTTTTATAATCACAAATGTATAATGTATTATTAATCGTACATTTTTATATAAATTATTGGTTATCGAAAATACAAAATTTAAGTGGCGGGCGTTAACTAAACTTGAGCTGCGGGGGAGTTGCCTTCCTGGCAGGGGTCAATAAGATCAGTACCAAAAAATCCATAAATAAAGAAATATGGCTCGAAAATCAAATCGACTAAATTTTGCAAAAATATGTAACATAAAATTACAGATTTGGATTAGTTGTAACATAAAATAAGTTTCAAATTTGTATCTCGTTGACATTTTTTTTTCTTTTAAACATACTAAACAATATTATGTAAAATATTGTATGAATATATTTTTATTTATTTATTAATTCTAACATATTATACATTCAATCATACATTTTAGATGAGTGGGGTACAACAGTTTTTATTTTATATCTAAAATAGTAGAATTTGAGTTACCTATAAAAAAAAAAAGGAAGCCACACTGTATCTAAAAGGAAAATATTATACAAATTTATTATCGGTTTAATATTTGTTATTATTAATTATAAATCAAAAATTTTCAGAATTTATAAAAAATAAAACGTTTGGTTTTGTGAATACTTTATTTTTATGGGCCCAATGTATGAGTAATAATATAACAAATGTGTGTAAAAATACCATTTAGTAAATAAATTATTAGTACCCACATTGTTTATCCAATAATATAAATCTAAAAAAAACTGATTTCCTATAAAGTATAAAATTTTTAATAGGTATTAGTAGTATAGGGGTCACTATGGTACACTTTCATTTTAAATGCAATAATTATTAAATTATTTTGCAAATCGTGAAACGCAATAATTATTAAAATATTTTGCAAATCGTGAAACGCAATAATTATTAAAATATTTTTTCATACAAATTGAAACGCAATATTTCCTAAAATATTTTTTCATAGAAATTGAAACGCAATATTCCTTTAATTATTTTGCAAATCGTGAAACGCAATAATTATTAAAATATTTTTCAAAAAATCTGAAATGCAAAAATACTAAAAATAATTTTCATAGAAATTGAAATGCAAAAAATACTAAAAATATTTTCCTATGGGGGACTTCGGCACACGTGACATTTAAATGCAATAATTACTTAAAATATTTTTCAAAAATCTGAAATGCAACAAACATTTTTAATAGAATTGTTCTATCAAAAATAAAAATCGAAATAGCATATTTAATTGCAAAATGTATTAAAAAGAAATTGAAAAAATTAATTTAAAAATTAAAAATATAATAAATAATAAAAATAATGGAAACAACTATCAAAGATTTTAATAAATTACAAGAAAATGAAATGCAAAACGAAATAGAAAAATCATTATTAAATAATGAAATCTTTGTTAAGTTCTGTAAATATGAATACTATAAAACTAATAATAAAAAAAATATTAAAATCATGAAATATAATCTAAATAAAATTCCAATTAAAGAAATATTTAATTGTCGATCATGGACACAATATTGAAATATAACAAAAAAGCCTGAGATGCCCTGGGCAATAATCTTTCCTTTGAATTCTATGATGTGTTTTTTTATTTTTTTATTTTTGTGTCTGTGTACACGATAAGTAGTCGAAATAATGCTTCGATTTTCGACTTCAGTATCTTGTTCGATTGGAAAGTGAATATCATTGAGGAGGTCAAAATTTAAAATTCCCAGTACTTTTCAAAAGCGCCAAGAAAAACAAAAGAAAAATTAAGGAAAAACGGGAATTTTTACGGAAAATCGATTTTTCAGAAAATTAAATTTGGTTTAATAATATTGATAAAGTATATTGTGTGACAAGGGCCCAAAACTGAAATTGCCTTTCCGCACGAGCCACACATTACACATACTATTTTTTCTGAGTTCATCGCTGCAAAGGTAATGCTAGGATAGGATCTATGCAACAACCAGACTATTCTACGAAAACAATATTTTACGAAAGAAACGATTGAGTTTTATTTTATGCGTCATGCATGTATCCATGTATGTCATTAATCATAATATGAATATAAGATGTAACCATAATAATTATTATATTAAAATATAATAAGAATAAAAAAATGTAATTATGGCAAAGGTATTCGGTAATACGGAGGCCGAATCTATGCAAAAACCACGAACAACAAATATCTGGCAACAAAATTTGGCCTTAAAAACATGCTTTCGTACTTAGTTTTCACTTAAAAACTGAGTTATGACTTTATGAGCGATTTTAATTTACGTTATATTATATACGCATAACTTGCTAAAAAATTGAAACCCAATCACAAACACAGATAATGTTGAGGGGCTATATTATTGCCGAAAATATTTCAGCCGCCGCGAAGCAAAGAACGGCTCCTTCCGCATGAGACCCTGGTACCACAAACGCGGTTTTCGCTCCGTCAACCGTCGAACCGCGGTCGCTTGACTTCGCGGTCCCTTTGCCGCTTACCGCCCGCCACGGTCGCCTAACGCCGTTCGCTGCCACTGTTCAACTGTGCGCCCTCGTCGATCTCGAATTCTCGAGTCTCGAACTCTCGACCGCCGCGCCGTGCCGCCGCGGGCCGTCCATCTCGCTTTCACTCGGTTTTTTCCCCGTTGATTTCATTTTCATTTTTCATTCGTTTGCCCCCGCTGTTCCCATAGACAGACCGCGCGATCGTGACCTGTGTACATTTTCGGGAAATCTAATGAAAACATTAAAAAAGTGACCCATACACACAGACTTCTATATAAATGTATTATATAGAAGTCTGTGCCCATACACCATCGTTCAAAATGTCTTCTTCGCCGCCGCATCGCCCAAATTTTTACGCTGGTTACGGAATAACGTTTGATAAACCCCGAAAACCGTTTAGAATACTGTGGATAAACGATATTCGGATCGCGAATCTAAACTGTTTATGGTCTAATGTTTGTATCTTACACTTTTGAGAATACGCGTAGGTACCTACTTACGTTGCCACCGCCAAACTGTTCGCGGCCAAATAAAATAAATAAATAGGTTGAAAGTTGTTGTTTTCGTGGAGATGTAAAATATAGCCCCGTGATCATAGATACTAGTTTAAATAGTTTAATTAAAATAATTTGACTATAATTTATTCATTATATAATATGGTCAAACTTAAACATCTCTTGATTCTTAATTTCTAAAAGGTATATTAGATTTACGTTTTAGATTCTGAGTGAAACGATGAATGTATTGATTTTACAATGATGTGTGTTTTTTTTTTTAATTTTTTTTTAAATTTTTTTTTGTGTCTGTCATCACGTTTTAGGACAGTAAAAGTGCTTGGATTTTCTTCAACAGTAGCTTTTCTGATAGGAAAGTGAATCTAGTTGGTACTTTGGGGGGGTCAAAAGTAAAAATTTCTCAATAGTTTTCAAAAGCGCCGTGAAAAACAAAAGAAAAATTAAGGAAAAACGGGAATTTTTACGCAAAATCTGTTTTCCAAAAATCGATTTTGGTTTTTTGTGTAACTCTAAAACAAATGAACGTATATACATGAAATTTTCACTGGCTGTTTGTATTTGCATTTTCTATACACGATAACATTTTCAAAATATTTTGATTTATTTTGAACTGTTTAGGGACATTTTCATTTTCTATTTTTTTTTAGTTTTTTTTCTAAAAATATCAATAAAATTTTATTTGTTGGTTGCGAAAGCTTGAAAATTTAATAGAATTTTTTTTTTTTTTGGAACTTATGTAGCTCATCGAGTTAAGAACGATGGTGCAATCAGAATTTGTCGCTCTCACTTAGTTTCGAAGTTATGGCCTTCCAAAGTTTTCAATTTTACGTCTTTACGCATGCGCTCACCACTACTCTATAATGCCGCGAGGAGGACTATTTTTGTTATTTTTTGTACTTACGTATTCTAACCTGTTTAAAACGATAGTGCAATAATAATTTATCCCCCGATTTGCTATGAAACACCTTCCCAAGTGGGTCACAGGGTTAAGAAAATTGCTTTTTTGTTGCACCGAGTAACCGAGCGGGGTCACTCACTCGCTGCGCTCGCTCGGACAATTAAAAACGAAAATATCCCCCGATTTGCTATGCAACACCTCCCCAAGTGGGTCACAGGGTTTAGAAAATTGCATTTTTGTTGCACCAAGTCACCGAAAGGGGCCACTCGCTCGCTGCGCTCGCTCGGACAATTAAAAACGAAAATATCCCCCGATTTGCTAAGCAACACCTCCCCAAGTGGGTCACAGGGTTAAGAAAATTGCATTTTCACAATTAAAAGTATTCCTTTCCTGGAAGTAGAAATAGTCAATCTGGTTTAAATAAATTATCGCATTATACCTATAGTAGGTACCTACCTACCTGATAATAATTAATTATAATAATCATTCAATTATAAATACGATTTTAGATTATATTATACTATTAAAGAAACTATATTTTAATACACAATTAAAATGTCATTACGTCAAGTGCTGCGTTCTAGTGAAGTTGACCTCTCTTAGTCCCGCGTTTGTTCACTCGTTTATTTTTTACGAATAAGAAAAAAAAAATCGCGAAAGACGTGTCACGTAGCGTTGCGCTCATGTCTAAAATAACTCAAAATTGCTTACTTCCAAGGGCCATAACTTCGAAACTAAATGAGAGCGACAAATTCTGATTGCACCATCGTTCTTAATTCGATGAGTTACATAAATTCCAAAAAAAAAAAAAAATCGAAAAATATGCATGGGGTGGTAAAGTGCACTTTAGCCTTAAATTTATGCGGCCTTTTGAAATATAAATTTTGTTTACTATTAAAATATGACTAATTATTACATGAGCTCAAAAAATAACATTTATTTTATATCAAATCCTATGGTAAATGTTTTCTATTATTTTACTTTTGATTAAATATGTGGCAGTTATGCCTTACAAATGAAAACATCAGCATAATATCTATTAATAGATAAATGTTAGTAACTATATAAATATAATTTCATAAAATGGAATTTTTTTTCTATTTAAGATTAATAAAATTTAATGATATTATATATTATTATTATAGGTTTATGTTAATAATTAACTTATTAATTTTGAAAATGTTCATTATTTTTTTCTTTAAATTATAATGTAACAGTAAATCATTTTATCCTAAAGGCAAAAAATATATGTTAATTTAAGTTTATTTTTTTTTTCAAATATTGGGCTTAAACATTCTAATTTGTTTTATTTTAAAAATTAAAGTATTTTTCACCATATTATTTTATCTTTTATAATAACTTTTAAAGATAAGTTTGAACTAATAATATATTTCAAGAATTCCCATTTAAAATCTTCAATTTTATTTTTTATATGGCTGATTATCTTTGTTAATGGAAGTTTTTTTTTTGAATTTTACCAATTTGAAAAATTCTATGTATATTAAAATAAATATTTGTAAATAATGGTAAATGTAGCTACCAATAAAACGTTTAACAATGATACAGTCTACAGTTGAATCTCGAGGGGAAAAAAATATCTAAAAGAAATGCAGAATTATTTATTTCCTCATGAACTCTTAAATATATCTTTTGAGAATTCATTAAATGGGCAATATTAAAAAAACATGTACACAGCTTATAGTAAAGAATCACTTCAATCACGTTAAGGAACCTAGGTGGAGATCAGTTTTAGTAGGATAACACCCGTTACTAAGGCAACCATCTGTGTGGTAAAAGCCGTACTCTTCTGTGCACAAATCGACAGCTGAGGTTCCTTCTTAACATGAATGGAGTATAAGAAAATGCATGGAACTAAAATGGTTTGTTTTATAGAACATTAAAAATTTAATATAGGGCTACAGTCAAAATATTTTGAAAATTTTACCAACTATGGGAATTGATAGAATAAACATTTGATATAAATTTCAAGTGTCTATTTATATAGTGTGTTATTTATTTTTGAATTACAACAAAATAACAAAATCGCTACATGAGAAATCGAGTGAATATCCAATCTTGTAAAAATATGAACTTCAAACGCTCATAAAAATTGAATTTAATTTCCTTGTAGACATTTTTTTTTGATAAAGGTAGACAAACTTATGAGGAATCTTGAATTACATTTTCAAATCTTAGATTTAAAAAGAAAAACTCTAAATAATTTGTTAATTTTTGTGATTTTTACGCCTTTTGTCAAAATTTGAACTTTAAATGCTTATAAAAAATATCGTGACTATGGATTTTTAATATTTTTCAAATGTCATTGTAACAATATACTAAGAGCCTTGTCAAGCTTTTGTAGACAACAAACACAATTTTATTGACATTCATAGAAAAAAACTAAAAAAATTGAAAATTGATAATGTCCGTAAACAACTCAAAATAAGTCAAAATATTTTAAATATTTTATGGTGTATAACAAATGCTAATATAAATGTTTAGTGAAAATTTCATGTATCTACGGTAATTTCTTTTAGAGTTATGCCAAAAACCAAAATCCACCAAAAAGGTTTT
This sequence comes from Macrosiphum euphorbiae, assembly GCA_949089665.1. Classification (NCBI taxonomy): domain Eukaryota; kingdom Metazoa; phylum Arthropoda; class Insecta; order Hemiptera; family Aphididae; genus Macrosiphum; species Macrosiphum euphorbiae. The sequence continues at coordinate 73,242,955 of CARXXK010000003.1, read as the reverse complement.
GTCGAAAACTGATTTGCGTAAACATTCCCGTTTTTCCCAGTGCTTTTGAAAACAAATCGAAATTTTATATTTTGATCCCTCGTATGCACCAACTAGATTGACTTTCCCATCGAACAAGATACAGTTGAAGAAAAATTTTCAAATTATTTTTCAATTAGAAATGCTTAAGAGTTTTCTTTTCATGGCTTACATTAGAAGATTCAATAAGTTTTGTTACCTTTATCAAAAAAAAAAAAGTTCACAGGAAAATTAAAATATTTATAAATTATAGCTATGAGATATTTTCGATTTTTAATAATTTGTTTTTTACATAAACCTTACATAATATACTAATTGTATATGATCTATGATCTGTAAACTACTGACTATATATTCAAAACACAGGGTAATATTATAATTAATAATATATTATAATATTTGCTTATATTATATTAAAGTAATGTGAAAAATAATTTCCACATGAAATAGAAAAACTTGTTATATAAATGACTTAAATTGAAATTCACATTTTAATAAAAATTATTTTGAACATAAGTTTGTACCATCTCCCCGTCCAAGTAAATAAAAATAGTAGTGGAGCTCAGCAGGTTGTGCAACCTGTATAAATTAAACCGTGGTACACGAGTATGTCATACTGTTATCATTTTGTTATTGACTATTGTCAGCTTAAGACCTAAGTACTAAATTAAGATGTATAAAAATGCTTAGATAGGTGTATATATAAATAAATATATTTTACATATAAATAGTGTAACACTAATTCTCTACTTACATTATTGAATAGAATGTACTAAGTATTTTTTTTTAAATTTGTCCAACTCATAAGATACAAACAGTTCACAGATAAAAGTACATAGCATATTATTATTATATTACACATTTTTGAATTTAAATTAAATTAAAGTTGTATGAAAAATTAAAACATTGTATCAAACTTATCAAACTGTTTAAAGCCAAAAAACCATTTAAAATTATTATTTTTTTTTTTCAATTAACTTGTTCATTCACTCTCGCCATTTTTCATGTTTTCACTGTCTGCATTAAGGTTACTGTACAAATAAAAACAAATAATCAATAGTAATAGTTAAATATTTAACAGACGGCTAAATTCAGTAATTATACAATTGATTCAGTGATTATTTTGTGATATAATTGTAAAAATGTTTTGAATCTATTATTTTAAGTTAGCGTATGCATGGCGGCCAGCACCGTCGCCGTCGATGACTTTCGACCCATCACCTGGGGGGTCAGGAACTGTTCGGCTGCTCAGTCTTCATGAGCGGTTCAATCTTATTTGAAAAAGAATATATTACTTAACCTGCAACTGGTCAAGCGGGGTAAATAATCTCCCAGTGTTTATAAATATGTGTTTTCAATAATTATCTGTAATAGGGATTTGTAATTCCGATTAGCTTATAAAAATCACATCATAATTCAATAAATTTACTTCATCAAAAACTATTTGTTTGTTTGGTACAAGCGTGTTGAGAACAATATTTATCCGTTTGGAGAATATTTAACGCGACTGAAAAGTTAACATTATATTAGTATTGTATTACCTTACCGTTTCAATTATTTTTTTTTATTTTTAGAACATATGAAATTTAAATTATATAATTATTTGTGTATATTAATTATAATTATTTTTAGTTACAAAGTACCAACTAAAAGTAATATTATAAGTATATTTCATATTATAGATAATTTTTAACCACCATGACCAAAATAGAAAAAATAACACAACCAGTGACGGGTTGATTAATGTTAAACTGAAAATGTTAACCCCTGACCAATTCATGTCACTTATATTTATATTGTATGCAATTTAACTTTTGAAAATTGACAGTTATTAAAATTGTTAAGGATTAAGCCAATCAATAAAGTTTAAGTACCAATAAATTATGTGTAGAAAGGAAATAACATTACTATTTCAATAATACACTAAGTCCAGCAAGAGGGTAAGTGTGTTTTGAGAATACAATCTTTAGTTGAAAGCCAAAATATCCCCTCTCCTGTATCTAACTTTTTATGGGTATATACAGCCGAATAATATAAACAAAAACATTTTCACAATACATAAAATATATGTAAAATAATAAAATAGTACTATTTTACCGGTTGTATCGCCTTTGCATCGCCATTTCCATTTGTGTTTCTTTCCTACTTTGTTCAAGTTCCTAAATATAAATAAATTAATTAGTTAAAGAAATATTTTAGAATAATGATTAAATAAATACTTTAATCTGTTTTATTAGAACTTAAGCAGTAAATATGCTTTCTACAGTGCCAACAATCACAAAAAGAACATAACCCTCTTTACGAGGAATGTTAGGCTGTAGTTCTTTATCACCTTCAATTTCTATTTTGATCTATAATAAAAAGAAAAAAATATAATTGTTAAATTTGAAATGCTAATAACAATAACCAATCATCTAAAAATGTAAATGCTATTTACTAAGACATAGTTTATTTTTTTTAATGTCAAAATAAGAATAAACAACTATACTTATTAGTATAGAAGTCTATCAATTGACAATAAAAACATTAATGATGATTATCTTACAGTATACCTAAAATAATTTAATGATTTTTTTTTTTTTATTACGCCCTACAAATACCAATGATAAGAAAAATAATGAATACCTAGTAAAAATTAAATTATAGTAGTGTTCAAGAATAAGCAATGTTTTGTGTAAAATTTCTAAAAATGCAAAATGTTTCCTATGTCTCAATGAATCAAAGGCCTTTATAGGAGAGCATTTTGTTCAAGTAAAAGTAAAATTTTAAACTCAATAAATATTGAGCCTGCAAAATTACTAATATTAAAAATAATATAAGGATAAAAAATAACTCACCAATCCGCTTTTCGCAATGATATCTTTGATGTTACTACCATTTTTACCAATTAATTTTCCAATGAAATCTCTTTGAACTTGAAGACATTTTTTCTTATACTCTAAAATTCTTCGAGCTTTCTTTATAGAGTCTTTACTCTAAAAACAAGATTATTAGATATTTTTACAAAAGTACTATAAAACTGACTTACATTTCCATAAATTTTAAAAATTCTGGTATGTTTATCTAATTCAATATTTGTAATACCGTCAATCCTGCGAGCTCGTTCAATATTAGTGCCACGAGTTCCAATAGCCAAACCCATAAGTTCATCAAGTACATTAAATTCATCAGAATAAGGTGATGATGTAATATTTAGCTTAGAGCTTTCCAGTTGCTTGGCTAACTCTTCAGTCTTCTTAAGCAACATAACATTGTGGTTCAGTTTTCTAAAGTCGGCTAATATCAATGTTATTTTACTAGTCAATGGTGAATGAGATATAACACTCAACATTGATCGATCAGGATTATATAACACCAAGGAGGCGCCAATTGCTATCTGTAGATCTTTATGGATGCCATCAATTTTAGCACTAAAAGATTAACCATGGTTATTCTTCTAACTGATTATATATTTTTTTTTTTTTGTTATACTTACAATTCTCTAACACCTTCGGGTACATCAATATCAGTTGTGTAAAATGTATTGCCATAATTAATGTGTGAATTTATGTTACTGCATCTGATTTTATCATGAGAGACAAATATTTCTTCAGCTGTTGTGTTCAAATATTGGACCACAAACTGGGATGGTGGGTTACCACTGATCATTTTTATTATTGCTTTTACCCACCAATAACAAGGATGAGGTTCTATGACCGATTTTACTTCTATTTCTTGATTGTAAATAAACTCTGTACTACATTGTTCATCTGACAAGGGTAATCGAACATTGTCATAGTTGAATTTAGTTTCAAAATACCAACTAAAAATTATTAAGGATGTATTATTATTTAGCAAGGTAGGTACTATAAAATAACTAGTTATTCTATAGAATTACGGAATTTCATATATTAACACTAACATAAATATATTAGAAAGCTTATTAGTTTTTTTTATTTTCACTGCCTAATTATGTGAAGATTTATCGAAGGTAGATAATATTAGCTTAATTGTGTTGATTTTACAATGATGTAATATTTTATTTTATTTTTGTGTCATCACATTTTGGAGCAGTAAAAATGCCTAACAGCTTTTCTACTTCAACATTAAAAAGAATCTAGTTAGTACTTTGGAGGGTCAAAAGTAAAAAATTCCCAGAACTTTTCAAAAACATCAAGAAAAATAAACCAACAATTAAGGAAAAACTAAGATTTTTATGCAAAACCATTTTTAGAAAAAATCAATTTTGTGCTTTGGTGTAACTCTAAAAAATAAACTTAAATAGTTAAATACATAAAAATGTTCAAAATATTTTGGAATTTTTTTAATCTATTTAATATTGATAAACATAAGAAAATGTTGTCGTAATATAAAATCAAATCTATGGTAGGTTTTTATGGTACTTACAATCTATGGGTATAGTACCTACAAAGTTATAATTTGTAATCATATTATTACATCATCAATAATATTCTATCCTTTGGTAATATTGATATTTATACATTATTATAGGCATGTAAGTATAAACATACTTAGTATATGTAATTCATTGTTTACATAATTGTATACTTGATAGTTAATAGTAGGTATAATAATATAAACAATTTGATAGATGCTCTCATTCGGTATTACAGTATAAAATTGAAAATTATTATCTCAAATTTGTCTTTTTATCATTTGTTTTTATGATGCTCGCTAAATTGATGGGTGCCCCCGAGCACTTGTCCCCTTTGCCTGCCCCCCTTAGTACGACTATGATTATATTGTATATTAAAAATTTAGTATTAAGGTACTATTGTTCTTAAATTAAATATTATGTTTACAATTTTCACATAATTGCACACTTCAATAGAATTTTATTTAGTATTTTGTGTCATAAAGTTACCAGCAATGTCCCAAAATGAATCACTTCCAATTGTTAGAACACTGAATTTCCAAACTTGTTATGTGTCTTTTGAAATTTAATTACGTTCAGATGCTCCGTGCTATTAAAATTGGATACTGGTTCCGCAATATATTACCTACAAATTAAGAGTTTGTTTAAAATATGTCAGTACACTATTTGTTTTCCTATAATATAACATACCTAATGGTATCAGACAATAATATAATGTATTCATGTAGCAATAGTGTCATACAGATAACTCACTATTAAATTAATAAATCAAGAAAATCCCATGAGGTGCCCACATGAATATTCTTACCTTTAAGTCTCAGTATTCCCTTTAATATCAATGTTTTTATAACTTACTTGAATTGAAACCTAGTTCCTCGTAGGTAAGTACATCATATTATTATATTTCAGTTTTGAAAACCATGATATAAATACAATGTGTATAGTGTATTTGTGTGAACTAAAAACAGAAACAGTAAATCATTAAGTTACTATAAGCAAATATTTAAAATTTTAGAGAACTCGGACAACTGCTTACTTACGTGTGTCGTGTTTAAACTAATCAACTTTGAGACGTGAGTTAGCCAATAGAGTATAGACATAACAAAATGTCTGTAAAAGTGTAAACCAAAAAGTCTTAAACTACCCACTAATCAATAAAAATATTATTATTTACCTAGCCAGACATTGAAAAGAATGTGTATGATATGTTGCTTATACAAGCCCCCAACACAAACGGTAATCGGAAAAACAAATCCGGTAAAAAAAAATATAGTGGAAATGTACCGACAATCTTATTCTTGTACAGTTCTACAGTTGTGCTTTGTATTTTAGTGTTTTCATGTAATGTATAGAATGTTCGTACATAACATTTTTGTGAATAACACGAGTGAGTGTGGCCCACTGATATATTTTAATACAATTATATATCTGTGGTATGGCCATATGAACTTATATATTATTGTTTATATATTGTCCGCCAGTAGGCTAATAAACTAATAGCTCATACCTACTTGTCACTTGATATTATATTACATTGTATTAAATCAGATTGTTTTTTATAACTTTCTCAATGATATTTTATTTTGATCTGACTTATAATTTCTAAATATATAAATAATTTATTATATACTTACATGAATACACGGTACACATATATTTTATATGAAAACCTAGGTATTTTATATGTAAGTGTTGCATTTATTCATCAAGCTTCAATGATGTTCGTCGTGAGTTATTATAAGCATTAGGCTTTGTGAACATATTATTATATTTACTAATTTATAGGAATACTAAAGAGTAAAGGGTTTTCTCTATCATCAATACTAGTTAAGTCGTATAAATAAATAATATTAAATTATTGAGTAACAATTTTACTTACATTTGCCCAGTGGTAGGTAGTCAAATGATTTTGTAACGGTGGGGACATGGCTGCATTTTTTAACATGCACTATTTTGATCATTATATTACCTGAAATATACCTACCTACCTAATTTATAATTGATATTACTATAAATATTGAAAAAGTCATGGGTGGGGGAGGGTGATCAATCCCCCCACCGTTTGACCAAAACTGTATATAGGTATCACACATAATATAGCAAGTGCCAAGTACCTATAATATCACAATCACGAACTACTTCATAGGACTGGACACTGTATAAAATAAGGTGGCTACAAAGTTGTACGGTGGTCGTACGTTCGCTGCGTAACTAGGTAGCGTCACCCGTACATACCCGTACAACTTTGTGACCGGTGGCCCACCCTCCCCCTGCCAGGAGTGTCCAGTCCTATGTAGTAGTTCGTGATCACAATGATATGAAAAAAGTTGCAGATGTCGTGTGGAGCAGTTTAGCAATCCACATCACGTTTAGTAAAAATAAAGGTAAAACAGTTTTATTTAGGTACCATTTATTGACACAGACTTCATAGGGTATTTATATTACATAATTAGGTAAATATATAATAATATACCCGAAAGGGTGTGGACTTCTCAGGACTGTGGTTTTTGTTTAGCTTCGTAAATCAGCATTGCCCCCTCAATATATTCTGAATTTACTTTTCTTTTAAAATAAGCTCTTACTTCTTCATCTGACATTGGACGGAGCGGCTTATAGCCAGTGCTGCTACGCTTCTTGCGGTTTGAATAGCTCCTAATTGGTTTAACCGGTTTCGGTTCATCTCGTGACAGTTGATCCTGAGGACACTGGCGTTGGCTCATTTTTTTTTCGTTATTGAAATACTGCGACTCGAGCAACTACGTTTCGGTACTCACCACGGTTTAAGATAGTATGGTTGCCCATCGAGGTATGATAAGACGGCTTTGGATTTAAATCGGACCCCCGTTGCTAGCGCTTCTAGTGGATTTTATAATTGTATATATCATATGATCATTATATATATTTTTATTGTATTTATGTATAACAACAATTTTTATTAGTTTGAATTTCAACGGATATGAGCGCTGCATGCGGGGGACCCCATAGATCACGAGAAAACTTGTATGCTCGGTTGCGTTACGGTATTTTCTGGGCGCTCACCGTTTACATTGCCGTTTCTATGTTCTACTTCCATTTCTAATCACTAGATAGCGGCAAAGGATTTATTGCGAAATAATTTGAGGTCACATAGCCATATTTATCATAATATAGTATTATAAAATGACGCCGAAAAGCCACAAATCACTATACACAACAGCCATAAGAAGCGCCAGGTGAACAATGCCAAGTCTAGCTCCCGGGTTCATATAAATGCACTGAAAACTAACGAAAGTTACATGTATTTATGCACTTAAAAACTATTATTATTTTTTGGTGTAACTCAAAAACGAATAACCGTATACTTGAATATTTCATTTGATATTAGCATTATTTATGCATGGTATAGTTTTGACATTTTTTTTTTGCTATTTATAGGTAGGCGTTAGAAATTTTCGATTTTTATTATTTACTATACAACTTTTTGTCTTGAAAATTGAATACAAGTCCTTCATAAGTAATTATTAGTGTAATATAAAAAAGTTAAATGTCAATTTACAATAACTGTCTGAGTTAGAATTTTAACAATATACTATGATAAAAAAAAGTAACGTTATTTGTAACGCACTACTTTATTAATAAAAATTAATGTTACATGATAAAAATAATTTTCGTTACCGCAAATTTAATTTTTATAAAAATGCTTCAATTTTCTTCAAAAGTATCTTTTCTGATAGGAAAGTGAATCTAGTTGGTATCTTGAGGGGTCAACAGTAAAAATTTTGCAGTAGTTTTCAAAAGCGCCTGGTAAAACAAAAAAAAAATTAAGGAAAAACGGGAATTTGTACGAAAAATCTGTTTTCGAAAAAATCGATTTTGGTTTTTGGTGCTCTCAAACAAATGACCTTAGGTAGGTGCAATTTTGACTGAATGTTTATACTACCATTTTCTATAAACCATAACATTTTGAAAATGTTTTGATTTATTTTGAACTGTTTAGGCATTTTCCATTTTTTTTTAGTTTTTTATTCTATAAATACCAATAAAATTTTATTTGTTGGTTAAAAAAGCTTGAAAATTTAATACAAGGCTCCTACTATATTGTTATAATGGAGTTTGAAAAATATTAAAATCCTTAGTCACAGTTTTTTTTATAAGCATTTAAAGTCCAAAAATTGACAAAATATGGAAAAATCACGAAAATTATCAAATTATTTTGAGTTAAGAATTCGTAAACATTTTTTTTTTAAATCTAAGATTTTAAAATGTGATACAATATTCCTTATAAGATTATCTTCTTTTATCAAAATGAAAAATGTCTATAAGAAAGTCAAATTAAATTTTTATGAACATTTTAAATTCAAATTTTTACAACACTGGATATTCACTCGATTTCTCATATAGCGATTTCCTTATTTTGTTGTAATTCAAAAACGAATACCTAACTGTAGATACATGAAAATGTTATTTGCAAATACTTTGACTCTTTTTGAGCTGTTTACGGACATTTTCAGTTTCCAATTTCTTTAGTTTTTTATTCTATAAATATCAATAAAGTTTTATCTTTTTTGCCAAAAAGTATAAAAATTTAATACAAGGCTCCTGATATATTGTTACAATATCACTTGAAAAATATTCAAAATACATGGGCACAATTTTTTTTAAAAGCATTTAAAGTTTGAATTTTGATAAAATTGATCAAATTTAAAATTGAATAATTATTTTGTAGTTAAAAATGTATAAAATGTTCAACTTTTCTATCTAAGGATTGAAAATTTAAAACATGATTCCATGTAAGTAGTTAATTTTGTTACCAAAAAATCTAAAAAAAATGGACTTAAATGTGGACTCTTTAAATTTGTCAAGATATATGTTGCTATTACGATAGTACCTTGCTTTAGTACCAAACTCTGAGGTAGTAAACCACTTGAATGTAATCTAAATATTCTGTATAAGTAACAGAAAACAGTGACATTCTTTATTGGACACTGCTTAAACTTAAAAATGTTTTTTCTTGCCCTGGGAATGAATATTATAAAAAATTTCATCATTACGTTAATTTATATTGAGCTACTCTTTCCGTACTTCTATACAAAGTAGGTACTTGTGTTTAAAAATAAAAACATTCAAATCCATAGGCGCAATTAGAGTAAAAAAAAATGGGGGGGCTTCAGCCCCAGGCCACCTCTCATATATTTTTCAATCATTGCCTCTCAGAAACTATTTTTCACCCTTCACCAACCATAAAAAATTCGCTTTATTAAAGTTATCATCCTTATCAAGTTCGGGCGCTAGAGGTCTGAGAATAAAAACTATAATATAAAATAATATAGTCGGGGTTCTGGGATAATAATATTTTATCACAAACAACTGTGGCTCGCTCATAAATCATATTATACTAGGTGCCGCTATAATATTGTGTTACTAAAATAATAGAAAAATGTATTTTATAATTTTTTTTTCTAGTAGTTATCACATATATTTTTTTTTTTATTTAGCTATATAAATAAAATAAATATAAAGTTCTGCATTGTTTTTTTTTTTTGGGGGGGGGGGGGCTTTGAATGTTTTTGAGGAGGGTTAGCAGCGGTCGGCAGTTAATGGAACTACGGCGTAACGAGTTCTGACCACGGACTAAGATAGAATGGACTGGTAATGGTAGGGACGGCGAGGTGGTGGGGTCTGATCCCCAAATGTTGCTGCCCCGCTACACTGCACATCTATCACAAGTACACTATGTTCAACGCTATCTAGTGATAATAATATACGATAGAAAAGTAAATAGTGACTAATGAATAGAAAAATAAAATTGTTACGATTATTTCTCCATAGATGGCGCTGAATGTAGTGTACTCTGGTACCTTGTCTAGAGAAACATTTGTGTCACACTGATAAGACATTCGATATCAGTCCATTCTATCTTAGTCCGTGGTTCTGACCGCCGATCCAGCCGGCGTTGCATAACCAGTTCTTTATAATCGTGGTGCGTGGCGGTTCTTGTTGATAAAATTATTTTCTTATCAGTTATCATTTTGTTGATTATATTGCTTATAAGCATTGAACATTCGCCATTTGCGTGTTTTCGATTTTGGACACGATTTACGAGAGTTAAAAATGAACTTCAACGGCAATATGGATCACGAGGAATCACTCGCCAACAATAAGTATGAGATTAAGGTAAAGGTAAGATAAGCGTGTTTTAAATCTCAACTCGGGTCGATGTCGACATAATAATAATGAATTATAACAGGTATTATAACAAGATGACGTTTCGATTATATTACAGGAACAAAAGCAGGTGTTGAGTACAGATTGATAACCCGCCGCCTGAACTATACGGCTTCAAAGACGGTCGACATAGCGGTCTATGATCGGCGGTGTCATGATCGAACAGTGGTGATTCTCACAGTACACAGGAACCATCTCCGTTCGCGCTGTTTTACGCACAATTATAAAGAGATGTCAGTATTATTGTAACATTATATTTGTTGTTCTGTGTCCGTGCTGCAGGGTAATACCTTATACGCGCTCCCGTACGCATACCCATCATTGTCGTCTTCATCCAAGACATCATCTTCACCCACCACATCATCATCACTCTATCGCCCTCATTCCAGGATTCATCCATCGGTGGTACCGTGAGTTGGCTATATGCCCTACACTGTAGTAAAATTATTAATTATTGTTATTAATTATTATTTAATTATTTAAAACCTTTGTCCAAGCTACTAATATAGTTGTAAGTAGGGCTGTACGAATATCTAGTGTTAATTATTGAAAATATCAATCCGATTTATGTGTTATATTACGAGCATTGTATTTATTGATTAGGGACAGTATCGGGTAAAATTTAAACTCATCCGCACACGACGAAATTATCTCCGAGGTTGATAACCCGGAATAATACGTCAAACATTTGGTCCTTCGGGCCGGATATGTCCCTGTTTCCTTATTACAATAGTTCTAATCGCTAACCCTTCCTTACAACGAAATTAAGGGCTGAAACGCGTTTCTGCTGAGAAGTGATTTTCACAAGTTTATTTTGCGCGCTTTGTATATACCGGTGTACAATTTTATTATCAGATTATAATACCTATTACATAATTACGTCACCGAGTTTACCCATTCAAAGTTCATTTATGTGCAAATTCCTGGACGTCCAGTATATATCATTACAATGAAACAAAAATATTGTTGAAGATACGTTGACTGTTACTTTTGAATTACGTAACTGCGATAACCGGTGGTAGAGTGGTCGTCGTGATTCATTATCAAGTTATTATATAATATAAAGATATCCGCGTACCCGACGGTATTAAGCAATTAAGATAATCGTTAACACGATAATTCATGTAATACAGTAATTGGTAAACCACTTGCTTAATTGGCTTCTAATTGACCAATTTGCACCCATACATTAGTACGTTACCTGTTTAATTAGTATAACTCATCGCTACCGTTCGCTACTGTCCGCGACAATTATAACGTCCGTTAAGTATGCCGTTAACGGCAGGTGATAAAGAGCGGGCGGAGAGGTCACTTAAACGCAGTATTATTAAGCGAGACGCCTGTGCTGAGCAAATGTTAGTTTTGAAGAATATGATAGACACGGCGACGACTGATAAAAATATATTACCGATAATAATCGCTAGGAAATCGGACCTTGAAATCTTTATGTCAGATTTTCGTATTGATCAAGACGACATATTGACGCAACTTGTTGACCTTGATAGGGAGGTAGAATTCGCAAATGTCCATGCGTCGGTAACAAGAACTGTTCATGAATATTATTATTCGATCAACGCATCATTTGAGACGTTAGGGCTGAATAAAAAGGAAACTCAACATCCAGTTAGATCTACCAATAACTTACCCAAAATTCAGTTGCCGTCCTTTAATGGTGACATATTACAGTGGCGATCGTTTAGGGATACATTTATCTCGTTAGTTCATTCGGACACCCTACTGCCTGCAATTACGAAATTTCATTATTTGTTAGCCGCGGTGTCAGGCTCTGCTGCGTCGGTTGTTCGATCTGTCCCTTTGACAGAAGCAAATTACGCCATCGTATGGGACGCGTTACTTGAACGTTATGATAACAAACGATTACTCCTAAACGCACACTTAGATAGTATGTTCCACTTGACTCCAATAAACACGGCGACGTTGTCCAATTTGAAACAGTTTGTCACTACGTTCCAGGAGAATTTTGCTGCAATAAAGGCACTAGAAGTGAACGATTTATCTGGTTTTGTATTATTCTACATCGCATCTCGTACATTAGACTTGAACACAAAGCGGTTATTTGAATCCGAATATCACGATGTTGCTGTACCGACGTTAGACATGCTATTAGATTTTGTAAAAATGCGTTGTAATGTTTTACAAAATTCGTCTTCGTCATATGTTTCTGCACCGAGATTGAATGAAAAACAATATAAACCTAAATCTTCTTTTGTTACCGCATCTAGTTCTGACAACACCACTTGCATTGTTTGCAAATCGAACCATAATTTATATCAATGTCCTAAATTTACGCAGCGTCCGGTGAAACAAAGATTTAAGTTTGCAAGATCAAATAAATTATGTATGAACTGCTTAAGTTCGTTACATAAAACGTCGGATTGTAAATCTACTCACACGTGTCGACATTGTTCGTTGAAACATAATTCGTTGCTACATCTCGAATTCAAAACGCCGGCACGTTCTTCCCAGCATCATAACGCCGAAGAATCGTCTTCCGAAAGGTCCACTCCATCTACGTCGTCGGGTGTCGATAACTCTCAATTTGTTGGCACCTCGCGCTGTGCGGCAAATGTGGTACTCGGTACCGCGATAGTTCGTATACAAAATAGTGCCGGAGCATGGACACCCATTCGGGTATTAGTGGATCCGGGTTCACAAGTTTCAATCATAACCAATGAGTGTGTGTCTCGGCTGGGGCTCAAACGTCGCCATTGCACAACCTCTGTAACAGGGTTATCACAAACTCGCGTAGCAACGACGAAGGGTGTGGTGGACTGTACCATAGCGTCCATAGTCCATTCCATTACTAATGAGTCAAAAATATTTTGTGAACCTATAATTTTATCAAAAATTATTGGCCTTATGCCTAACATGCCGCTACCCAACTCTATCCGTTCTTCATACAGTCACGTGTTATTGGCTGACCCGCAGTTTGACGTTCCCGGACCGATTGATTTTCTGTTGGGTGCCGACGTCTATCCACAGATATTAGGACCGTCTTCACGTGCACTACATATCCCTGGACTACCATCTGCGTTAGAAACCACGTTAGGTTGGATCATTTTAGGTTCATCCGTGGATAAAGGTAAATCGCCGAAGGTGACCCTAATGCTAACCTCAGAAGTGACTATTGATAATCTTTTACGTACATTCTGGGAAATCGAAGAACCAATACCCACGAATAAGTTTTTTACGGGTGACCAAAAATGCGAAGAATTTTTCTGTCGCACTACGACTCGAGACGCTACCGGTCGGTTTACGTTATCGCTGCCATTTAAACACAATTCTTCGTTACTTGGGGTGTCACGCGACATGGCAGTCGCACGTTTTTTAAACCTTGAGCGTAAATTGATCAAAGACCCGGAAGTGTATGAACAATACCGGGCCTTTATGCGGGAGTATGAAGAGTTGGGACATATGCAACTCGCGTCGAGACCGGGCAAGTATCATATTCCACACCATGCAGTGATTAAACGAAGTGCCAAGACTATGAAATTAAGAGTAGTATTCGACGCGTCGGCGGTATCCGCTACTGGAAAATCGTTGAATGATATGCTCCATGTGGGCCCAAAATTGCAGAACGATATCTCAGATTTACTACATCGATGTCGACTTCATAAGTATATGTTTACGGCCGATATTTGTAAGATGTATCGGCAAATCAAGATACATCCTGATGACTGCCAATACCAACATATCGTTTGGCGTAATGATGTGTCCGATCCCCTTCAAGATTATGAACTAACTACAGTGACCTACGGTGTCACATCGTCACCTTACCAAGCCATTCGAGTGTTACATTCATTAGAAGAGACAGATGGTCACCGATATCCGTGTGCGTCAAACATCTTGTCTACACAAACGTATGTTGACGATATATTGACCGGTCATCGCACTGTTGACGGTATTGTTAAATGCCAAGAGCATATAACTCAGTTGTTAGCGAGCGCAGGATTTGAATTAAAAAAATGGTCTTCGAATTGTGATGAACTACTTCGCCATATTCCGAAAGAAAATCAATCCATTAATACATCATTCGACCCCAAAGATAATACGTCGGTAAAAATTTTAGGGTTACATTGGACACCGACTACCGACACATTTAGTTACCACACGTCGGCAGTACCCACAATTTATACAAAACGATCGATATTATCTACGATTGCTAAACTCTACGACCCAATCGGGGCACTGGGTCCGATAATATTTTGGGCGAAATGTTATATGCAATCGTTGTGGCAAATTAAGCTACAATGGGATGACCCACTCCCGCAATCATTGTGTGACATATGGAAACAATACTCATCGGAATTATCATGTGTTAATAAGATACGATTACCTCGATTTATTGCATGCCCAGATGACAGTAATGTTCAATTAATTGGATTTTCAGATGCTTCTGAAAAGGGGTACGCAGCTGTCATATATTTGCGAATATGTCACGCTGATGGAAATATTACAATTCATTTTATTACCTCAAAGTCCAAGGTAGCGCCGTTGAAGTCTGCGAATAAGGATACTTCATTAACTATTCCACGCTTAGAGTTGTGTGGAGCGCTGTTATTGGCACAAGTTCTAAACCGAATGATAATAACGTTTGAAAACATTGTACCTGCTGGCCACATATATGCATGGACGGATTCACAAGTGGTTCTATCTTGGTTAACATCGTCCCAACAGCAATTCAAAACATTTGTAACAAATAGGCTCGCAAAGATTGTGGAACTGTTACCAATGTGTAACTGGCGCTATGTTGCATCACAATCAAATCCGGCTGATTGTGTGTCACGGGGCTTACTCCCCTCACAAATTATCGATCACGATCTATTTTGGCAAGGACCACCATTCTTAAAAACCCCTGAATCGGAATGGGTTGTGGTATGTGTCAATAAATTACTACCATCACATCTGCCTGAGTATCGCAGTACTATGCCAAAAACGTGTTTGGCATCACTAGTCAACGTAGATGTTGATTGGGTCACCCAATTTTCGTCGTTAAAGCGCATGCAACGGGTGGTTGCGTTCATGTTACGGTTCGTCAATCGTGCTCGTAAGTTACCCATTCACGATGGTCCTATTCAATACACAGAAACGGAAGAGGCAATGCTACACATTGTTCGTATGACACAGCGTTCTTACTTTGCTAACTTGTTTAATACACTAAAGTCTCCAACATCGAAAGTGTCACCTCGGTCTATTGCTCAGCTCGCCCCGTTCGTTGATAAAAACCATATTATACGTGTAGGTGGACGACTTCGACAGTCACAGGTGCCATTTGAAACACAAAATCCTATATTGATACCTAAGTCTAGTATTGTGACCACCCTACTAATTCGGCATTTTCATTTGACGCACCTTCATGCGGGGCCGCAGTTGGTGTCATCGTTACTGTCACGTCGCTACTGGATAATATCAGGTCGCTCAGCCATTCGTTATGTAATCTTTAAATGTGTAACGTGTGCGCGCCACAGACCGACCGTTATACATCCGATCATGTCAGATCTCCCGTCGAGTAGAGTGACCCCCTCTCGACCATTTCTGCACGTTGGAATAGACTTTGCGGGCCCGTTCATGATTGCTGAAGGACGGCGCAAAAATGCACGGTCAATCAAATGCTATCTGTCTGTATTTATATGTATGGCGGTCAAAGCAGTGCATATAGAAGTGGTAACCGATTTATCGACCGAGGCCTTTCTGGCGGCTCTCCAGCGGTTTGTTGCTCGTCGTGGGAAACCGTCCGATATATATTCGGACTGTGGCACAAATTTCAAAGGAGCTGACCAGCAACTACGTAATACTCTACTCAGTTCCACCGCACGAACCAGGTACATTAATGATATACCGTGTACATGGCATTTTAACCCTCCGGCAGCCCCCCACTTTGGAGGGATATGGGAGGCCGCCGTGAAATCAGCTAAATTTCACATAAAGCGCGTCATCGGCACTCAACGACTAACTTTCGAGGAAATTACTACACTAGCAGCAAGAGTGGAAGCCGTCTTGAACTCGCGACCATTAGTAGCCCCGTCAGCAGATCCAAATGATTTTCGGGCTCTGTCACCAGGTGATTTTTTAATTGGCCACCCGTTAGTGGACATACCTGAATCTGACGTCACGGCAGTTGCACAAAATAGATTGACGCGGTGGGAGTTACTCCGTCAGATGTACCAATCATTTTGGAAGCGTTGGTCTACCGAATACCTTACATCATTGCAAGGTCGATCTAAATGGTTAGACAACAAACCAAATATTAAGGTTGGTGATTTAGTATTGGTGCATCAGCCCAACCAACCACCCATTCAGTGGAAACTTGGTCGGATTGAACATACGCACCCCGGTTCAGATGGAGTAGTACGAGTTGCGACAGTACGTACTGCCACCGGAACATTAGTGAGGCCAGTGGTTAAACTAGCCATACTTCCTATCGAATCTCAATAATCCTGTCCTTCATTTAGTATTTAAGTTTTTCTTTTGTGTCGTGTGCTAATTATACGTGCGACATTTGCACTTCCACCACCATTGGTGGGATAATATTAAAATAGTTTTGTTTCTACTACTGTCGTATTTTTAAAAATGTATGTATTGTAAAAAAAAAAAATAGTGTAATTTTGTATTATTGTAATATTAATCATTATGTTAGTATCACCCGTGTATGGACTTGACTTACACTTTTCGAAAGTCCTATGTCTTTCAATGGGGGAGTATGTTGAGTACAGATTGATAACCCGCCGCCTGAACTATACGGCTTCAAAGACGGTCGACATAGCGGTCTATGATCGGCGGTGTCATGATCGAACAGTGGTGATTCTCACAGTACACAGGAACCATCTCCGTTCGCGCTGTTTTACGCACAATTATAAAGAGATGTCAGTATTATTGTAACATTATATTTGTTGTTCTGTGTCCGTGCTGCAGGGTAATACCTTATACGCGCTCCCGTACGCATACCCATCATTGTCGTCTTCATCCAAGACATCATCTTCACCCACCACATCATCATCACTCTATCGCCCTCATTCCAGGATTCATCCATCGGTGGTACCGTGAGTTGGCTATATGCCCTACACTGTAGTAAAATTATTAATTATTGTTATTAATTATTATTTAATTATTTAAAACCTTTGTCCAAGCTACTAATATAGTTGTAAGTAGGGCTGTACGAATATCTAGTGTTAATTATTGAAAATATCAATCCGATTTATGTGTTATATTACGAGCATTGTATTTATTGATTAGGGACAGTATCGGGTAAAATTTAAACTCATCCGCACACGACGAAATTATCTCCGAGGTTGATAACCCGGAATAATACGTCAAACAGCAGGAGATGAAAGAGAACACTGTGACGACTCCGCAACCAGTGGCCGACAAACAGAAAATAAAGAAGTCCAGTCAAGTGGTCGTCGGAGCCGAATCAGGTTAGATTATAACCTCTGTGGTACCTACCTAAACGTTCGTCTTCGTTATTTAATTTTTTGTTTTTCCATACACCGTTAGAGAAGCGTCGGCAACGCGCCAGTGAGTGTCGGAAAAGGATAATGACGAATGAGGACTATACTTACTGGCAACATTTGGCCGAAACTTTAGAACGTAGAGTGAGAGAGGTATATTATTATTATTACTATTTTACATAAATGATACGTCGTTATACCTTCTGTTATTATTGAAGGCTCATGATAACATTGATATGAATGTCTTGTTCGGTGTCTTGTAATATAATTATTCATTTATTCTCATAGGACTTAATGTGGTGCTCCACTTCATTGGAGATTCCAGAACATTTAAAAGAGGATTGGGACATATTGACCGCTGCAATGCTACAATTATCTGAAGCCATTGTAAGACATACTCATAACATACTACTGTAATTTTAAATTTATTTTTAAGATTTTCAATGTATTACCTATGCTGAATGTTTATTAAAATATACTTTAATATGATAATGTTTTATTAAAAAATATCTGATACTAACTAATAAAATATGTTTAACTCATTCACTGTTTTTATTTTATTAAGTGGACATCGTTAAACAACTTGATTGCAACTGGCAAAACTTCAGACATTTATGATTCATAGATAAATAGTAATACTAATATTGTACAATGTACATACTTTTATGTTATGATTTTATGAAATATGAACTATTAGTACTATACTACTATGTCAATATTGTAAATGCCAATGGCATACTCCTAAATCGCAATCATAAATCATAATGCAATGCTATCAAGTAATACCCATTTTTATAATTTTTAATTTTCAAAAAAATACAATCCCAAATAAACTGTGGTTAGGGTACCAGAACAGCCTTGATTCCTTAGATAACATGGTTGTTACAATTCCACAAATCATAATATTGTTTTTAAATTTACCTCAGAATTAAATAAATAAATAACTAAATTTTTTTAAATCTTCGTGGTTTTGTAGTTTTTGTTCAATTCCATAGAATTATTATAGATAATAATATTATTAGTCTATATTATTAGTCCATGTTCTATTCTGTATATTGACCGTTGGTAATAAATGGTTTGAAAAATATGTTTAGTCCTACGAAAGCAATTTCTAAAAATGTATCACCGGACGAGCTCATATCAAACAGTCAAAAGGTTATAGCTTACAATATTTGAACTACTTACTCACACTTTTCATTTACAAATATACAATAAACGAACACATTATTTGTACATTTCTATTGATGTTGGAACTTGGTATTATCAGACAAAGTGCTAACGGATTATACCACTTACTGTCTCTGCTAAGCGATCTTCACATAATTTGACTTTTTTTAAATAAAAATATGATAGATATTGGCGCTCAGAAGATTTGTGGAAAAAAAACTGGTTTTTTTTGTACTCATTGGTTTCATTAGTTTTTTTTATTAATCCAACAAAAAAGACATTATAAAAATTACAACTTTAATTAATCTCCCTCCTTTAAGCTTGTGTTGGAGAGAGGCAGTTATTATTGTTAAAAAATATTAAATTATATAAAAAAACATAACATAATAAACATAAGAAAATAATAAGATAATGATAATAATATAAACAATCTAAACAATATAATTGTAAACAGTTTACAACTATATAAGCATAATATAACATTACATTTAAAAATAAATAAACAAAGAAAAACCAAATAGACTTAACATACTCAAAATGTTCTTCTCCAATTCCAGAAATAAATATTTGTATGTACTACATAATATTTAATAATCATAGTATCACCCATTATTGTATTTATTTTGAATTCATATGGCATAGAATCAAACATTTTTATTCAAATGGTGTACAAAAGACTGACCAAGAGATTTATTGGTATATTTAACGGGTAAGTCAAATCTATAAATTATCTTTTATTGCCTAAGTTCTTGTAGTGATTATCTAATTTAGCATGCTTCAATAAATGCATTATTACTATTTTTTATATAAGTATAAACACCACATTTTCACCCTGTAATTTTCATTTGTAGATTCTGCAATAGTACCTACATTTATTTGGACAATTCCAACAATATTATTTTGGTGCGTTTAGTATGACCACCCCATACTAATATACCATATTGGAAATTAAACTGATACGGTGCATAGTAAATTATTCTCATTGTATGTATTGGAACTATATTTCTGACTTTGACTAACTTATAAGTTTTGAAACAAAGCTTATCTAATAAGTTATTAATATGTAAACTCCATCTCAAGTTAATATCAAATATTACTCCTAAGTATCAAATTCCATCCACTTATTTAATAATTTTACAGTTTTCTGAGTTACATATTTTGTTGATGTCACAGCCATGAATTGAAATAGTACCTATTATAATCATAGGCGCCAATAGAAAAATTATTTTGGGGCACTAAAGCATCTCCTATAATACTTTCTATAAATTATATATGCTCAGTACTAATTACTGACTTTTGAACTGGGGGAACTTGGCAGAAATATGAGGGGAACTAAGTCCCCCCAAGCCCCCACCTATTTGCGCCAATGATTATAATTAACAACAAATCGAATCGGACATGGGTCCAGTAGAACTTCAGATGTAGCTTTGTTTAGCTGTTCAAAGAAATCGCCTCATGTTTTAATAATAATATAGTATAAAATAAAAATAAAGATTATTCAGTTCAGAAATGGCGTTCCGTCAACTGGGTAAACTAATCAGGCACATAGCCAGACATTTTTCCATAAGGGGGCCAATATTTTTTGGCCCCTTTCTATTTGTTGTACCCCCTACCACTCCTCCTCTTATCAGTTATCATGCAATGTTAATAAAAAAAAAAAAAACTATATTTTGTAATATATTGCATGTATTGGTTAACTATTATATTTTTATGATATATTAATATAAGTACAATTGTACATCTTAAACAATATTATTATAGGGGGACGAGGTGGCCGAGCGGTCGGACACGTCGTCTGCGGCGCTGGCGGTCGCGGGTTCGATCCTCTCGACCACTGTGCGGTATTTTTCTCCGGGCAAGTCACGGTGTCCGGAGAACAAGTGCCGCCATCCCCCACTCCGGGGCACGGCAGAAACCTACGGGTGCCCCATTCAAAATTCTGCCAAAACCCAACACACACGTGTTCCTCCCCCTACCGTAATAACAAACAAACACACAAAAATAAACCACTAACACCCAATGGCCTATGTTGCCGCGGGTTATCCAATAAAAAAAAAAAAAAAAAAAATATTATTATACAAGGATAATTCATCTGTTTGACTGTTTCTAAGATTTAGGTACCTACTGGAAATCTTTAAGTAAATTCATCTAAATTAATTAATTTTGAAATATGTTTTTCAATTGACAACAGACCCAAATAAATTATCACATTGGTAGGCTGTTAATTTTAATTAGGTAAAGAGATGGCAATATTAAAAGAGATCATAATTTACAAAAAAAATCCCTAGTTTGATTATTTTTTTGAATTTATGAATGAATTATTTTATTTATATTCTATTAATTAATTGCCTTAAACATAATACCATTTTTAAAAAATATGGAATAACACAGGCTTTGTAGAAGTTTATAATCGTATGAGTTTATTAGTCTAAGTTTATTACAAATTTAAATATTAATGTGTTACTGTACTAAACTAACAATTAATATCCATAATATTTTAAAATAAAATTAAGGGGGCCACTGACTTTTCTAAGACCCCCTCCTTGGTGACGTGCCTGACACTAATACACACTATTTTAGAGTATTGTGTATAATATTATCTATAATATCGATCTTAAACAACCAACAATATTTTTTCGGCACAACGTTGTGACTTGTGAATTGTGACAAACAATTATTATAGTATACCTATGATCTATCTATATTAACCACGAGGTTTTCAAGTTGAGGTGCTCGCATATAAGTGAAACTAATTTATAGGCCTTAAAGTTAGATGAAGTTGTAAGGGATTTGTAGTTCAGACGTTTTTCCCTCGCTCAGTTGTATAGTAATAACACTATTAAATATTTGTTGTGTTAGTTTATAACATAAAACATTATAGCCAATGTTTTTTCTTTAATTGTATAACAAATATTAAGTTAACAATATTATGGAGGTACATACATTTATACTTTTTACACAAAATATATGAGTGGGCTTCAAACAATTATGATGTGCTTCAGCCACCCCCACAAACATACATCCACAAGTTACACCAATAATACCTACACGACGAACGTCCACCATCCCGCCATCAAAGTTCGAGGGTTGGGTATATATTATAATATTTTTAATTGTTTTATTATTATTTCTTTTTTCCATTATCATAATTTTTAATTAGGTAGTAGGTACCTTCTATTGGTAATGACTAATAACTAATAAGTAATGAAAGTATATTGAAAACATTGATTGCTTGTAATGATGTGACAATATCATGTGCAGTAGGTATAAACATATTATAATATATTTGGGTACATCTAAGCTTATCGTGTTTGTTGAAAGCTAATAGTCTAAAATACCTAAATTTAAACAATTCGTAATAAGAGGAAGAGTACCTATATTAATTAGCTAATAACTTGTTGAATATGGCGAGTGGCAGGCGATGATGTTACATTTCCGATACTGACACTCTTCGGATATATTACAATAAATTCATGAACATGTTTAATTAATACACGAAGGAACGTAATTTACATTTGATAATTGAAGCCCTAAAAGTCAAGAATCTGAGTCAGGAGCCCGTATTATATCTGTATTGTTACTAATGTTAGGTACTAAATAAATTGAAAGTTTTTCCAAAATATGTGATAAAAAAAAATTAATATAGTAAAATAAAATTATTCGGTATTATTATATTATTAAATAATGCAACTATTACAATCAATACATATAGCCACCATATTATATAGGTACGATTATTTATGGTGTGCGTTTTTCAATTTTTAATTATTTAAAACGGATATGACATTTTAAAAATAATTATTAATTAATTAATTACTCGAGTCTCAACTCATCTAGTATTGGTTGATAGCACAAGTGTTTATGTATGTGTGTCAAATAATATTAATTTTAAATTGTATAAGTATAAGTTAACCTATTTCCTATACCTAGGCTATAACTTATAAGAACAAAACCAAAAAATAAAACATTGTATTTTCTAAATGCATAATATTATTATGTCTATATATTTTACACTTGGTATTTTCATATTGTTCATTGCTATACATAACTTAACAATAATTAATTGAAGCTCGTTTTTTGTATTCATTATATAAATTTATTTAATTTATTTGACAAAATAAATGTACATGCATTTGTTTTTTAAATATGATAATTGATAATATACCATATTAATATATTATTATATAATATAATTTATCCGAACTTCGTTGATAAATTTAATTTGACCGTAATAAAACGATAACATTTAAAATTGACCTTTTTAAAAAGAAATAACTAGATAATATATTTTATAATTAATAGATAAGCAACTTATTGATCACTCCTTCTTGACTCTTGTAGAAAAAACGATAACAGACGAAATTAAAAATAACATAATTATTTGAAATAATATATAAGTACAAATGTACAATACACATAGTACGTCATATTATTAATTGTTCCGTAGAGAATCTAAAACTTATCTAAATAGGTTAAGTAAGAAAAGAATTTAAAACGTCCACATAAGTTAATAGAATTTATTAACAAAAGATTGTATTACTTGATGGTTAACAATTTTACATTATAGCATTAATTCACATTATCATAAACTTGAATGACATCAGGTAATCCTTGAACGTTATTAATGAATTTTGCTAAATGTTCATATTCTACATCGCTTAATGTTACTTTTTGTAGTGCCAAGTAGAGATGTTCTGAGTAGAAAATCTGGTATAAAGCCGGGTACCGAGTACTGGCCGAGTAAAATTTATAGCACTAACCGGGTATCGAGTATTGGCCGGGTAAAAATTTTAAAACTAACCGGGTATCGAGTATTGGCCGAGTAAAAATTTTAACACTAACCGGGTATCGAGTATAGGCCGAGTAGAACTGTAAATACAAAATTTGTATTATACTACTATAAAAGTATCAAGTATCAAATTTATAAACATTAGACAGAAAACACTAGATTTATTTTTGTAATTTGTAGATGAAAAACATGATTTGCTTATAATTATCTGGCTATTGTAATTCGGTTCAGTTATTTCAATATGTACCAAAATAAATTATAATTTATCACCCTACAATTTTAGATTTTTCCCGTTTTATTAATTATAGGTATGCATATATTTATAAATAGATTATCAGAGTTTGCCATTGGATATGAGTCGAGTAAAAATGAAGATATTACGCCGGTACCGAGTAATGGCCGGGTAAAAATGTAGGTATTACGCCGGGTACCGAGTAAGAGTCGAGTCTTAAATATGATATCGAGTACCCGGCCATCGAGTAATTGCCGGGTACCCGGAACATCTCTAGTGCCAAGTGCTCCTCTTCGGCGTGAACTATGTCGTAATTATATTTTTCTAGATTGGTCCGTACTTTGGGCATATCATTTGGTTCACAGAGAAACTGAAAATAACATTAAATATATCAGTTTGGTTTTAATAATACTTTGCAATTTATGTTAAATAATTATAAAATGAAAAATATTTATTTTTTAAATAAACTTTTTAACTTTTATACCTAGCTATAAAGCTACAGATATACTAGTATCTAGTTTAGTCAATAAAAAAAGCAAGAGCTATAATATAATATAAAATGTCTACGGCCCAATAAATCGTGTTTTGCATATTATTATTATACTTTTTTCCCTGTATAACCGATAGCAGAGAGGCTGTTTGAGCAAATTCAAATACAATACAATACAATAATATATTATTAAACTTGTAGAGTATTATTATTATTATTTATTAGTAGCATACATATTATGTACTCATAAATCAAAATGCTGCTATTAGAAATTTTAATTTTCGATTATTATTACGACTCGTGCATATGATTTTTTAAAATTATAATTGCTTTATTTTAGAACTTGAAACCTAACTTTTGGCATACAAGCAACATAAGAATGTCTGAACATAAATTATATAAATGTTTCGACCAATTTTTCATACCAAATAATCGACATTGAGGGCTAAAAAGGGCATCAGAAATTCAGAACCCATGCGGTGTGAATAAAAAGTTGTTATATAAAAATCATAAATGTGCGGTCGAGATAATATGCGAAGAGTATAATATGTGGTTTGGGTTTAGATATTATATTATAATAAGTACTACTCAACACGTTATAAACATAATATATTATCGTAATTTAAAACAAAAAAATATTTATATTATATCATTAATATTCTATCATCACTATATATAATTTTTTTTTTAATGATATAATATAGAATAATATAATATTATAATATGGTTACGTATTTGTAATTAAATATTAATAATGTGGTAATTATAGATACTAATTAACGTTCAAAAAATATTTGTTTAACCATTTGCATGTGGTTGTGAGTAATATTGTAGTTTGGGGATTTTTTTTCCTGGGGATTTTTATTCCGACTACCGTCTACTAAGAGCCTATATTATAAGCCAGTAACAAATAAACGGATTTTATCATAATATATTATGTAATAATCCTGAAGTCTGTACAGTTGTGTTCGACATTGTGGTGCAAAAGTTTTGTAATAATATAACTATTTTAATTTCAAAGATACAACTCGAAACAAATATTTATAGCGAGAAAAGTAAATTACAAGACGTGTTCAAATCGTCAAAGTTACGAGAAAAAATATTATTTGAAATACTTCAGCTGCCACCGCGCCGCACAGCAGCTGCTCAAACACGCAGTGTGATGGGTCTTTTCGAAGGGTTCACGAGCAGAGTAGAGGTGTCCGCGGGGTATTATCACTATACCAATCGTAACATTTTAACAACGGCGCATTTCGGATGAGTGGCCTTGGGGTTATTGCTACTATGTCGGCCACTTTTGTGTCTTCTTCTATACAACACAATGTGAGTGTACGTGCAGAGGTTGTTCGTAGTGTGCGTGCGCGTGCCTGAGCATGAGCGCAAGCGTACAAGACGTGTATTGTATAGTCAGTAGTTTTAGTCGTATAGAATACGTGTTTGTTTGGAAACAGCGTGGGTGGCGGCATGTGAGAGAGAGATAGAGAAAGCACAATGGGGAAAGATTTAAAATGTTCTTATAGGTAGGTACTACTATTACAGACTGTCACAGCCGTTATTTTTATTACAATTATTTTTAATTCATATAATTAAAATGTAACGATTTGAAAACTCATAAGAACTTAGTAAGTCGAGTAACTATCCGGAATCGTTTATCGAATGTAACAATTGGTTATTGAGAACAGATAAATTCCGATAACCATTTATTAGGTTATCAAAATATATGCGTCTGTTACACATCAATAATTTAGAACGATTTTTTAAGCAAATCTCATAAAAAATAATAATTGGTCGATTTTGTTATGTTTGAATTATAAGAATAATAGAATAATATTTTAAACATAACTAAAAATAAGATATAGACACTATCACAGTATAAAATATAATATTATATTATATTAAATAGGTACTAGAAATCATATGTCACGAAGATCAGACATATCAAGCGACCTCTTCTTCTTCCTCAAAAAGAACGGGCTGGATAAATAAATTTAACAATTAATATTCTTCCAATGTTCATACTACATATTATTATATATAAATATATTTTGAAAATAAAGAGAAAGTTAGCTGCTGGGGTTTAATAAGATCGATACAAATAAAAAATAAACATAAATCATGGTGATTAATATTTTGTTTTGTTCGAACTACGCCGTATTATTATTTATTATACTTGTAACACAATATTCAATAAAAGTAGTACCTACCTAGGTACATCCCTGTGGGCTAAATCGTATACCTATAACAAGAAATGTCTTGATTATAAATTATAATTTATAATATACATCGTCTTTATGCTTAAGGCCGCTAAACTATATATTATGTATAATAGACCTACAATAGACCTATATAGCATAATTCGGGCGTACACTCACTAGTTATTATTATTATTATTTTTAATAAATTACAATACGCGTTCATGAATAATTTAAGATGGGATCTTTCTCGTTTATATTTTTCTATCGTCGTTTTATAAAGTATGATTTATGATAATGTGTTGTTATCCAATAAAATATGCAGTTGGTACTACACGTGTACGCTCTACCCATTACGAAATCCTGAACCCAGCACCTGTCAGGCCGTAACGAAAAACTCATTTTATATAGGTAGTGTTTATTTTACAAAACCGGTTTATAATATTATGTATATACCTACGACCTACGTATAATATTATTTCGTCAGAATGCGGGACGGTGTAGACGGTCCAACGACGCCGATCGTTATTTTCTGGTACCTGAGCCACGAATGCACGAGGACGGGAAAAGTGAAATATTATGCGTCCTTGAACCGCCGCCGGCGTCAGCCGAGATACCTACGACGCACAATGCGGTGCCCTAATCGATTACGATTATAGAGACTAGATACTAGAGTGCTCACCCATTTAATCAGTACCTACCTATAGTTTTGTTTTATTTCATGGAACATTACCGGAAATCCCCCCGCTCCCCAATGGGAGCACGCCAATGTACGGGGCGCTAGTGTTGTACTGCCTAGGGGCCGAAAAATGATAAAACTTAAATGATATTCATAGAAAAAAAAAATTAAAAATTGAAAACTGACAATGCCCGTAAACAGCTCAAAACAAGTCAAAATATTTTGAAAATTTTCTCAAGTATAAAAATTGACAAAATAAACATTTAGTGAAATTTGCATGTAACTTGAGTTATTGGTTTTGAATCATATCAAAATAAGAAAATCGTTACACGAGAAATCGAGTGAATAACCAATTTTGTAAAAATATACATTTAAAATGCTCATAAAATTTAATTGCACTTTCCGGTAGACATTTTTTTTTTTTTTTTGATAAAGGTAGACAAACTTATGAAAAATCTTTTATTACATTTTCAAATCTTAGATTTCAAAATGAAAATTTTTATGAATTTCTAACTAAAAATAATTGGCAAGATTTCGTGTATTTTCCGTATTTTGTCAATATTTGAACTTAAAATGCTTATAAAAAAAACTGAGATTAAGGATTTTTAATACTTTTCAAACGTATAAATTACATGCATATTTTTTTTTTCTTCACCTATCATCACCTTTTAGGACAGTCAAAGTGCTTGGATTTTCTTCTCACTCACAGGGATAAACAACATAAAAATTGAGGAAAAACAGGAATTTTTACGCAAAATCGGTTTTCCACAAAATCGATTTTGGTTATTGGTGTAACTCTAAAACAAATGAACGTCTATACATGAAATTTACACTAGTTGTTTATATTACCCTTTTCTATAAATGATAAAATTTTCAAAATATTTTGATATGTTTTGAACTGTTTAGGCACATTTTCCGTTTCAAATTGTATTAGTTTTTTTTTCTATGAATGTCAATGAGACTTTATTTGTTGAGTGAAAATACTTGAAAATTTAATACAAGGCTCTTAATATATTGTTACACTGACATTTGAAAAAAAAAAGTTAAAAATCCAGAGTCACAGTATTTTGTTATAAGTTATTTAAGTTCAAATATTGACAAAATACTTAAATTCGTATAAAATAAGAAAATTTGCAAATTATTTAGAGATACAAATTCATAAAAAATCTTTTTTTGATAGGAAAGCGAATCTAGTTGGTACTTTGGGGGGGGGGGGGAATTTACCTATTATAGGTACCTACAATACATTTCAAATAAATTATATCACAATATCTATTAGGTACATATAAAGCGTTATATATCAGCAATAAACCCTGATACTATCATAGATATATAATAGTGTACTTTAGAAATTACAAGTACCCACGAATAATATGACACAATCCCAACAAAATAACTAAAATAGTAATTCTAAGATTTTTTTTATGTAATTTTGTCCGAAGTAGAACTTAAAATGACTATAAAAATAAACTGTGCTTATATATTTTTTAGATTTTTTGGTAACAGAATTAACTACTTTCGTGGAATCTTGTTTTAAATTTTCAATCCTTAGATATAAAAGTTTAACATTTTATACATTTTTAACAACAAAATAAATATTCAATTTTAAATTTGATAAATTTTGTCAAAATTCGATCTTTAAATGTTTATAAAAAAAAAAATTTGCCTATGTATTTTAATATTTTTTAACTGATATTGTAACAATATATCAGAAGCCTTGTATTACATTTTTACACTTTTTGGCAAAACAGATAAAACTTTATTGATATTCTTAGTAAAAAAAAATAAATAAATTGAAATATGAAATTATCCGTAAACAGCTCAAAACAAGTAAAAATATTTTGAAAATGTTGTCAAGTATAAGAATTGATAAAATAAACATACAGTGACATTTTCAAGTATCTAAAGTTGTTCGTTTTTGAATTACAACAAAATAAGAAAATTGCTACATGAGTAATCGAGTGAATATCCAATTGTTGTAAAAATTTGAATCTCAAACGCTAATAAAAATTTAATTTGACTTTCTTATAGACATTTTTTTTTTGATAGATGTAGATAATCTTATAAGGAATCTTGTATTACATTTTAAAATCTTAAATTTAAAAAGAAAAATTTTTACGAATTCTTAACTCAAAATAATTTGCTAATTTTCGTGATTTTTACGCCTTTTGTCAAAATTTGAACTTTAAATGTTTATAAAAAAAACTGTGACTAAGGAATTTTAATATTTTTCAAATGCCATTGTAACAATAAAGTAGGAGCCTTGTATTAAATTTGCAAGCTTGTTTAACTAACAAATAAAATTTTATTGATATTTTTAGAAAAAGAACTAAAAAAAAATGGTAAATGAAAATGTGCCTAAACAGTTCAAAATGAATCAAAATTAGGTAGGTACACGCACTGATCGCCTAACCGACATCACTTCCAACCGATGAGCAGGTTGTTGTTGCTGTTGCAGCATTCGTTTAATTTCCGGACGAACGTCGTCCGATTCGCATAGACACCGCCGATTGGGTAAACCGTGATAACGACGATAAGGCTCCATAATAAAACCAAATAATTAAGTCTTACATCTTT
Organism: Macrosiphum euphorbiae; assembly: GCA_949089665.1. Lineage (NCBI taxonomy): Eukaryota > Metazoa > Arthropoda > Insecta > Hemiptera > Aphididae > Macrosiphum > Macrosiphum euphorbiae. The sequence continues at coordinate 73,212,763 of CARXXK010000003.1, read as the reverse complement.
TTTACTTGAAGGTAATTACTTAATTTTATTGTTTGACATTTATTTAATCATGTATTGTTATCTAATTAGGTTAGACTTGTGACGATACATATTTTAATGATTTCGTGTTACGTTAATGAACAAAGTTTATGGCAATAATATTTTTCAGGAGTAACTAGAATTTGCATATTTGCACGTCGTCCGTACTCACTAGGTACTGACTTGTGACTACTCAACAAGTGGCTGCAACAGAGTTCTGAGCAGAGTGCTGTTTGCTTTTGCACTGCGTGCGTCTGACGTTCATGATTTCGATGCAAAAAAAACTAATATTTTCTGATAATCTACATTACGTTAAATGTAATAATTATTTTATTAAATTAATTAAAGTGTCTGAAAAATATTTTTTACTGTGTAAGATATTATATAAATAAATGTTGTAGATTGAAAATTTCATTTTGAGAGGTCCGAGGAATATCTACCTACATTACGACTGAACGGACCCTATAATGGTAATTATAATATTAGTTATGCAGATAAATTATCTTTTGTTTATATACTTATATACTTGTTAAGCTATAATAATGGTATAATTACTGAAAACTATAAAAATAAATAATTTGTTCCCAATCTTTAGATTAATATAACTTGAAGGTTACACTTCAACTTAAATATTATTTTTCAAATTTTTAGTTTTCATTGGTGTATTAATGAGTTTTAAATGCTCTGTATTATCCATAGATAATAAATACATGGATAGAACGCCTCAAATTCATTACGTATTAGTTTTGCGGTCCAACATAGATAAGAAATTGAGGCGATTTGTTTACATTTTTTAACACAGTCGATACTCGATATAGATATACTTTATTTGGCCTCAATTATTCCCCTGGAAGACCGCTGATAAGACCATTATGTCCTATCCATATCTTTATTATCTATGGTATTATCCAAAGTATTATCAATAATTATTTTCAAATATTTTACATTTTATAAATTTTAGAGATGAGTATGACTTATCATAATAGTATCACATGATAACATGATGTAAACAAAATATCACCGCTAGTCACCATATTACCACGACGGTTACAATATACAATATCTTGTGTAACTACTATCGCAAACATGCCGCCACTGACGTCGATTTATTTTCTTCCAATCGAGCGTCGCTGTCCCTTTGTTTAGTCCGTCACCCGGTCTTATAATATGTAAGTCCGTTGTTTACTCGTTCCACTTGTTGCTAATCGCTTGTTTCACTAATGACTAATTGTTGCTTCTAGCTCGTTTCACTTGTTGTTCCTCGCTCGTCGTCACCGGTCCCAAACAGCTAGCCGCACTACATCGCAGCCGAAGCAGTCGCCGTCGTTCCAGTGGCCGCCAAGTGATTGAGTGGTATTTCCCGACGCTGAACATTCGTTTCCGGTAGATTCATTCCTTCGATATGCCTTCAAGGTGAGTGTCAACTAATATTCAATCGCGTATCCACACGGCCGTCCATCTCGCTTTCACTCGTTTTTTCCCCCGTTGATTTCATTCGTTTGCCCCCGCTGTTCCCATAGACAGACCGCGCGATCGTGACCTGTGTACATTTTCGCGAAATCTAATGAAAACATTAAAAACGTGACCCATAAACCATCGTTCAAAATGTCTTCGTCGCCCCCCCCCCCCACCGACATAAAAGCAATCGACGCCGCCGCCATCGCCCAAATGTTTACGCTGGTTACGGAATAACGTTTGATAAACCCCGAAAACCGTTTAGAATGTAGGTACTGTGGATAAACGATATTCGAATCGCGAATCTCAACTGTTTATGGTCTAATGTTTGTATCTTACACTTGCGTAGTTGCGCACAGCCCGAAGCTCGATATTGACATTTTGAGAATACGCGAACGTACCTACTTACGTTACCACCGCCAAACTGTTCGCGGCCAAATAAAATAAATAAATAGGTTGAAAGTTGTTGTTTTCGTGGAGATGTATAATATAGCGCCGTGATCATAGATACTAGTTTAATTAAAATAATTTGACTATAATTTATACATTATAATATATGGTCAAACTTAAACATCTCTTGATTCTTAATTTCTAAAAGGTATATTCGATTTACGTTTTATATATTGTGTAAGATCGAACCAGTAATTTTATGTATAACATATTATTCTAGCTAATCGTCCTTCTAATCTATTTTAATTTTAAAGACATTTATGAGTATTAGAAAATTGTAAATTGTTTGTAGGTAGGTATATCCTAAAATACTCTTGCTTTAAAACTTGCTAACTTGCTTTAAAATTAAAATATAGTAAAAAGCCTATGCGATTCCCTAGATAATATCTTACCTTTAAATTGTATAAGAGATCAGTTCACTTGAATTTTTAAACTAACGGAGTTAACCGTGATCTGCTAGGCGTACAATTTGGTATGTTACAAGCTTGTAGGTCGGAGATAACAAATGCCTGTGTAGCATCCTCTTAAATTGAAAATAAAAATATTTATGTACCTATAATTTCAGTGTTTATTTGAAATAATGCTTATTTGCTGACAAATTCAAAGTAATGACCTATGGGTAACAATGTACATGATTTTTTTTGGTGTCATCATTTTTGCCAAGTTATTCAAAATAAATTATACATCTTTTGATAAATTTTTTATTAACATATTAATATATTTTTGTTCCAGAAAGAGAAAACGTGTTGCAAACATAAAACCTAGTGGTACAACTGCAGAAGAGGAACATTCTGTAGAAATCATTTTAAACAGACGTGTACGAGATAATAAGGTAGAATATTTTTTAGTGAAGAGGCTAATTTAAAATTGCCTCAAATTGTTATTAAGTTCTATAAAGAAAAAATTAAATTTATTCGGCCTTTTGAAATATAAATTTTGTTTACTATTAAAATATGACTAATTATTACATGTGCTCAAAAAATAACATTTATTTTATATCAAATCCTATGGTAAATGTTTTCTATTATTTTATTTTTTGATTAAATATGTGGCAGTTATGCCTTACAAATGAAAATATCAGCTTATCTATTAATAGATAAATGTTAGTAACTAAATATAATTTCATAAAATGGAAAAATAGAATAATTATTTTCAAATATTTTACACAACTAAACTAACATAAAAATATATTATAATATAATGTTTGCATGTTTGATTTTTGGTTGGCAACTGTTATGTGCACATTTTGTTAAATTATTTACTTACTTTAATACAAATAAATCTTCTAGTTATTCAATTTTTATAGCAAATGCCCGAATATTTAGTACAAGGTTCCTCATAAGAAGTTCTTATTAAATCCCAAAAATCTATTAATGAATAAACAATATTTTACTTATAGTTATTTGAAACTTAAACATTGACAAAATTGTACCAATGTAAGGTATCTTGTTGGAATTCAAAAATATTATTCCGAAGATAGAAATTGTCTGAGATATAATTGTATTTAATAACACAATAACATAATATTTAAATTATTATTTAAATTATTTTTTATAACTTTTGCCTGCCATTTTACTAATATTAAAATTAAATGACTTATTAATATAAGTGACTATCTCCACTCAGAATCACTTGCCGTCTGCAATGTTATATCATTGAATTTAAATTTAACTCATACTTACAGTTACTTACTTAATCAAGAGATACACTCAACATTCACAGCAGAGAACTTCCCATTATTTTTATTTGTTTCAGTATGAAAAATTTTTTCAAACTTCAAATAACTATGAAATTAAAAAAAAATTGCCTGTGTAAAGAACAACTTATGAGGAACATGTATTAAGTTTCAAGTATTTTGACCAATCTTTGAATTTTTTTTCAGTACCTATTTATAAAAAAAAAATTGAAACTCTTTTTTGTAGTAATTCAGTGTTGAAAGTATAATCATATACTGTTGACTCAATGTACTCATTAGTCTTAGTTCTTTTAGATTAAAGATTGGTTATTTTAGTATTTCATTTTATTGATACATACATAAATTAAATTAATTTTATTTTATTAATTTAGGATTTTTATATTAAATGTGCTTTACCAGCATGTATTACAAATACTAATGTGGAGGAGGTTGAAGATATCGACTTGTTCAAGCTTTCAATAGTAATTATTATAAACATTCATAAATATTGTTTTAAAATAATTGTTGATGTCCGTCCATTGAAGTTTTTTTCTTATTTTGTAGGAACGTTTAAATGATTGGAGTCCATTATTAGGCGTGTTATGCAGTTATGGTGTGTGAAAGACACTTCGGACCTAAAGATTTTACACGTTCAACATTGTTGATAGATGGTACACTACAAACAGAAAAACGCTTATTACCCTCTGCTTTGCCAATTCCAATGGATGTAAAAATAAATTATATAAGCTCTTATTTTAATTTTTTTTAAATGCTATAAGTTCCGAGTACTGGTTATAACTACACTACTATTAAAACTACTTTATTACTTATATATTTAGTTAAGATTGGCATATCAAATGAGTAGATAAGATTTGACTTGTCGCTAATATAATTTATACACATATTTATATTTTATTTTTTTTTTTTACTTTAAATATAAAATATTACATTTTTATTTATGTGATCAATTTTTTTTTTGATAACGATTCATACTCTATCTTTTATTTTGTATTCTAATTATTATTACCCATAAGCGCAAATTATTATCTTTATTTTCTAAATTTCTGACATCAATAATATATTCCTAGTTATTTTTCTTATTTTAATTCAATTTATTTCCAACTGAAATGGTATAATTCCTGCAAACAAAAAATAATGTATAAGGTTTGTTAGATTATATAGAAAAATGACTACTATATTATAGTAAACTACTTATACTATATTATGAACAGTATGATGAGCAATCTGTTGTTATAGCTTACATACAGTGGAGCTGGGTTCAGTTAAAAATAGTGGTTCTTCAATAATTAGAAGGTCTATTTTCCATTGGATTTTCGTATATAAAGTTTTGCCATTCATCACATTATATTATACTAATAGTTGCAAATTAGTAGAAATGAGTATTTTTTTTTTATATAGATATTTAAAACAGGGTACTTATAATGTAATTTATTATATATAATAATATTGATATTTGGTCATTTTATGTTTAACCTACGTTTGTTATTATCCAAAGTTAATAGATTCAAAAACTACTGACTGTTTCATTGAAAAGTTATAACAATAGATTTCTTGAAAGTGTTTATAGTTCAATGTTTCAATAAGTAAATAAAAGGTCATAGTCATTCGTCCAAAATTTGTTTTTCTCCACTAATAGTTTTGCCAGAAAAATGTATAATAAGGAATTAAGAATAAAATTAATGTTTATGTACAATTTGGGTTTTTTAAAATTTCATGAAGTTTATTTTCAAAAATGTTCAATGGTGTGATCTCGGACATTCAAGCCAAGCCTCAAACAAGATCATAGGCAGAAGCGGCCGCTAATAAAAATCCTACAATAGAAATCGTCACAACAGTGTTATCTCAATTTATCGCCAACTTAAAATTTAAATTCTGTAATTGGGCCATTATTATTCCTACTCACTGATGTACTGCAAAAACACTTTACTCCATAGTTCAACCATCTATTTTTGCTTATCCCATTACTTAATTATTATTTCCATTGGGATTATTATATCTAATAATATATCAATTAATTTTCTGTCTCTGCCTTCATTTGCTTCTTTAGGTATGACTATATGAATGTCGATTATTATTCTTACCTATATTATTGTATGTTAAATATTATCATATACGATCATCGTACTTTAATTATTTAATTTTAATATTGTAATTGTCAAACTATCAGTTTTTACTAGTAGTTGTATAATAAAAAAAAAATTAAAAAAAATTTAGTTTAATATAAATATAAACACATTATATTTATACATTTATATATTGAAACAAAATATAAAACATATTCACTTTATACCTGAAGTTATATTCAAAAGTAACGAATATAAATAAAAATTACTCAGTATGTTTATTATAATATATTGTGTTTTAATAATAAATAACAAATCTATAGAATAATAATAATTTTACTATGCACATTCATACATTCCAGTGAAAATGAGACCAATATTGAATACGGCTTAAACGTATAAATTAAAAGTAACTTACGATTGTATACCCTTTAATTTGAATGTAGTAGGTGGTCTTTTACACTGAGAATAGGTATGTTACAATAGACGAACCAATAAATAATATATCAATTTATTAATAATTGTTCAAATATATCCGTGACCATCTGTCACTATACCATAATCTCGAACACGTAGAATGAATAACAGCAATTTTTACTCCCCAAAAAATTAAAAATAGTCAAAATATTTTGAAAATGTATTGTTGTATAGAAAATGGTAATACAAAAATTAAAACATCAGATGAAAATTTCAAATATTCACGGAATTGCCACATTTGTTACAAGATGCAGAATTTTTTTTCTATTTTAGATTAATAAAATTTAATGATATTATATATAATTATTGATCTCTCGAATGCACCAACTAGATTGACTTTCCAATCGAACAAGATACTGTTGAAGAAAATTTTCAAATTATTTTTCAATTAGAAATGAATAAGAGTTCTCTTTTCATAGCTTACATTAGATGATTCAATAAGTTGTGTTACCTTTACCAAAAAAAATAAAGTTCACAGGAAAATTAAAATATTTATAAGTTATAGCTTTGAGATATTTTCGATTTTTAATAATTTGTTTTTTACATAAACCTTACATAATATACTAATTGTATATGATCTATGATCTGTAAACTACTGACTATATATTCAAAACACAGGGTGATATTATAATTAATTATAATAATATATAATATTATAATTAATAATATATTATAATATTTGCCTATATTATATTAAAGTAATGTGAAAAATAATTTCAACATAGAAAAACTTGTTATATAAATGACATAAATTGAAATTCACATTTTAATAAAAATTATTTTGGACATTAGTTTGTACCGTCTCCCCGTCCAAGTAAATAAAAATAGTAGGAGAGCTCAGCAGGTTGTGCAACCTGTATAAATTAAACCGTGGTACACGAGTATGTCATACTGTTATCATTTTGTTATTGACTATAATTGTCATCTTAAGACCTAAGTACTAAATTAAGATGTATAAAAATGCTTAGATAGGTGTATATATAAATAAATATATTTTACATATAAATAGTGTAACACTAATTCTCTACTTACATTATTGAATAGAATGTACTAAGTATTTTTTTTAAATTTGTCCAACTCAAAAGATACAAACAGTTGACAGATAAAAGTACATAACATATTATTATTATATTACATATTTTTGAATTTAAATTAAATTAAAGTTGTATAAAAAATTAAAACATTGTATAAAACTTATCAAACTGTTTAAAGCGAAAATGCATTTAAAATTATTATTTTTTTTTTTCAATTAACTTTTTCATTCACTCTCATCTTCGCCACGTATACACCTGTTATTTTTCTTCCCTTAGACTTACTTTGGCCATTTTTCATGTTTTCACTGTCTGCATTAAGGTTACTGTACAAATAAAAACAAATAATCAATAGTAATAGTTAAATATTTAACAGACGGCTAAATTCAGTAATTATACAATTGATTCAGTGATTATTTTGTGATATAATTGTAAAAATGTTTTGAATCTATTATTTTAAGTTAGCGTATGCATGGCGGCCAGCACCGTCGCCGTCGATGACTTTCGACCCATCACCTGGGGGGTCAGGCACTGTTCGGCTGCTCAGTCTTCATGAGCGGTTCAATCTTATTTGAAAAAGAATATATTACTTAACCTGCAACTGGTCAAGCGGGGTAAATAATCTCCCAGTGTTTATAAATATGTGTTTTCAATAATTATCTGTAATAGGGATTTGTAATTCTGATTAGCTTATAAAAATCACATCATAATTCGATAAATTTACTTCATCAAAAACTATTTGTTTCTTTGGTACAAGCGTGTTGAGAACAATATTTATCCGTTTGAAGAATATTTAACGCGACTGAAAAGTTAACATTATATTAGTATTGTATTACCTTACCGTTTCAATTATTTTTTTAATTTTTATTTATAATACTGTGGGTACATATGAAATTTAAATTATATAATTATTTGTGTATATTAATTATAATTATTTTTAGTTACAAAGTACCAACTAAAAGTAATATTTTAAGTATATTTCATATTATAGATAATTTTTAACCACCACAACCAAAATAGAAAAAATTACACAACCAGTGACGGGTTGATTAATGTTAAACTGAAAGTGTTCATATATTTAACTATGAAAATGTTAACCCCTAAACAATTCATGTCACTTATATTTATATTGTATGCAATTTAACTTTTGAAAATTGACAGTTATTAAAATTGTTAAGGATTAAGCCAATCAATGAAGTTAGTTTAAGTACCAATAAATTATGTGTAGAAAGGAAATAACATTACTATTTCAATACTACACTAAGTCCAGCAAGAGGGTAAGTGTGTTTTGAGAATACAATCTTTAGTTGAAAGCCAAAATATCCCCTCTCCTGTATCTAACTTTTTATGGGTATATACAGCCGAATAATATAAACAAAAACATTTTCACAACACATAAAATATATGTAAAATAATAAAATAGTACTATTTTACCGGTTGTATCGCCTTTGCATCGCCATTTCCATTTGTGTTTCTTTCCTATTTTGTTCAAGTTCCTAAATATAAATAAATTAATTAGTTAAAGAAATATTTTAGAATAAAGATTAAATAAATACTTTAATCTGTTTTATTAGAACTTAAGCAGTAAATATGCTTTCTACAGTGCCAACAATCACAAAAAGAACATAACCCTCTTTACGAGGAATGTTAGGCTGTAGTTCTTTATCACCTTCAATTTCTATTTTGATCTATAATAAAAAGAAAAAAATATAATTGTTAAATTTGAAATGCTAATAACAATAACCAATCATCTAAAAATGTAAATGCTATTTACTAAGACATAGTTTATTTTTTTTAATGTCAAAATAAGAATAAACAACTATACTTATTAGTATAGAAGTCTATCAATTGACAATAAAACCATTAATGATGATTATCTTACAGTATACCTAAAATAATTTAATGATTTTTTTTTTTTTATTACGCCCTACAAATACCAATGATAAGAAAAATAATGAATACCTAGTAAAAATTAAATTATAGTATTGTTCAAGATTAAGTAATGTTATGTGTAAAATTTCTAAAAATGCAAAATGTTTTCTATGTCTCAAGGATCAAAGGCCTTTATAGGAGAGCATTTTGTTCAAGTAAAAGTAAAATTTTAAACTCAATAAATATTGAGCCTGCCAAATTACTAATATTAAAAATAATATAAGGATAAAAAATAACTCACCACTCCGCTTTTCGCAATGATATCTTTGATGTTACAACCATTTTTACCAATTAATTTTCCAATGAAATCTCTTTGAACTTGAAGACATTTTTTCTTATACTCTAAAATTCTTCGAGCTTTCTTTATAGAGTCTTTGCTCTAAAAACAAGATTATTAGATATTTTTACAAAAGTACTATAAAACTGACTTACATTTCCATAAATTTTAAAAATTCTGGTATGTTTATCTAACTCAATACTTGTAATACCATCAATCCTGCGAGCTCGTTCAATATTAGTGCCACGAGTTCCAATAGCCAAACCCATAAGTTCATCAAGTACATTAAATTCACCAGAATAAGGTGATGATGTAATATTTAGCTTAGAGCTTTCCAGTTGCTTGGCTAACTCTTCAGTCTTCTTAAGCAACATAACATTGTGGTTCAGTTTTCTAAAGTCGGCTAATATCAATGTTATTTTACTGGTCAATGGTGAAAGAGATATAACACTCAACATTGATCGATCAGGATTATATAACACCAAGGAGGCGCCAATTGCTATCTGTAGATCTTTATGGATGCCATCAATTTTAGCACTAAAAGATTAACCATGGTTATTCTTCAAAATATTTTTTGTAGCTGTTCAATTTTAACTATTAAATAAATAGTAAACTGACTGTATATTTTATTTTATTTTTTTTGTTATACTTACAATTCTCTAACATCTTCGGGTACATCAATATCAGTTATGTAAAATGTATTGCCATTAATGTGTGAATTTATGTTACTGCATCTGATTTTATCAGGAGAGACAAATATTTCTTCAGCTGTTGTGTTCAAATATTGGACCACGAACTGGGATGGTGGGTTACCACTGATCATTTTTATTATTGCTTTTACCCACCAATAACAAGGATGAGGTTCTATGACCGATTTTACTTCTATTTCTTGATTGTAAATAAACTCTGTACTACATTGTTCATCTGACAAGGGTAATCGAACATTGTCATAGTTGAATTTAGTTTCAGAATACCAACTAAAAATTATTAAGGACGTATTATTATTTAGCAAGGTAGGTACTAATTAATTTAATGTTTTAAAGTAATCAAGGACAATCCGGGAAAGTAACATATAATAAGAGTTTCTAAAAGTCATCTATATGTATATATGTTTGCAGTAATGTATGTAATAAGTTATTTTATTAAATAACTAGTTATTCTTTAAAATTCCTAAATATGTTCGTTAATATATAAATTACGTGGTTTTACTAGTTAATACATAAAATACCGATTGGGTTTTCGTTAATGTATGAAATTTATATCATTAGGTAGATGACCGGGACTGGATTAGATAACATACAAAATTTGTTACCGTTGTTGTTATTAATAAAAATAATAAAATAAGATACCTAGTATTGAACCACACCATTTGGCATAGACTAGACTTATTCGTGTGACAGTGTACTGCGAGTTTACTTACTAGTTAGTTTAATCATTTTTAGTGTTGTATAGTGTAATAACTAATAAGTGTGCTTTAAAATGAAAACCAAATTTGATACAATTATAAAAAATAGAACAACAGAGCGTAATAACAGCACGTTTTTGCTGAAAGAAAAATATGATTTCTTAATAAGTGAAGTGAAACGTATTAAAACAGGAAAAAAAGAATTTTTTTTTATTTATTTATTAATAATTCAAATAATTTTGTTTTAGGAACTAAATACGGTATACTAAAACAACTTTACGCGAGGTCACAATTTAGTTTATGCACAGAAAAGTTTATTACGCTAAGTGACGTTCCAGATGTAGATATTTGCCTTCGGAAAGCATCCGATCAATTGGTAATGGAAAAGGGTTTTTAAATGTACATGCCAACAAAAGTGCACCACAAAACGGTGCTTATATTTAAAAAATAATTTACTTTGTAATTCTAAATGCCACCCAAAAAGTTCCTGTACTAATAAATAAATTGTAAATTAAAAAAAAAAAATATCCAAATACATTGACGTGAAAAAAAAAATTAATATTAATATTTTATATAATAATGTAAGGTGTGTTTGACTTATACTACAACATTTGATTTTTTAATTTGTAAATTGATTAAGATTTTAATAATTATTCTAATAAATTGATGTGAAATAAATTAATATTAATATTTTATATAATATTGTAAGGCTTGTTTGACTTAATACTATAACATTTGATTTCGTTTGTAATTTGTAATTTGATTAAAACTTTTATTCAATAATAGTTTTAAATAACTAAACCCTTATTGTTAGTTTATAAAATATCTAGTTGGTATGTAGAATAACTAGTTGAAGTATATATTTATGGATTCATTCAATACATTAAATGAAAGTACCCGTAATTCTATAAAATAACTAGTAATTCTATAGAATTACAGAATTTCATACATAAATGCTAACATATATATATAAACTAAAATGTTAATTAGAAAGCTTATTAGTTTTTTTTATTTTCACTGAATAATTATGTGAAGATTTATCGAAGGTAGATAATATTAGCTTAATTCCTTTCCATTCAGAAGCCATCAAAAAATCTAAAAATCTAAAAATAAGCAAATATGAAAAATCTTAGGAACTATATAGTAAGTATTGGTAATTATAGTTATTAATTATTTGAATACTGATGTCCCTTATAGCACAAAAAAATGTTGTCAACTGGCCGTCTTATATATTATAGTGTATACACTTAATTTAGATTCTGAGAGTAGCAACTTGTTTTCAATGATGTGTGATATTTTTCCGTTGTAATCAATATTTGGGGGAGTTAAAACGCTCCAATAGTGAGAACCATTAGGGTTCCTTAATTATGATTAAGTTACTAATGATTGGTCTATACAATTTTAGAGGATCATTAATTTGAACAACTCGGTATAAGAATAATGTTTTAAAACTATTAACTATAACTTATAAGTGAATTAATCATTTTTTTTGGTGATTATTTAGGTTAAAAGCCCAAATACTAATTAAGAAATTAGGGGTATCTATTGTTCAATAATACCAACTATATTAAATAGTTATATTATTTAAATGTGATATACAAAATGTATAGATTAAAGGTAACTATACAAATATTGATTTTTAGGGGGTTAATAGGTATAAATTGAAAATAAAAACTATTTTATTAATAATAGATAGTCATTGCTTACCAAAATCATGCATGAAATAAAAAATAGGTAGACTATTACATATATTTGTAGTTAATATTTTTAAAACAAAATCAACTTTAAGTATTAGATATTTGGATCTGTAGGTATAAAGCCAAGTGAAATAATTTTGATGTAGGTAACTGTATAATTTAATATATAACCGGACTTAATAAGACATGATTTTTTTTAAGGGTAATCTTACTTTTGCAATAGGTACAAATTATTCATGATAAAAAACAAACATAGGTTCTTAATATTGTTTATGTACCTACCTACCTACTTGTAATTTGATTAGAATGCTTAAAAAATGTATTATAATAAAATGTATTATATTATAAGTGATACTCACTCATCAGGGAAAGAAACTAGAACTTCATTTTCCATTACACCCGTAACAAAGCTCTAAAATATATAAATTAAATTAATTATCATTCTCATGAATTAAGAATAACCTAATCACCTCGTAATAGGAGCCGTTCTCAAAGAGCACCTCGACCTTATTGTCTTCCATTACTGCGCTGTATGAGTGGCTTTGTTGATGACTCGTCGTCGCCTTTGTTTGTCTGGTTTTTGGGCGGTGGGCGGAAGCGGTGTCAGTGCTGAACGGAGCAGCGATGAGGCGTTCTCGGCGTTTTCCTATAAAGCGAGGAGTTAGTGACCACAACTGAGAGTGCGTGCGATACGAATTCGGCAGCGTCGCGGCGTACTGTAACAATTACATAATAATTACAAATATATTATAAAATTTTAGACGTAGCATCTCTATTATTATCCATTTTCCGCTGCTCTTTGTGCGGTCAGCGAGTGAGTCAGTGAGAGTTGAGAGAGTGAGTGATGCATGCGAATGCGAGTAAATACGAAAATAAGATATAAGCATAGATATTAAAGATATATGGATATAAGTAGACATATTATTAAATGTATTTAAATTATAATATTATTATGTCGATGGCTTACACTAAAATGGAACATGGATAATTAAAATTGTCCGGAAATCCGAATGGGTGCAAGACGGCCGGCACGTCATCGTTATCAGTTATCACCGATTTTATTATCACTTTATTTTCAAAACAATATTGTAATCATGAAGATTAGAGATAAGGAGACCAAACTCCGTGTACAAAATATGGCCCGTCAAAAGTCGCACGGCTATTCTGCCACCAGGAGCGACACGTTCGATAGAGGTGCTACGTTTTACCACTTATTATACGTACCTACTTTTCTATAAATGTACGTTCTTTTTCATTTTTTTGAATTCGAATGAAATATAAATTATGATTTATTATTTATTACCTGGTCAGGTTAAAGTATACCTAAATATATAATCAAAGTTCAAAAGGTGTTTGCTATAAAAAAGTTTAAAATTCACATCATTATATAATGACTTTTTATTTTACATTTGACCAAATAATTGCTTACTTTTACTATTAAATCATTTGAAATTATTATTTTTTTTTCAGACCCACTATTCCATATTGCAAGCACTACTTCATCATCAGTTAATCCAAACATCCATTTATTATCTGGTTTTTCTAATAGATTCAGATTTTCTTTTAAATACTGAAATGAAAATTCTTCGTGGGAATTTTCAACTGTATTTAAATATGCCTGTCTTTCCTATGCCATCTTGCTAAAAGCTCTGTATTCTAAATATTATTTGTAACAAATAATTAAATAAAAAATGATTATTCATAAATAAGGTTAAGATAGTATGTTTTCTTACAAACTTTTATTTTTTAATCAAATTTTTTTTTGATGTTCGACATCTAAAGCATAACCAGTATTACATGAAAAACAAAATGTATTAATTGTTTTCTACAACTACAGTTATACTTATAACTTATATTATATTATGATTTATTTTTGTTCGTACTCAGTAATAATTTCTTATTTAGTATGTACAAATAATTGCTGCAGGTATATCAATAATTTAAAACAAACTACTATATTAATTATATATTTCTAAATTTTAAAATACATAGGTATTATAAACTATGAATACGAAAAATATGAAAAGTATGATGGTATAGTTTATAATGGTTTTAAATAGGAACCTACTTTTCTCTATTACTATAAAATTTAAAAATAAAGTTTTCTTAAATTAGTCATTGACAAAATGATTTAATTCACAAACATAAGTCCACAGTGTGTAGGTATAGTTTTCTTTTGGTTAAATAAAGTAACTAAAATTACTTTCTGATGGGTGATGGGGGGCAAACATAGGTAAAATAAGTACACAAATTAAACGAAATAGGTACCTATCAGAATACACCTAACTTAAAAGTGTTCATCAGTTATGTCCATTGTTGATAGTTGAAGAATTTTAATAACAGCCACTGATGCTTTTTGGTAATTGCATACAATTTTTTCAAAGAAGTTTGTCGTTCCTCGTTGCAAATGGGAACAGGCTTGACTACCTGTAAACCAATAATTTACATATTTTTATTCAATTTGATAATTAATATTACTATGATCATTTTTTATCAATTTTTACTATGAGCATAAGCTTAACATACAATTGAACATTTAATACATTTTTAACTACAAAATAAATTGCAGGTTGTAGATGAATTTTGTCCAAGTGTGAACTTTAAATGCTCATGAAAAATTGTGGCTATGTATCCCTTACATTTGTGAACAGATATTATAGAAACTATTATAATAGGATGCCCGTATTACATTTTCAAACTCTTTGGCATAGCAATAAAATTTATATTGTCAATAATTTTGAAAACAAAACAAATCGAAAAAATGTAAATGTATTATCATCATAACTAGGTGAAAAAGAGTAAAATTGTATGGTGTATAGAAAATGCTAATAGGAACATTCGGCAGACAAATCATGTATCTATACCTAGGGATTTTTTTTTTCTCACACTCATAAAACAAAATCAATTTTTCCTTAATTATCTTTTTGTTTTTCCCGATGTATTTGAAAACAACTGGAAACATTCAATTATTACCTGTTTAACGCATCCATCGAGATGCACTTTTCCTATCGAAGAGATACCGATTTCAAAACTAGTTATGTGTTTCTTTGCAATTTCAATATTATGTTGTGGCCCTCTGCGTTATTAAAATTGGATTCTTGTTCAGCAAAATTGTATTATCTAAAAATTAAAACTTTGTTAAAAATATGTTGAAAATAATGCAAGTACAGTAGAATTAAGTTTTGTACCTTTAGTCTTAATATATTAAGCACCGTCCACACCAAAGAAAATTTTGTCGGAAACAAGTGTTTCCAACATTGTCATCGACAATGTTTCCGATTTCCGCTCATAAGCGGTAACATAAATATTTGTCGACGACAATGTCAGAAACATATGTTTCCTACAAATGTTTCTTGGTCTGGACCGGGCTTTACAGTGATATGACATAATGTTATAATCAAACTTAAAGGCAAACATTATTTTTTTAAAGAACCTTATGGGCAAGCACTTGTTATATTCTTAAAATAAGTCATGGATATTTTGAGATTATAACACATACCTAACATATTCATTTATTAATTTATTTTGAGTAAACGGGCTGAGCCCTTTCCATAGACAAATATATGTCCACGCACACAATTTGATAATATTATACAATGTGTCCCGTGAACAGATGGGTATGTAGTTAGTAAGTAGCACTGCAAAATAGATTTGGAATAAAAACCTATCAACAATATTGTCACCTTTAAGTTTCATAATTCGCTCCAATATTGTATGGTTTCATCTGAGTCGGTAGAATTATCTCCAAGAAAGTCAACGTCTGAAAAATTGTCAATACATTGGCTCCACTACCTAGTTCCTTGCATGTGGTACTTGCATATGTTTCAGTGTTGAAAACCATAATAAGTATAATACATTGTATGAACTAAAAACAATAAACTATGAAGTAACTTTTGGTTTTGGCAAACATTTAAAATTGGATACTTGTGTGACATACTCACACATGTGTGTGTGAATTTGACATTATTGAGTATCTAAGGCTTTTCTGGGCGAATTAAAATAATCATCTAAAACTGTAAGGCCTCCAAATCCTTTATTGGTCTGTTAATTTTCTTCTAACTCGTCGTTGGAGAAACATCATTTTCTGAAAATGTCAAGTTGTAAAAAAAAAATACATAAATAGGTACCAAATTCATGGATTATGTTAAATGATTTTACCTCTTAGATGCGATTTACTAGTTGTGCTCAGAGTAGTACCAATGTTGCTGTAAAGTACTAACATTTATTTTACTTCTCTATCCCAGACAAGTGGTTTGGATTATGTTTTGAGACAGCCTCTGACCATATTTACTAATTTACTGGGCATTGTTTACAATCACTAATAATTGAGAAATGATTACCGCTGCAGATTCTATGCCAGGTAGAAATCGTGATAATTCGAACATTTGTAGCCATTATTTCCTTTTATTTCATTGATTTTTTGGAAATCTACCTATATTTGTAAACAAATTAGCAAATTAGACTGACTCCACAGTATTAAGAAATATAATCAGTACAACTAGAAAATAATACTTACAGTCTTGTAAAGTATTTGAGTAAAAGTATTTGAGTAAATGTATTTAAATACTTTTATTGTATTTAGAATACTTTTTAAATACTTTTTGAATAAAGTATTTGGAAAGTATTTTAAATACGGTTTTGGACGTATTTGTATTTGAAAATCAAATACTTTTATTTAAATACTTTATCGATTTTTTTTCAATAATAAATGGTTATTTATTATCTTTTTTCTCAGAAATCAAAGTAATATCATGACTAAATAATATAGTCATGAGTAATATCATTGAAATTTTGTAAGTTTATTCCGGACATAGCCTCCTAAAGTGCAAAATATTATTGTTTTTTTTTTCATTGAAGCCTATATTAGTTTATTGTTATGTGAATTATTTGAAACTCCAAACTATAAACATAGAACAATAATGAAGTGAAACTCGATCAGCTGATTCGGTTTACGACTTTACGTTTACCTATGATCTATGAAGTCTGAACCTAAAACGAGCCCATAAACCAACATGATGTTAGATCCACGAACGGCATGCGAAAAGACGAAACTGTCGGAGAAAACGAAAAAATTCGGCAAAAAAGTCCGCCCGGGAGCGTATTTTGCGTAGGTGGTGTGCTGTCCAAAAAAAGAGGCAAAATGAATGATGACAATTTTGAAAAGATTATGATTTTAAAATCCAATAAAGACTTTTGGTATTAATTTTTGTTTTTATTTTTATTTTTTTTCCTGTTGAATAATTGAATAGTATACATACGTAATATATACATTAATACAAATATTTTCCCTACAGAAATATAGCATTTATATATAAATTATTTTCTCCAGACGCTAGGGTTGTTGTGGAGATAAAGGTTCTTATAATATCTATTTAGTTCTCATACAATAAATAATTAAAACGATCATTCGGTGATTATTAACTTATCATACAATTATAGGTACCTTGGTTAGTACCAGAATATGGAACATGCATTATAATATATGAACTATTAAGTATTAACTATATAATAATAATTAATATGTACAGTTTGAATGAGTTTGATCTCATGGTCAAATTTAAAGTTAAAATATCAGAGAAAAAGTATTGAACCCAAAGGTAAAACTTAAAACAAATGTACTAAAATAAGTATTTGTGTTAAAATACTTTCTAAGTATTTGTATTTGTTCTTAAATACTTATTGAAAAAAGTACTTTTAATACTATTTAAATACTTTTTAAGTTGATGTATTTGTATCTACATCTATTTGTAAATACAAATTAAAAGTATCTTTTTACAAGATTGAATACTTACAATTGAAAATTAACGTAATGTGGCGAGGCGATACATTGAATGTTTTACTAAAAAGAATACACTTATCCATGGTGATTTTGTACCAAAATTTATGAATAGTACTCTGTACCTACGACCGTAGTTCTGTAGTCTGTATTTTTATCGAATTTCAAATAATCGAGACTCGCGAGTGATTCAAATTTTAAGTTTAGTTTAGTTAAGTTTAGTTTAAGTTTAATTTCAAATTTAGTCTACATCGTTAAAATAATAATATCATTATGTTGTTATTTATTTGATAACAATTATTACCACATATTATATGGGGTGCGTTCGAATATGAATAGTTCGAGTAGAGTACGTTTAGTGAGAGTGAAATCCGAACTGACTTAGGGAACCCTCCAATCGGAAAATTACATTTCTATCCGCGGGCGGTCTCCCGGCGGCGGCGGAGCCGTCGCTGCGTTATCACTCCTCTTATCACTTTTTGCAGTTTTTTTCAAAAATCAAAGAAATTTCGAAAAAAATCGAGTTTTACCGCCACGGGGGGCCTCGGGCGGCCCCGTTCGGACCTTATTCGCGTTCCTCGGTAAATTTATAGTCGGCCCGCGGCCCTACTTTTTTCCCGGCGGGCCCCCTGCGGCGGATATCGCGTGCGAACCGAGCGCCGCCGTCGCGCGCGTTTTTTGCATTTTTTTTCGAAAATTCGAGTTTTAGGCGTTTTGGGGCTTATCGACCTCCCCGTTTGGATCTTATTCGCGTTCCCCGCTAAATTTAACGTCGAAACGTGGCCCTACTTTTTCAAAAACGAGTGCCCCGGCGGACGTATCGATCGCCGAGGGCGCCGCGTCGTCGCCGTTTCGACGGTTTTCTCGACTTTTTCGACTAGAGTCGAGTGTAGCAACTCTACGAGACGTCCGACCTCCCCGCCGGCGACGTATTCGAGTTCCGCGCTAAATTTATAGCCGGCGAGGGTACCTACTTTTTCAAAAACGAGTCCCGGGGAGGAGCGACGTCGCTTAAACGAGAGTAGGTACCGATGGGGTATCGAGTAGGTACCGCTATATACAGGCATAAGCCATAAATACGTGCGTCTCGAGGTTCGATTTTTTTCGCAAAGCTCGGGTATTATACGTCCGAGGGCGGCGGAGCCGGTCGTCCGCTCGCCGACGCTGTCGGATCGCCCGCACAAACGCCCTTTGACGGCCGTCCAAACGGCGTTCGCCTTTCGCGAGCACGGCGACGCGGCTTAATAGTCATAGAATTGACACTGATTTTCATCTGAGTAGGTGGCTAGGTTGGTTAGGCGTTAGGATAGGTGACTCGAGGGTCGTGGGTTCGAACCCGGGGGCCGTGTAAATTCGAATTCATTTTTTTTGCGTTTTTTTTTTCGTCACATTTATCATTTTTAACGAGTGTTATTTTTTTTTTTAAATTTGCATTATTATATTATATATATTATTATTATTCGTTTGACGATATTTATTGGGCAAAAAAATAATTATAATTAACATTTACCGAAGCACCTACATGTTTCTTTTATTAATACATTATAATACAACTAACCTACGTGTAGTACCTACTTGATATATTACAGTTTTTACGTGATTCCGATTTGGTTAAATACTGCTACAGATTATAAATACTATATTAAAAAATAGTGCGACTATATGACTGCTTCATTTGCCGTTTTTTTCGAAAATTCGAGTCCCGGGGTGGAGTAGTGTTTCGGAAACGAGAGTAGGTACCGTGTAGGTATCGCTATTCACATACATATACCGTGTGTAACAGAAAGAACTGACCAAAAAAAAAAAAAATTGATGCTACTTAAATGTATGACAAAAATTGTTGAAATTATATGATAAGTAAATAGTTATAAGAATATACCCATGTTATAAAATTTCCAAAAATAATATTTTTAAAAAAGCTATTGCGTTCCAAATTTATTTTATCAAAAAAATATTGATATTTAAAAAAATTCTAAAAAATAAACTACTAGACTTAGATAAATGTTTTTACCATCCAAATCGTTCTTAAAATCAGATTCACAAGTTTGCTATTTTGAATTTATTCAAAAAAATTTAAGTCAAATTTAAAATTTTTTATTTTTAGTATAAAAAATAAAAATAATTTTTTTCCTCTTACACGTTTAGAACAAGTGGCTATAAATTATATATAAAAAAAAAAAATTAAAAATAATGATCATAACAAAAGTTATTCCAAAAGTCAGTTCTATCTGTTACACCCTGTATACATGCGCCTCAAGGTTCGATTTTTTTCGCAAATCTCGCGTTTTGAACGTCCGAAGGCGGCGGACACGGTCCTCCGCTCAAACGCCCTTTGACGGTCGCGCAACCCGCGTTCGCCATTCGCGGGGACAGCGACGCGGCTTAAGAGTCATAGATTTGACTCAGATTTTCATCTCAGTAGGTGGTTAGATAGGTTAGGCGTTAGGATAGGTGACTCGAGGGTCGTGGGTTCGAACCCGGCCGCCGGGATATTCGATAATTTGCGGCGCCCGTGATATTTCGGATTTCTTTTTTTTGCGTTTTTTTTTTTTTGGTCACATTAATCATTTTTAACGAGTGTTCCGATTTTTTTCAAAATTCGCGTTATTATATTATATATATCGGTATTTATATATATTATTATTCGTTTGACTATATTTATTTTGCAAAAAAATAATAATTAACATTTAATTAATATTTGATTTTACCGTGACCAACCTACAATATAATATTATAATGTAGTACCTACTTGATATATTAAATACTGCTACAGATTATAAATACTGTTTAATACAATATTAATAAACTATATTAAAAAATAGTACTACTATATGACTGCTCCATTTGCCGTTTTTTTCGAAAATTCGAGTTTCAGCCCCTTTCGGTCGTATCACCCTCCCCGTCGACGACTTATTCGAGTTCCCCGCTAAATTTATAGCCGGCGCGCGGCCCTACTTTTTCAAAAACGAGTCCCGGCGAGGAGCGGCGTCGCTTAAACGAGAGCGGGTACCGTGTATTGTATTGTATATATTATGCGTCGCGTCGTTTTTTGCGGAGCCGTCGCTGCGTTATCTTTTATCCTTATCACTTTTCACGGTTTTGACCATTTTTCACAATTTTTTTTCAACATTTTTGAAGTTTACCCCCCTCGGGTGCCTCGGTAGGGCCCGTTTGGACCTTATTCGAGTTCCCCGCTACATTTATAGACGGTGCGCGGCCCTACTTTTTCACAGACGAGTCCCGGGAAAGAGTGGCGTCGCGGAAAAGGGAGTAGGTACCGTGTAAGTATCGCTATATACAGCAATAAATACATGCCTCGCGTCGTTTTTTGCTGTTTTTTTCTAAAATTCGTTTCTTGGACCGTTTTAGTGGTATTACCCTGCCTGTTTGGATATTATTGGCATTCCCCGCTAAATTTATAAGCCACCGTCGTCAGTACTTCGCTCGAGTCGAGTTCCGCGGAGGAGATCGGGGAGCGGACAGTGTTGTTATTACTTTATACGGAAATGAAAATATGCGACAAAAAGTTTGATTTTTTCATACACACTTTCATACACATAATACATAAGTCATAACACAGTGATGCACCATTATAATTAAGCAATTATAATTACTAAATAATTTAAAACATCATAAATATCAAATGACATTTAATAAATTGGTAGGTAGGTACATCATATATTATATACAGTCATACAATATAACAGCAAAATATTATGATAGTAGGTACTTACGAAGATAAGTGCCAAAAAATTGTATTGTGTATTCATTTATACATACCTACGTTTAATAGGATAGTATTAAATTACAATAAATTTTGTTATTCACCAATATAATTATCTATTTGTTAATTTGATTTAATTCTCATAATTAAATAAATATACATGGTAGGTATATTTTAGAAAATATCCAATCAGAAAATTAGATTTTTTCGACTTATTAGTTATTTGTTATAACCGCGAAAACATAACAATGATTACATTGATTACAATGAAGCCTAACATAAAACACCTGATAACTGTTCTCTATAATTATAAAAAAAATACAATTTTGTTACCTCCTGTATGCTTTATCAGATTTGAACGGCCGTTTCGAGCACTTTTCGCTGTAGGCGGATTGTCCGTTCGGGAATCGACTTTCACCCGAGATGACTGATAGACGATAGCTAGACACTCAAACTCAGAATCCGAATTTCCGATTTCAACACACAACCTCCAGAACCGGACATACACGCCCGGTGCATGGTCTACGATCCGACGTTGTCGGATTGTCTACCTGACTAGCTACTTACATACGAGCGACTTACACCCCCACTGCATCCGACACTCGGGAATCGACTTTCACCCGAGATGACTGATTTCAACAGCCGATTTGAACACCCATACGAGAACCGGACACACACGCCCGGTGCATGGTCTGCGATCCGACGTAGTCGGATTGCCTACCTGACTAGCTACTTGCATACGAGCGATTTACACCCCGCACTGCATCCGATCCGCCGCAGGTGGATTGTCCGTTCGGGAATCGACTTCCCCCCTGATGACTGATAGCTAGACACTCAAACTCAGAATCCGAATTTCCGATTTCAACACACATACGAGAACCGGACATACACACCCGGTGCATGGTCTGCGATCCGACGTAGTCGGATTGCCTACCTGACTAGCTACTTGCATACGAGCGATTTACACCCCGCACTGCATCCGATCAGCCGCAGGCGGATTGTCCGTTCGGGAATCGTCTTTCACCCGAGATGACTGATAGCTAGACACTCAAACTCAGAATCCGAATTTCCGATTTCAACACACACACTCCAGAACCGGACATACACGCCCGGTGCATGGTCTGCGATCCGACGTAGTCGGATTGCCTACCTGACTAGCTACTTGCATACGAGCGACTTACACCCCCACTGCATCCGACACTCGGGAATCGACTTTTACCCGGGATGACTGATAGCTAGACACTCAAACCCAGAATCCGAATTTCCGATTTCAACACACACACACCAGAACCGGACATACCCAACCGGTGCATGGTCTGCGATCCGACGTAGTCGGATTGCCTACCTGGCTGGCTGTGTCGTACGATCGACTTGAATCGCGTGACTTACGACTAGACACTCTTCCGAGTTCAAAAATTACCGCTTAACCAGTGCTGCCAACACGACAAAACACAATAACCGACGACCCCCCATTCCCGCCGCAGGCTGGATCAAAAAACCCAGCATCGCCGACAAAGATGCACCACCGCCCACACAGTCTTTCCGCCGTAGGCGGGATGACAAACACCGGAAACTAGTCTTATATAATAAAACGCTAATAACGCGTATAAGATCCGCGGGGAGCGCTCACGGCACTCCGCGTTTCTTCCATGACGACCAATCACAATACTTCCCGCGCGTTCGCTATAAATTCCGCTCGCTTATCTCCCATTTCCTTATCGACGAACATTATTATTATTATTATTAAAAAAAAACCCGTGTTTTTCAATTTTTTGACGTGATAATAACGTCTTATAAATCGATTACCCCGTGACCGTCGGGCGGAGTGGGGGGACCCATTAAACGAGTAATTATTTTTGACCAAGTATAACTTAGCCGGTATTCGACTTAGAGACCCCGTACCAATGGGCATCTCAATTTTTTAGGCCCCAGATGAATTTTCAACATTAGGGAACCAAAGCCCCCACCCCCCCCACATTTTGAGTTGAGTATAACTCGGCCGGAATTCAAGTTAAAGACCTCGGACCAAGGGGGAACCCATTCTTTTTATGAATACTACCGTTTTCCGCTTTAGGGAACGGGGGCACCTCCTCCCCCCCTTTTTGGATTTTGCTTTTTTGATGGATATTGGTCCGGGAGAGTACTAACACCCACCTCGCCAAGGGGAAACTCGGGGTTTTGAGTTTTTGATAGGATTTATTGGGATTTTCTTAAATATTGTTTTTATTGATAAGGAAAGTGATAAGAATTTTATTTTATCGCCGCGAGCACGGCGACGCGGCTTAAGAGTCATACATTTGCCTCGAAACTTCATCTGAGTAGGTGGCTAGGTTGGTTAGGCGTTAGGATAGGTGACTCGAGGGTCGTGGGTTCGAAACCGCCGTCCGGGATTTTCGGTTATTTGCGGCGGCCGTACTAAATCAAATTTCTTATTTTTGCGTTTTTTTTTTCGTCACATTTATCATTTTTAACGAAAGTGTTAATTTTTTTTTTAAATTTGCATTATATTATTATATATATTATTATTATTCGTTTGACGATATTTATTGGGCAAAAAAATTATTATAATTTACATTTACCGACGCACCTACATGTTTTTTTTAAATTTGCATTATTATATTATATATATTATTATTATTCGTTTGACGATATTTATTGGGCAAAAAAATAATTAAAATTAACATTTAATTAATACTTGATTTTACCGACGCACCTACATGTTTCTTTTATTAACACATTATAATAACGTATAACTAACCTACGTGTAGTACCTACTTGATATATTACAGTTTTTACGTGATTCCGATTTGGTTAAATACTGCTACAGATTATAAATACTATATTAAAAAATAGTAAGACTATATTTGCCGTTTTTTTCGAAAATTCGAGTCCCGGGGTGGAGTAGTGTGTCAGAAACGAGAGTAGGTACCGTGTAGGTATCGCTATATACAGGCATATATACATGGGCCTCGAGGTTCGATTTTTTTCGCAAATCTCGCGTCTTGAACGTCCGAAGGTGGCGGACATGGTGGTCCGCTCAAACGCCCTTAAGAGTCATAGATTTGGCTCCTAATTTCATCTCGGTAGGTGGCTAGGTAGGTTAGGCGTTAAAACGGGTGATTCGACGGTCGTGGTTTCGAACGCCGGCGGGGCCGTGTTAAATCGAATTTCTTTTTTTTGCGTTTTTTTTTTCGTCACATTTATCATTTTTAACGAAAGTGTTAATTTTTTTTTTTAATTTGCATTATTATATT
This sequence comes from Macrosiphum euphorbiae, assembly GCA_949089665.1. Taxonomy (NCBI): domain Eukaryota; kingdom Metazoa; phylum Arthropoda; class Insecta; order Hemiptera; family Aphididae; genus Macrosiphum; species Macrosiphum euphorbiae. Next base: position 73,187,508 of record CARXXK010000003.1, on the reverse strand, counting down.
ATATATATTATTATTATTCGTTTGACGATATTTATTGGGCAAAAAAATTATTATAATTAACATTTACCGACGCACCTACATGTTTCTTTTAATAATACATTATAATATAACTAACCTACGTGTAGTACCTACTTGATATATTACAGTTTTTACGTGATTCCGATTTGGTTAGATACTGCTACAGATTATAAATACTATATTAAAAAATAGTACGACTGTAATATGACTGCTTCATTTGCCGTTTTTTTCGAAAATTCGAGTCCCGGGGTGGAGTAGTGTGTCGGAAACGAGAGTATGTGTAGTGTATTCATTTATAGATACCTACGTTTAATAGGATATAGTAGTACATTTCAATAAAATTTGTTATTCACCAATATAATTATCTATTTGTTAATTTGACTTAATTCTCATAATTAAATAAATATACATGGAAGGTATATTTTAGAAAATATCCAATCAGAAAATTAGATTTTGTCGACTTATTTGTTATAACCGCGAAAACATAACAATGATTACATTGATTACAGTGAAGCCTACCATAAAACACCTGATAACTTTTCTCTATAATTATCAACAAATACAATTTTATTACCTCCTGTATACTTTTTCATATTTGAACGGCCTTTTCGAGCACTTTTCGCTGTAGGCGGATTGTCCGTTCGGGAATCGACTTTCATCCGAGATGACTGATAGCTAGACATTCAAACTCAGAATTCGAATTTCCGATTTCAACACACATACGAGAACCGGACATACACGCCCGGTGCATGGTCTGCGATCCGACGTAGTCGGATTGCCTACCTGACTAGCTACTTGCATACGAACGACTTACACCCCCAGTGTCCCCCACTGCATCCGACACTCGGGAATCGACTTTTACCCGAGATGACTGATAGCTAGACACTCAAACCCAGAATCCGAATTTCTGATTTCAACACACACACACCAGAACCGGACATACCCGCCCGGTGCATGGTCTGCGATCCGACGTAGTCGGATTGCCTACCTGGCCGGCTGTGTCGTACGATCGACTTGAATCGCGTGACTTACGACTAGACACTCTTCCGAGTTCAAAAATTACCGCTTAACCAGTGCTGCCAACACGACAAAACACAATAACCGACGACCCCCCATTCCCGCCGCAGGCTGGATCAAAAAACCCAGCATCGCCGACAAAGATGCACCACCGCCCACACAGTCTTTCCGCCGTAGGCGGGATGACAAACACCGGAATCTAGTCTCTTATATTATAAAACACAAATAGTCTCCGTTTTTTGCCACCAGGGGCGACGCGACAAATAAGGAATTCCGCGTTTCTTCCATGACGACCAATCATATTACTTCTCGCGCGACGCAGCAAATAAGCAACTCCGCGTTTCTTCCATGACGACCAATCATAATACTTCTCGCGCGTTCGCTAAATTTTCACGTCGCCGCTCGCTTATCTCCCTTTTCGTTATTGTCTATTGACGACATTGACGTGAATATTTTCGAATATTATTTTCCCGAGTTATTCCGTATTTCTATATATTATATAATATAATAAAAATAAAAAAGTGCGTGTGCGATTTTTACAAAAATTGTGATATTTCCGTGTGTAAAATATATAAAATATGTAAAACGCAATATTCAGAAACTGTTCAAGTGTTATGTAAATGTCATTATTATGAATTTTATTATCGTACCGTTGTGGAAGCCGCCATTCAGCCATTCAGAATTTCAATAATATTAAAAATATAAGTAGTTTGAATGCACGGATTAGATAGACATTTTTCACGAGTATTGCAGTACATTTAACTATTATAGCTAAGAGTTTTAGTAGGAGCTTGGTGTGTCGATTGTTTATGACAATGTCGTTACATACGTAATAAGGTAAGTAATAATAAGTAAATTCAATACATTTAAATACGAGGGGTAATTACAGAAAGTTTGTACACCAGATTACTGATTTAAATGATTATACCTATGATTTCCCATGACTTACTACAAAGATTACCTATGATTACACATGATTACCCCCAAGGTGTTTACCCCTCGATTATAATATACTAATATTGTATTACCAAGTTTAATTACTTCAATTCATACCTTATAACTGTACTAACCTTTACATTGGGTTACACGTATTAATTTTTTGCAATATTTCAAACAAATTTCAAAACAAGAAAACTACATTTACATAGGTATTATATGTTAAATTGAATTTAAATTCCTTCAAAGGTGTAAAACTATGCTTAAAATATTGTACTATTTGTCAACATTTTTATTATGTCGTTGGCATGCAAAAATGTATTATACATGATTTATATATATTATATTAATAAATACATAGGTATCATTTATATTCTACTTTTTAAAACTTTATTATAGGACAACTGTATGCAGCGTTTTCCCGAGTGAGGGACTCTCAATCCATAAAAACCATTAGAGTTGCTATGTACAGTGATGGCCGTGGTAGATTCGTCACTAAGAACATTGTGTACAGAGAAATTCTACAAGCGATATAACTGTACAATGAAGTCTACAAGAACTTAATGAACATCGAATCCGATCTGTGTGACACATGGTTTATAAGCAGTCGTAAGTACGACTCGCGGAGGAGAGAAAGTTCGACGACCTCCACGTGGTTCTCTCTGGATGCGGATTTTGTAATGAATACGTAACTGATGTCGAACATGCATTTAACCTGGCTGCGACTCGCACACTAGATGGTAAATTATTTAGAATTATTTATGTACTCTAAAAATATATCAGCAGATATTTGTATGCATTTGTATTATTTCAGAAACATTATACTAAAAATGACTATCAATGCAGATGTAACAGAAACAGAATCATTGTTGTACTGCTACTAAGGCATAGGGGAAATTCGACAACCTCTACGTGCTACTCTCTTGATGCGGATTTTGTAATGTATTTGTATCAAATGTCAAACATGCATTTAGACTGACTGCGACTCGCACACTAGATGGTAAATTATTTAGAATTATTTATGTACTCTAAAAATATATCAGCAGATATTTGTATGCATTTGTATTATTTCAGAAACATTATACTAAAAATGACTATCAATGCAGATGTAACAGAAACAGAATCATTGTTGTACTGCTACTAAGGCATAGGGGAAATTCGACAACCTCTACGTGCTACTCTCTTGATGCGGATTTTGTAATGTATTTGTATCAAATGTCAAACATGCATTTAGACTGACTGCGACTCGCACACTCTGTGGTAAATTATTTAGAATTATTTATGTACTCTAAAAATATATCAGCAGATATTTGTATGCATTTGTATTATTTCAGAAACATTATACTAGAAATGACTATCAATGCAGGTGTAATAGAAACAGAATCATTGTTGGACTGCTACTAAGACATAGGGGAAATTCGACAACCTCTACGTGCTTCTCTCTTGATGCGGATTTTGTAATGTATTTGTATCAAATGTCAAACATGCATTTAAACTGGCTACGACTCGCACACTCTGTGGTAAATTATTTAGAATTATTTATGTACTCTAAAAATATATCAGCAGATATTTGTATGCAATTGTATTATTTCAGAAACATTATACTAGAAATGACTTCATCAATGCAGATGTAGCAGAAACACAACAAAAAGATTCATCATTGTATCAATACTGATTACTAATTTGCAACTAAACCATACTCTGATAATCATAAGAATTACTACAGCTAACACTTAATTATTATTCATTGTTAATGTGTAACTGATGTAGCACATACACACACATATAAATATATGTATATACACTTAAATTGATTAATAGTAAGTTTCATACACAAATTATTATAATTTCAAAAGCATATATTATCTACTATAACCAAGGTTTGTAAGAAATTTTCAATTTTGTTGTATGTACAATATGTTTCATTTCTACGTATTGCAGTCGACGCACGATTCAATTAAATTTTTTTAAACATCATTAAACTACACTATATTGTATGTTTGAATTTGTATTGCTTAACAATGTCTTTTATATGTAATAAACATAATGAGGTATGATTAGATATTTTGCCACCGCAGATAATTTTCATTGAAAAAATATTATGCAATTACTGATTAGTAATACCTAATTGATTATACATTATTTGTAATTTAAAAAAGGTGCTCTGCTGTACTGTAGGTTATAAGTGGGTCACTGTATAATGGATGGTATTAAATTTGAATTCAATGATATAATATCATTGTATAAGAAAAACGATTCTGAGTGGAGACGGTATGTCAGTCTAGGTTAAGACATATTATATACATATTACATATATATTGTATTAAAATAAAATTGACCTATAATAAATTCCAAATTAATCATATCACAATATCCATTAGGTACTTATAAGCGTTATACATCAACAACAAACTGTGATACTATCATAGATATATAAATATAATAGTACATTTTAGAAGTTTCAAGTACCTACGAATAATATTATACAATCACAACAAAATAACTAAATTAGTTATTCTAGGTTTTTTAATATATAATTTCGTCCAAATTTAAATTTAAAATGTCTGTAAAAAATAACTGTGTTCATATATTTTTTTAGATTTTTTGGTTACAGTATGAACTATTCATGAGAACCTCTGTTTTAAATTTGCAGTCCTTAGCTATAAAAACTGAACATTTTATAATTTATTAATTACAATTATTGATAATGTTCGAGATTTTGATAAATTTTGTCAAAATTCGATCTTTAAATGCTTATAAAAAGAAATTGTGCATATGTATTTGAAATATTTTTCAAACTGATATTGTAACAATATATCAGGAGCGTTGTATTAAATTTTTATACTTTTTGACCCAACAGATAAAACTTTATTGATATTTATAGAAAAAAAAACTAAAAAAATCGAAAACTGAAAATGTCCGTAAACAGCTCAAAAAGAGTCACAATATTTTCAAAATTGTATAGTGTTTAGAAAATGCTAATATAAACATTCAGTGAAATTTTCATGTATCTACAGTTATTCGTTTTAGAATTACAACAAAATAACGAAATCGCTATATGAGAAATCGACTGAATCTCCAATGTTGTAAAAATTTGAATTTCAAACACTCATAAAAATTTAATTTGACTTTCTTATAGACATTTTTTTTTGATAAATGTAGAAAATCTTATAAGGAATCTTGTATTACATTTTCATATCTTTTATTAGCCATTGGTTAACAATTAATGTTACCATTAATATTATTCATTAACTAATAATACCAACAATAATTTGTTCGAGCCTATGCATACCTACCGTTTTAAAGGAGAGTTATGCAAACTTATAAATATGATAACATCTGTTATATATATGTTGTAATATAACTTAGGTTAGGTTATGTATAAAAAAAAACACTTAAAAATAACTGTTGTTATATATTATATATATATATTTCTATTTATAACTTAATAACTTATACATTATTCATTCTGAAAATATATACAAACACAAATTAGAATTAGACAATAAAAAGAACACAAAAATTAGTACACAGAAACTTTTTATAGCTTACCACTAGCTTGCTGTCATCCTATAAGCAATGTATTTAAAAACATTTATAACTAACATGTATATTACAAATATATTACAATATTATACTCACTCCTACATTCATAGAGGCCATATCGTGGCCCATAGATGACACAGCACTCGAGCCACGGTCATGGCCCGAGTGCTGGTGCGAAGTTCTGGCACCATTCCCCAACGACGGGGGGGCCGAGTCCCGCAGCCGCTGTGAGGTCGTCTCTCTCGGAGACCGATCTCGCCGCCGAGGGGGGGACCGGTCTCGCCGACGGGGGGAGGACCGGTCCCTTTGAACTTTTGGTCTTCTGCCTGCATAATAAATAATATTTTAGATGCATTGCCTACGATCACATATATAATATACACAAAATACACTTACAATGGCGGGCCAGGTGACCAGGTTTTCTGCAATTGTAGCATTCTGAAAAAGAAAAGCGAACAACATTACCATGTTTATCCATAGACCTATAAACTAATGGACAACGCTTAGAGAGAGAAGTAAGAGGTCCAATATACAGTATTAGTTTCGTAAGTCTATGATTTCCCACATTATGTTTTTTCTCTCTTTCTCTTATATGATTTCATCAAGATTCCCCCACTATGTTCCTTCTTACTCACTCTATATTGGCGTTACTCAGTGATGGTTGGGTGGTGAGGGAGGCGCAATCCATTAGTTTATAGGTCTATATGTAAGAAAAAAAGTCCCCGGAAAATAGTCCCGACTAAAATGCACTTTACCACACCCCTCACGAATTTCGATTTTTTTTTTTTTTTTAAAGAAGTGTTTTTCAACGCTGATTTCGAAACTGTTTGAATTTTTGTGCGGAAACCATTATTTTGGAAGTTATAGCCTCCCAAAGTTAACGATTTTACGTTTATACGCATGCGCGCAACATTACTATATTACCGCGCGGAGCGACGGCGCCGAGAAGCGCAGCGACGAGTGCCGCTAACAAGGGATCACTGCCCATACTATACAACATAACTGCAACAAAAATGCAATTTTCTTAACCCTGTAACCCACTTGGGGAGGTGTTGCACAGCAAGTCGAGGGATATTTTCGATTTGCGGAGCGGAGCGACGGCGCCGAGGAGCGTAGCGACGAGTGCCGCTAGCACCGCATCACTGTACGATGTTTTTTCAAATTGGTGGCTCGGTGCAACAAAAATGCAATTTTCTGAACCCTGTGACCCACTTGGGGAGGTGTTGCACAGCAAGTCGGGAGATATTTTCGATTTGCGGAGCGGAGGTATATAGGTATAGTAGGTACTACAATATACTCATTAGCTTATCTACCTGATATAATTATCATCAAGATAATTGAATATAACAATATTTGTAATAATATACAATTTAGTTATAATGAAATAGTTATAAAATAGTGATATTGATATAAAAATAGAACGAAGACCAATTAAAATGTGCAATTTTGTGCAATTTTTAAACAAATGAAGAAAATGCTGATAATATTGTTTATTAAATATTTAACATTGTGTATAAGTACAATATACAATAAAATAAAAAAATTGAATTTCAACTTTAAAATTATTGTCCCCGTAAAAAGAATTTAAATAATTAATACACGCTCCGCGCGGCGGTAATGCATAGTGGTGTTGAGTGCATGCGTATAAACGTAAAATCGCAAACTTTGGAAGGCTATAACTTCCAAAATAATGGTTTCCGCACAAAAATTCAAACAATTTCGAAATCAGCGTTGAAAAAACACGTATTTTTTTTAAAAAAAATCGAAATTTGTGAGGGGCGTGGTAAAGTGCATTTGTTCCAATAGTCCCCGGTAAAAAAGTCTCACGGAAAAAAAAAGGCTCCAAATTACTATTTGATTTAAATTCTGTCTTTTATCATATATGTATTTATTAAGTACATAGCCCATAGGTAAGACATGTTACATATTTGTATTGAAAATTATTAACAATCAACTAAATTAAATAGATACCTTTCTAGGATTAAAAATTATTGTAGATAAGTATTTATATACATAATTAAATACATTTTAAATTTATTGAAAATAATATAATATCTTAAACATATAATAATATATAAGATTTGTCAACCCAATTTATTTAGAAACATAGATATACCAGTATATAACAGTATAGAGGAAATATCGTTTTATTTATTCTACAATGAGAGACTTTGTTTCCGTGGGACTTTCTTACCGGGGACTTTTTTCCCGTTTACCGTATATACGTCATGACAATTGACAATATTTATACATACTTTTAGGTGCTACAATTGCAGAAGATGGTGGTTGGTTGGTTGCAGCCTGCACCGTCACTTTGCAATTTTTAAAATGAAACATTCTACAACGAAAAATTAACATTAGTAAAGTTGTCAAAAAAAAACAAAAAAAAAAAAGTGAAAAATATAATAAAGTAACGAGTACTCACTTCCACTGGTCGATGGCAAATAAATATAGAATTGATTCCACTGTTTAGTTTTGCCTTGCATTTTAGTAATGGTATTTACCGATGTTATTACCAGCACCGCGGGTCTGTCAAAATCGTTGAGCATTGACAAAAAGCTTATTAAAATTAAATAGGTAACATTTGGTAATACTGCTGTCACGTGGTGGCAGAGTAAACAGCGAAAAGCTCAGTGGACCTGGGCGGCTCTCCGCTCCGACTTCGGGCGACTTTCTTCCACGAGCGTCTGTGCGAAACGTTCGTTTTTACGAATTGCGTATACTACTATACAAATTTACACTCTTTTTTTTTTTTCTTATCTTTTTTTATCCTACCTATTTTTTTTTTTTACTACGTTTGGCGTTTTATAGACTAATGAGTACTATTTTTTTTATTATTTAAAGCTTAATTGTTCACCCCGTGTACTTATACATCATTACAGTTTATTTACTGCAATTCACACTTTATATTGGCATAATTGCAATTTAGCTCCCCCTCGCCATTTTGAATTTTTTTTATCGAAACTTATGTAACTCATCGAGTTAAGAACGATGATGCAATCAAAATTTGTCGCTCTCACTTAATTTTGAAGTTATAGCCTCCCAAAGCTAACGATTTAGACGCATGCGCGCAACACTACTAATGCCGCACGAGGACCTCGAGTTTGGCGACCGGAGGACTTTTTTATTTGTTTTTATACTTAAACTGTGTAACACTGTATTACGAAATAACTTACCCTGTAACCTACTTAAGGTGGTATTGCATAGCAAGTCGGGAGATATTTTTGATTTGCGGAGCCAGCGACGAGTGCCGCAAACTGTTTAATACTGCCCATATACGGCATATACTACGACATAACTTTTTACTTTCCCTGTAACCTACTTAAGGTGGTGTTGCATAGCAAGTCGGGGGATATTTTCTATTTGCAGAGCGCAGCGACGGCGCCCAGTAGCGCAGCGACGAGTGCCGCAAACTGTGTAAGTAATCACTGTTGAGGTCCTCCGCGCGGTAATATAGTAGGTAGTGTTGCGCGCATGCATATATAAACGAAAATTAAAAACTTTGGATGGCCATAACTTCGAAACAAAGTGAGAGCGACAAATTTTGATTGCACCATCGTTCTTAACTCGATAAGTTACATAAGTTTCGATAAAAAAAATTCAAAATAGCGCGGGGGAGCTAAACTGCAATTGTTCCCGGGTTATGTATCCAATCCGCCATACACAAATGCCCTATAACTCATAGATTACCATACAGCGACGATTGATAGCTAGACATTCCATTACAATTATTCGCAATTCCTAATTTCTTATAAAGTCAACAAAACAGAACAGGACATACAACGGGGCACGGTATTACAGTATTACACTAATCGCAGGTGGATTGCATACCTGGTAATATACGCTTCACATATTGTCCGCGATCCGACGCAGTCGGATTACCTACCTATGTGATTTGATGATTGATAGCTAGACAATCAAATACACATATCGATACTACAATTTTTAATAATTTCAACAACCAAAAGCAGCTGACTAGAGATCCTGGAGATCGTATCTATTTACAATGTTTGTGACGGATTGCTAGACGATCAAACTTTTAAATATTCCTGCCAATGCGCCAAGCCTTATCTCCAATCCATATCACTAATCCTAAACTTTTGACTTACAACCCTTGTGATTTTTATAATTCCAACGACATTGTCTCCGAAATCGGTACTCACTTACAAACAAACACGGGGGGTCCGGGGGTCTCCCCCGGCTAGACCAAGGGCTAGTCTTATATAATAAAACGCTAATAACGCGCATAAGATCCGCGGGGAGCGCTCACGGCACTCCGCGTTTCTTCCATGACGACCAATCACAATACTTCCCGCGCGTTCGCTATAAATTCCGCTCGCTTATCTCCCATTTCCTTATCGACGAATATTTTCGAACATTATTATTATTATTAAAAAAAAACCCGTGTTTTTCAATTTTTTGACGTGATAATAACGTCTTATAAATCGATTACCCCGCGACCGTCCCCCCGACCCATTAAACGAGTAATTATTTTTGACCAAGTATAACTTAGCCGGTATTCGACTTAGAGACCCCGTACCAATGGGCATCTCAATTTTTTAGGCCCCAGATGAATTTTCAACATTAGGGAACCAAAGCCCCCACCCCCCCCACATTTTGAGTTGAGTATAACTCGGCCGGAATTCAAGTTAAAGACCTCGGACCAAGGGGGAACCCATTCTTTTTATGAATACTACCGTTTTCCGCTTTAGGGAACGGGGGCACCTCCTCCCCCCCTTTTTGGATTTTGCTTTTTTTGATGGATTTTGGTCCGGGAGAGTACTAACACCCACCTCGCCAAGGGGAAACTCGGGGTTTTGAGTTTTTGATAGGATTTATTGGGATTTTCTTAAATATTGTTTTTATTGATAAGGAAAGTGATAAGAATTTTATTTTATCGCCGCTGCACGGCGACGCGGCTTAAGAGTCATACATTTGCCTCGAAATTTCATCTGAGTAGGTGGCTAGGTTGGTTAGGCGTTAGGATAGGTGACTCGAGGGTCGTGGATTCGAAACCGCCGTCCGGGATTTTCGGTTATTTGCGGCGGCCGTACCAAATCGAATTTCTTATTTTTGCGTTTTTTTTTTTGTCACATTAATCATGTGTTCCGATTTTTTTCAAAATTCGCGTTATTATAATATTATATATATCGGTATTTATATATATTTATTTTGCAAAAAAATAATAATTAACATTTAATTAATACTTGATTTTACCGTGACCAACCTACAATATAATTGTAATGTAGTACCTACTTGATATATTACAGTTTTTAGGTGATTCCGATTGGGTTAAATATTGCTACAGATTATAAATACTGTTTAATATGACTGCTCCATTTGCCGTTTTTTTCGAAAATTCGAGTTTCAGCCCCTTTCGGTCGTTTCACCCTCCCCGTCGACGACTTATTCGAGTTCCCCGCTAAATTTATAGCCGGCGTGCGGCCCTACTTTTCCACAGACGAGTCCCGGTGAGGAGAGGCGTCGCGGAAACGAGAGTAGGTACCGTGTAGGTATCGCTATATACAGGCATAAATACATGCGTCGAGGCGTTTTTTGGGGAGCCGTCACTGCGTTAACTTTCCTCCTTATCACTTTTCACGGTTTTGACCATTTTTCACAATTTTTTTTCAACATTTTTGAGGTTTACCCCCCTCGGGTGCCTCGGGAGGGCCCGTTTGGACCTTATTCGCGTTCCTCGGTAAATTTATAGACGGCGCGCTGTCCTACTTAATTCCCGGCCGGCCCGCGGCGGCAGATATCGCGTGCGATACGAGCGCCGCCGTCGCGCATGTTTCTTGCCGTATTTTTTAAAAAATTCGAGTTTTATCCCCTTTCGGTCGTATCACCCTCCCCGTTTGGATCTTATTCGCGTTCCCCGCTAAATTTATAACCGGCGCGAGGCCCTACTTTTTCAAAAACGAGTCCCGGCAAGGAGCGGCGTCGCTTAAACGAGAGTAGGTACCGTGTATGGTATCGCTATATACAGGCATAAATACATGCGTCTCGAGGTTCGATTTTCTTCGCGAATCTCGCGACGGTCGTCCGCTCAAACTCCCTTTGAACCTCTTCTAAACGGCGTTCGCCTTTCGCGGGGACGGCAACGCGGCTTAAGAGTCATAGATTTGACTCAGGTTTTCATCTCAGTATTTAGTTAGGTAGGTTAGGCGTTAGAACAGGTGACTCGAGGGTCGTGGGTTCAAACCCCCCGGCCCCCGGGAATATACGATAATTTGCGGCGGCCGTGATAAATTAATTTTTTTTTTCGCGTTTTTTTTTTCGTCGTTCGCTATCACTTCCGTCTTATCATTTTTAACGTAAATGTTCCGATTTTTTTCAAAATTCGAGTTTTAACGCCTCTACTGACTTCGGACCTCCCCGTTGAAGACTTACTCGCGTTTCCCGTCAAATGATTTAGCAGAGCGGACAGTGTCTTTATTACTATACATGGGCGTGAATATATTATGCGACTTGAGTTTTTGAAAGGAGCTCCTTTTGGTCGTATTACCCTCCCCGTTTGAATCTTATTCGCGTTCCCCGCTAAATTTATAGCCGGTGCGCGGCCCTACTTTTTCACAGACGAGTCCCGGGAAAGAGCGGCGTCGCGGAAAAGGGAGTAGGTACCGTGTAAGTATCGCTATATACAGCAATAAATACATGCGTCGCGTCGTTTTTTGCTGTTTTTTTTTCTAAAATTCGTTTCTTAGCCCGTTTTAGTGGTTTTACCCTGCCTGTTTGGATGTTATTGGCATTCCCCGCTAAATTTATAAGCCGCCGTCGTCAGTACTTCGCTCGAGTCGAGTTCCGCGGAGGAGATCGGGGAGCGGACAGTGTTGTTATGACTTTATACGGAAATGAAAATATGCGACAAAAAGTTCGATTTTTTCATACACACTTTCATACACATAATACATAAGTCATAACACAGTGATGCACCATTAAAATTATGCAATTATAATTACTAAATAATTTAAAACATCATATGACATTTAATAAATTGGTAGGTAGGTACATCATATATTATATACAGACATACAATATAACAGCAAAATATTATGATAGTAGGTACTTACGAAGATAAGTGCCAAAAAATTGTATAGTGTATTCATTTATATATACCTACGTTTAATATGATAGTATTACATTTCAATAAAATTTCACCAATATAATTATCTATTTGTTAATTTGATTTAATTCTCATAATTATAAATAAATATACATGGTAGGTATATCAGATTTGAACGGCCGTTTCGAGCACTTTTCGCTGTAGGCGGATTGTCCGTTCGGGAATCGACTTTCACCCGAGATGACTGATAGGCGATAGCTAGACACTCAAACTCAGAACCCGAATTTCCGATTTCAACACACATACGAGAACCGGACATACACGCCCGGTGCATGGTCTGCGATCCGACGTAGTCGGATTGCCTACCTGACTAGCTACTTGCATACGAGCGACTTACACCCCCACTGCACCTGACACTCGGGAATCGACTTCCACCCGAGATGACTGATAGCTAGACACTCAAACTCAGAACCTGAATTTCCGATTTCAACACACATACGAGAACCGGACATACACACCCGGTGCATGGTCTGCGATCCGACGTAGTCGGATTGCCTACCTGACTAGCTACTTGCATACGAGCGACTTACACCCCCACTGCATCTGACACTCGGGAATCGACTTTCACCCGAGATGACTGATAGCTAGACACTCAAACTCAGAGAACCCGAATTTCCGATTTCAACACACATACGAGATGACTGATAGCTAGACACTCAAACTCAGAACCTGAATTTCCGATTTCAACACACATACGAGAACCGGACATACACGCCCGGTGCATGGTCTGCGATCCGACGTAGTCGGATTGCCTACCTGGCTGGCTGTTTCTTACGATCGACTTGAATCGCGTGACTTACGACTAGACACTCTTCCGAGCTCAAAAATTACCGCTTAACCAGTGCTGCCAACACGACAAAACACAATACCCGACGACCCCCCCTTCCCGCCACAGGCGGGATCAAAAAACCCAGCATCGTCGACAAAGATGCACCACCGCCCACACAGTCTTTCCGCCGCAGGCGGGATGACAAACGCCAGAATCTAGTCAATTTATAAAATATTTAAAAATAAGAAAATCAATTTAAATTTAAATATACACTTTGGAGTCGGAAACATTAATTATAGTATTATACTAAACTAATTAATTACTACCGGTCCTATTGTTTGTCTACCAGTCATACATAACATTGAATTAGGTATTGCAAGATGAGCCACGAGAGTACAGAACTGTTTATGATGATAGATTCAATGGGGAAATCATTGAACAATGAGTTAAAAAGAAAATTTGTTCTTGTAAGATAAACATTTATAATTATATACATTTGTAATACAATTTTGTTAATTAGTAGTTTATTTTACAATTTGTTTATAGATTGACATTGATAGTTCAGATGATGAATTCGATTATGAATTTATTAATCGTTTACGGGGCAATAGAGTAAAACCTTTTAGAGTGCAAGATTTTATCTCTCAGACAATACCAAATTTCACACATAAACAATTTCAACAGCACTTTAGGTTGTCACCAACCTCATTTGAAAGATGTTTACAAATTTGTGCTCCCCTTCTAAAGAAAACTTGTGTAGAAGGACGCAAAGGTTCTGATGAGAGGTTACAACTATTGTCAGTTATTTGGTTATTGGCTACACCAGATAGTTTTCGGTTTGTGTAAAGAATTAAATACCTAATAAAATTAGACAGTTTATCCTACTAAAAGATGTCATAGTATAATTAATTACTCCTATATAATTATCTATTTATTTTTTGATATAATGACAATATCCTCCATATTTTTACGTGATTAATAAAATAAAATTTGTATTAAATTTTTAGATCAGTTTCTGACAGATTTGATGTTGGTAAAAGTTCTTTGCATGATAGTTTTGTCCGTGTAACTACTGTTTTACATAGATTATCCCCTACAATTATTAATTGGCCCGAAATTGAACAAATGAATCAAATTCAACTTAATTTTGGTAAGATGTCAAAAACCGGTTTAAATAATATAATAGGTGTTATTGATGGATCATATATTCCAATTCCTGCACCTAAGAAATCAGCAAATTCCTATCTTACTAGAAAATGTTTTCATGCAATAATATTACAAGGTGTATGTGATGATAAATTGAGATTTATTGATGCATTTGCTGGTTATCCTGGATCTGTAGGTGATAGAAGAGTATTCACTAATTCTTTAATTTATGAACGAATCTTGCAAAACAAAAATAGGTGAATATATTAATTACATTAATCATTTACTCATTAATTAAATGTACATCATTGTACCTACATAATATATTATATGAATAATGGTATTTTAATTAGATATGTTCCAGGTCAATATTTCATTGCTGCAGATAAGGCATATCCAATACTCGAATGGTGCATTCCACCATATATTGATAGAGGTACCCTTTCTGAACAAGAAAAGTTTTTTAATGTTTCATTGTCACGTGCTAGGCAGTCCATTGAAAGATGCTTTGCACTGTTAAAAGGTATTTCACTATTTTTTATAAATAATTCATTATAAATAAAAAATAGCATTATAATTAACACTTACATTTTCAATGATATAGGTCGTTTTAGACGCTTGAAGTATTTAGATATGAAAAAAATAGAACTGATTCCACAAACTATAATTGCTTGTTGTGTCCTGCATAATATTTGTTTGCAGTTTGATGATAATCAATGGATGAACAATTTGATTTCAGAACAACAACCTAATATTGGTGATGATAATATTACTGCTGAGCAATTAACTTCTTACATAGAAAATACCCAGTCCGGCTGTATGAAAAGAGACCAAATTATGGTTTCTTTAACTTAATATATTTATTTATTTGTTTTTATTTGTTATTTCAGCTTTGGCAATTATGGATAAAATATTACCCATCAATAACAATAAACAAATCCATGTTATTTATGGAGTCTGTCTTTCTTTTTTTTACTTTAGGCATGACTTTGGTATCATCATTGTCACAAATTGTTGCAATTTCTTCTACAATAAGATTCCCGGCTAATGTCACTGAACTGATAGAGGGTTCATATTTGTAAATTTTATCAAATTCAAAATGAAACACACTTAACAATAACATTTTAAAATAATATATGTAATTACATACCTTGTAACATTATTAAAAAAACACGTTGTACCATGTGTTAACAAAAAAATAATAATAGTTATTTATTACAAAATTAACAAAAACTTAATAACATACCTTGTTACATTAGTAAAAAAAACACGTTGTACCATGTGTTAACAAAAAAATAATAATAGTTATTTATTACAAAATTAACAAAAACTTAATAACATACCTTGTTACATTAGTAAAAAAAACACGTTATACCATGTGTTAACAAAAAAATGATAATAGTTATTTATTATAATATTAATCTATATTATAAAATTAACAAAAACTTAATAAACGTTGAATATATTTTTAATAGTTTTATACTATTTTTTTACACTGTCTTGTGTATTAGTAGGAATGGGTAGGAACATGACTAACAATTGTATACTATAGTCTGTAATAGTAGGAACATTTATAACAAACATAACTTTAAATATATTATTTGGTAGAATTATTTTTGTAAATGGATAGGAACTGATCCATTGTATTTGTATATGCATCTACAGCATCCTGTTGAAGCTTCAATGATTTTATTTGCAGCTCCATTGATTCTCTATGTCTTTTTTCACGGCTTTCTTCTTTTTTTTCCATAAACAAATACATATTGCTTAATGAGTCTGGCTTTGTCTTTTTTGATGGAGGTGTGTACTCAGTCTGATTATCATCAATATTAAAATTCTTGGCCGATTCTTCTTGAATAAGATTTCCTGCTAAAGCTACTGGTGTAAATGAAGGTTCTTCTTTATAAATGCGATCAAATTCTTCTTCAAACTCAAAATAAAACGCACATTGACCAGAACTAGTGGCTTTTTTATTTCTCTGTTTTTTGAGGTATAATTTTCTTAGGTTTTTCCACTTGTTTTCACATTGGATAGCTGTCTTATTTATACTGGTATTTTTTAAATGTTTTGCAATAACTTGCCATACCTTTTCTTTCCTAACAGTTGTAGAAGAAAACATATTTTGGTTTTTTTCAAATGCATCTATGAGCACCAGAACATGATCTTTTGGCCATCGATCTGTATCTGCAGACACAAATTAGATAGGGTCTTAATAATAAATAAATAATGACATTAGTTTTATTTTATTTTAATACTAATTATGTGTTAAATGATTAAATTACTAATCTAACATACTTGGACTATATGACGTGTTGCCTTCTGATATTTCAGTAGTAGAACTGTCTAAAAATTACAAGACAAAGTTATTGTAATTAATAAACCATACATTTAAATTTAAACATTATATCAATCGTTTTAATGTGAAGTTAGTCACTTTCCAGGTCTCAAATCTCAAGCATGTATTATAACCAATGTTAATATTATATGTTTAATAAAATAATACATTAATTTACACATTTAACTTATAAGTAATAATCATAAATTAAAAACTAGACCACAATAGAGGTTTAGTACCAATTAGATGTAGGTAGAGAAAAGCTTCATACCATCAAAAATAAACATTCTTTTGATTGTAACTTTGCATTGTTCTACAACAAATATAGAAATTTGCTGCAATTACTAATATAAAATTCTTTTCAAGAAATCAATTTGAGTTTATGTAAAATAAATCAACGAATGATGCAGCACTTGTTACAGTTACAGATTATATTGTTAAATTTCTAGTTATAAAAATAACTAGAATTTTTTTAAATATAAAAAAGCATTAAACTGTGGATCATCCAATTTTAATTAAAAATATAGAATACACTAGTAGCTCTTAGCATATTTAGATCATACTTGGATTCTAGGTGTCATCGTACTAGAATTTGTGATATACTTTGTCAAACAAGCTAAAGTACCATCCTCCAACCACAAGCTATTCTTAGTGGGGAGATGTTAATTGTTAATTTTAATGTAATATTGATTTGTTGTATGTTGTTATACTATTAACAAATAAATAAATAATAATAATTTACCTGTGTTTATCAAAGCCTCTGGATTTTTGTTATTATCTTCTTCAAAGTCATCAGCAATAGGCTCTACAATAATTTTCCCAATATCAATATTTTCAGTAATTTATGATATTGATATATTATTATATAATTGGTTTTTTTTATGATTATAAAATATATGCAGTGTCTTGTTAAAAGGCTGGGATAAGTTGCCTTTGATGCCAAAATATTTAAGGTTGTTTTTCTAGGAACGATTGCCTGCAGTGTTTAACGAAAATATAAGAGGACAGAATTACCTAAAAAAAAAAAATTAAATTCTATTTGGTAAGTAGGTACTTATTAAATTAATAATTTGAACTAGTAGTTTTTCAGTTATTAAAATGTTTGTACTAAGGATACGTTTTTAAAAAATGGTCTCACTAAAACATTACATAATTTGTTAACATAACACTGAATATATTTTTATAATTAATCTATTATTACCTATGTGTTCATCATCTATTTCCAATGTTGTGTCAAACAAAGAACTTGACTTCTGGGCACCTTGAAGTGGGAATTTATCAGTCGGTTTTAACAAATTGTTTTTGAGTATATGTAAAATATATTTGTTTAACTGTTCTGCATCTAATATAGAAAAAAAACAATTTTGTATATTAAATCTTGGTGAATTAATCTAATCTTATGATACATTTATTATTATTTCCCATATTACATAAAAAATACATAATTTTCAAAACACAATAATTATATTTGCATGTCATATACCTAGTACATTAAATAATACTATATTCTATAGTTACCGTTTTTTAAAAAAGTATACATTTCATCAGCTACAAAGACTTGATGCTCTTGTCCTTTGAATTCAACTGTGATGATCATGTTAAGAATGTAAGAACTAAGAATGTAAATTGTAATAGACAATAGTACTAATTATAAGTCGAATACCTATAATACAGACTCACAGTAGTTAAAACTTAAAAGTGTTAGCGCAGTGTATATGCAATATGCTGTCTATACTCTGTTCCAAAAGAGAACGGTCACTTTTCAAACATACAACTTACGGCTATGGCAGTGCAAAGGCCCAACATCCACCACCTTGCTAGCAGACGTTTCTCGAAGATGTTGACGATTGCCGGCTAGAAAGGGGGAGGGGAATTTTGGCCTTTGCACTGCCGCAGCCGTCAGTTGTTTAAGCGAAAAGTGACCGTTCTCTTTTGGAACAGAGTATAGCTGTCGACTTGAGTACTCGACTAACCAGTAACCGGAGCAGTATTTCGTATTTAGCGGGAAAATTGTTTTTGTTATCTGCATAGATAATAATCATTATCAGTGGAGTTAAAACAACCTACCTATTTTTTCGGGGTCAAAGAGTTAACCCGGAGTCCAACAACTCGGCGTTACCGAACGGTAGTACGGAGTTAACTCTGCGTTCCCGAACGAAGTTGGGTAACTATTTTTTTATAGAGTTAACTAGAGTTGAGTTTTCGAACGCACCCCATATGAATGATTATTTTCATATAATCTGTGTTATTACTATCATAGTTCGTGGTACATAGTGATAAGACAGAATCGCGGGCATTAAAATTTTACATTTTACCGAAGTCCGAAATTTCGTGAACGATGCAGCTCCACGAACCACGATTTAAGACGTAACACGGGCATTTTACTGTCTCCGTCTTATATAGCAAAATGTACGATCAGCAGATCACATTTAGCATCGTCAGTTCAAAAGTTAGAGTGAATCGAATTATATTGAAACAATTAGCAAATTTACGTTCTGCGTAATAAAATTTATTATTTGGGTCTGTGTACACGATAAGTAGTCGAATGAATGCTTTGCTTTTCATCTTTTCCGGTGGCAAGTGAATCTAGTAGGTGCATAGGGCATGTCGAAATGAACCAGGGCCGTCCCTAGGGCAGGGCTAGCGGGGCCCTCGCCCTGGGCCCCGCGCCTTCACCAGTTGGACAGGCCCCGCTTTTGTAGATACCATAAAAAAACCAAGTTAATGAGAAAAAAAAATTATTATTTACATATTTTTATATCCTCAATTGCTGTAATTTTTACTACCTATACCTACGGCTGTACCTACTTATATTAATTGACATCAGTCGTCAAATAAATGTATTGCATTTAAAACGAGTAATATGATTAAAATTCAATTTTCAAAGTTGAAAATTATAAAAATCTTCAAAGCGCTCTGTCCCCCCCAAAAAACAACAACTTAGCTATAATATTTATAGAAATAAAATGCTTAGAAAAAATGTATTGATTTTACAATCATGTGTGTTTTTTTTCTGTTTTGTATGGCGCTTTTTGGGTACCTAGTAAAAGTGCTCAGATTTTCAAGATCAGCATCTTTACTGATAGAATTATAGAAAAGTGAAACAAGTTGGTATTTTTGGGAAGTCAAAATTAAAAATGTCTAGTAGTTTTAGAAAGCGTTGAGAAAAACAAAAAAATAGGTGACTTTTATACAATACCAATTTTTGAAAAATCGATTTTATTTTTTTGTTGTATCTCAAAAATTCATAACTGTAGAACCTTGAAATTTTCAACAAATATTTATATTAGAATTTTCCATAAAACATTTTCTCAATATTTTGACTATTTTTGAGCTAGTTATAGGCTTGAACCCTTGAGAAATTTTTCCATTTTTCTAAATTTTTTTAAAATTATCCTCGATAAAATCTTTTTTATTTAGTAAAAAATCATGAAAATGATAGGTTCCTTATAATTTTCATTAATGGAAGTTTTAAAAATACATTGGCTCAATTATTTGTTATATGCTTATAAAGTTCCAATTTTGACAAAATTCATAAAAGTTTTTTTTTCATACCTAACTTAAGACATTTTAATAGAAGGTTTCCAACAAGTTTTTGTAATTCTATCAAACTAAAAAAGTTCCCCGGAAAGTCAAGTTTTCGATCTTTGTTAATTTTTTTTTTTAGCTACTAAATTTGATTATTTTTACGAGTCTGCTAGGCTGATACAATGTCTCGCTCAGAATATTTTTTCGTTTACAATAATTTATCAATGTAATTTAAATATAACACATCCATTACAACGACATGCTTGACACCCACTGTACAGCAGAGCGGTACCCACTTGTCCACCATTTTTCATATTGTATTAGGTGCTTACTATATTTATAGACTTATTAATTTATCAATATTATTATATTAAGTATAAATATATTAAGTGTTTTGTTATTAATTAATTTACTTATTCATATTATTGTAAGTACAAAGCACTATATTTTTAAGTATATTTGCGCGTAGCCCCCTTATACCTAGGTAGGTATATATCATAATTCATAATATTAAATATTAAAATAAATGCAACTGCCAACTGACGATAATTACATTTTAGGCCCCACAAATTTACTCTGCCCCACGCCCCGCAAATGAACAGTACCTACCTAGTCACCAATAGCGCCGGGAAAAACAACAAAAAAATATAGGAAAACGTGAATTTCTACGTAAAATCGGTTTCGGTTTATCGTGTAAGTGGTGCAACTCTAAAATAAATTACTGTTAACACATGCAATTTTCACTCATTGTTTATATTGGAAACAAAAACGATGACATTTTCAAAATATTTAGATTCATGTCGAGGTATTCGTTATATGCATACGAAATTTTCGTTTATTTTAGCTTTTTCTTAATTTTCTAGAAAATTTTCGCTCGGTCCAATAACTTGAGAATGTAATACGCCTACAAAGTTCCTTGCAAGTCGTTGTTGGTGGAAATTAAAAAAAAAAAGTCTAGCGTAAATTCACAATAGTTTTTCATGAGCGTCTGAAGTTAGAATTTTGACAAAATTCGTAGAAATCACAAAAATTTGAAAACTAATAGTATTTTTTAGTTGGAAATTCATACAAATGTGTATTTTTATTCAAAAATTGAATATGAATATACGATTCCAGTGGTTCGACCCTTGACCCAAATAAAAAACTTCAGAGCTGCAAATACTAGGATACGTGTTTTTCAATTCCTTATTAATTAAAATAAATTTATCTGATTAGTATGGCACGATGATAAACATATTATAAAACATTAAAATGCCACTACTGGAACAATTGCAAAAAATTGATTTATTTGGAATCAGAATGACAAGAAAAAAATTAGATTTCTGTATCCCAAATAGAGAAAAATTTCAATATTATAAGTTAATAAACACAGAAAAAATTATGTTAAAGAGTTGAAATCAATTAGTTTTAAGTCCATAGACATGAAAAACAAAATGTTTTAATTGTTTTGTACAACTACAGTTATACTTATAACTTATATTATATTATGATTTATTTTTGTTCGTACTTAGTAATAATTTCTTATTTAGTATGTACAAATAACTGCTGCAGGTTGCAGGTATATCAATAATTTACAACACACTACTATATTAATCATATATTTCTAAATTTTAAAATACATATTATAAACTATGAATACGAAAAATATGAAAAGTATGATGGTATAGTTTATAATGGTTTTAAATAGGTACCTACTTTTCTTTTTTATTATAAAATTTAAAAATAAAGTTTTCTTAAATTAGTCATTGACAAAATGATTTAATTCACAAACATAACTCCACAGTGTGTAGGTATAGTTTTCTTTTGGTTAAATAAAGTAACTAAAATTACTTTCTGATGGGTGATGGGGGGCAAACATAGGTAAAATAAGTAGTAAGTACACATATTAAACGAAATAGGTACCTATCAGAATGTACCTAATTCAAAAGTCCTCATCAGTTATGTCCATTGTTGATAGTTGAAGAATTTTAATAACAGCCACTGAAGCTTTTTGGTAATTGCATACTCTTTTTGCAAAGAAGTTTGTCTTTCCTCGTTGCAAATGGGAACCTGTAAACCAATAATTTACATATTTATATTCAATTTTTATCAATTTTCACTATAAGCATAAGCTAAATTTACCAATTGAACATTTCATACATTTTTAACTACAAAATAATTTGGAAGTTGTAGATGAATTTTGTCGAAGCGTGAACTTTAAATGCCCAAGAAAAATTGTGGCTATGTATCCCTTACATTTGTGAACAGATATTATAGAAACTATAATAGGATGCCCGCAATTTCAATATTATGTTGTGGCCCTCTTCTGAGTTATTAAAATTGGATTCTTGATCAGCAAAATTGTATTACCTAAAAATTAAAACTTTTGTTAAAAATATGTCAGTGCACCACGAGCAACATGCAATTGTGAGTACAGTAGATCAAATTTTGTACCGTTAGTCTTAATATATTACAGTGATATGACATAATGTTATAATCAAACTTAAAAGCAAAAAAGAGCAAGCACTTATTATATTCTTAAAATAAGTCATGGATATTTTGAGATGGTAACATATACCACCTAACATATTCATTTGTTAATTTATTTTGAGTAAACCTGCTGAGCCCTTTTCATAGACAAATGTAGGTATGTCCACGCACACAATTTGATAATATTATACAATGTGTCCCGTGAACAGATGGGTATGTAGTTAGTAAAAGTGTTAGACACTTACATTTTAAAAATTATGCATACAATTTGAACAGTTTATTAGTTAAATAAATTTAAGTTTTCAAGAATTATGTTAGGAAATATGTCATCATTCTCCATATCTTTAGTTTTTATTATTATTTTCTAAACACAATATTGGTAAACGGACATACTGTTGTAGAAAATAATTTTTTCAAAATTGGCATCCATTTTAAATGTAAAGCAAATACTAATACTAAAGCTAAAACTAATTGTAGATATTTATAATATTAATACATACCCAGAAATTAAATTATGAATATTTTTTGGACTACATTGTAGCATTGGCTCAATATTTATTTTTGTTTCATCTTTTTTCTTTCCTGGAGTGCTACATATTTGCTTATTAATTTGAAACATTGGAGATTCTTTGTCATCAATTTTGGAATATGTGGTTCTTGCATTATTATTTATTAGTTGTGTCATTGAAGATAGACAGGGCGAAGAAAATGTACCAACGTTTTTCTCATCAGTTATAGTGGTCTCCTTATTAAATGTGTCAATTTCTTTTGTTTTGGAAACATTAATAGAATTTAACTCAGTGAATAATAATTCTTCAGATGTACTTTTATTTGCTTCTATATTAATAGAAATATGAGTACCCTGATCTTTTGTATGAACTGTATTACCAACACATTTGTCAACCATGTTTAATTTGGTCTCAACAGATTTATCTTCTTTGGTTGGTGTATGGTCTGAATCTAGTAAATACTGTAATTTCTCAATTAATGTTTTCGATTCAAATGCTTCAGGTATTCGTTCTTGAACTAAAACCAAAACATATAAAATATTAACAATATTTTTTTGACTGTAATTTATTTAATTAAAAAAATGTTCAATTGATAATAACAATCAATAATAATTAATAAATATTCAAAACTTACTCATGCTACACATAGTTCCAAAAACATCAAAGATGTCGTGTAAATTGAATCCATTCACTTTTATATTAAAGTTTCTGTTAGTCTTACACATTTGATAACATTCAGTTAAACAAGGAGAGGATTTTAAAAAACATTCTGCCGTATCTTCATTTTTTTCGTTCTTTAGATAACCTGTATTGACAAATATAAAAATATAGATACAAATCTTTAGCATATTATACCTAATACCTACACACCACCTAATATTATAAGGTTTAAAATGTACCTGCCTTAATAAAAACTAAAAAAAAATAATTAAGATCTTTAGTAGGCATTTAGGCATTACATTATGACAAGGAATAATATTATATACCTGGGTAACTAAAATATTCGTGTACATGTTTTGATGCACTGAGTTAAATTAAAAAAAATAGTTGTATGATAGCTGCAATGTCATTGGGCTGGGATGAATATATTATTATAGAGCTCCCAGTCTCAAGACGTAAACCACAAAATATATTGCTGGACGAGCTAATTTTATAAAAATAAAACATACTAGTGTAGAGATCTAAAAACTGAAGCACTTACCGTATACTAAACGAGCGACTTCGGATGGCATCAACGGTTCCATTTTTATAGGTGAATGGCAAATGTGGTAAATTATTGTTTCATACAATATTATAACCAACAATCGGTTGAAGAAGACCGTGAATCATAGACAAATATAATATTCAAATATTCGGATTCAGATCGTTCTCAGAAAGTCAGAAATATACGTCATACACTCATATCTATAACCATTGAGTAAATTATATTATTTAGTAATATTATACTCAATGCCATTACCATCGGACATTTGAAGTTCTCTAATGTTCACGGATATTAATTACGAAAGCAAAAAACGAAAATAATTCACGAAATCACGACTTGCATGATAAGTGATAACTACTGATTAGTGATAAATGATAATACCATGAACATTAGAGATAAGGAGACCAAACTCCGTATACAAAATATGGCCCGACAAAAGTCGCACGGTTATTCTGCCACCAGGAGCGACACGTTCGATAGTGGTGCTACGTTTTACCACTTATTATACACGTACCTACTTTTCTATAAATGTAGGTACGTTCTTTTTCATTTTTTTGAATTCGATTGAAATATAAATAATGATTTATTATTTATTACCTGGTCAGGATAAAGTATACCTAAATATATAATCAAAGTTCAAAAGATGTTTGCTACAAAAAAAGTTTAAAATTCACATCATTATATAATGACTTTTTATTTTACATTTGACCAAATAATTGCTTACTTTTACTATTAAATCATTTGAAATTATTATTCTTTTTTCAGATCCACTATTCCATATTGCAAGCACTACTTCATTATCAGTTAATCCAAACATCCATTTATTATCTGGTTTTTCTAATAAATTCAGATTTTCTTTTAAATACTGAAATGAAAATTCTTCGTGGGAATTTTCAACTGTATTTAAATACCTATGCCTGACTTGGTTTAAATCTCTTTTTATCACTATTTATAGACCTTTCGAGAGGAGGTTTTCTCTTAATTGTATGCTCTGTTAAATAAAATGGTAAGTTCGGAAATATAGATGGAACTGCCCCAGCTTTTAATGTGGGTCTAATTCTTTTAATTTTATTGACTGTTCCATCATTTGAGATAGTCTCATCATAAATTAGAATATCATTCTCTTTGAAATGCACTTCACACACATAACTCTTTTCTGTGAGCATTTTGTCTTTCCTAGGTATAGCTCTATGCCATCTTGCTAAAGTGCTAAACGCTCTGTGTTCTAAATATTATTTGTAACAAATAATAAAATAAAAAATGATTATTCATAAATAAGGTTAAGATAGTATGTTTTCATACTTTGGGTGCTCTAAACAAACTTTTATTTTTTAATCCAATTTTTTTTTATGTTCGACATCTAAAGCATAACCAGTATTACATGAAAAACAAAATGTATTGTTTTGTACAACTACAGTTATACTTATAACTTATATTATGATTTATTTTTGTTCGTACTCAGTAATAATTTCTTATTTAGTATGTACAAATAACTACTGCAGGTATATCAATAATTTACAACACACTACTATATTAATCATATATTTTTAAATTTTAAAATACATAGGTATTATAAACTATGAATACGAAAAATATGAAAAGTATGATGGTATAGTTTATAATAGTTTTAAATAGGTACCTACTTTTCTCTTTTACTATAAAATTTAAAAATAAAGTTTTCTTGAATTAGTCATTGACAAAATGATTTAATTCACAAACGTAAGTCCACAGTGTGTAGGTTTAGTTTTCTTTTGGTTAAATAAAGTAACTAAAATTACTTTCTGATGGGGGAGGGGGAGTAGGTAAAATAAGTACACAAATTAAACGAAATAGGTACCTATCAGAATACACCTAACTTAAAAGTGTTCATCAGTTATGTCCATTGTTGATAGTTGAAGAATTTTAATAACAGCCACTGAAGCTTTTTGGTAATTGCATACTCTTTTTTCAAAGAAGTTTGTCTTTCCTCGTTGCAAATGGGAACGGGCTTGACTACCTGTAAACCAATAATTTACATATTTATATTCAATTTGATAATTAATATTACTATGATCATTTTTTATCAATTTTTACTATAAGCATTAGCTAAACATACAATTGAACATTTAATACATTTTTAACTACAAAATAAATTGCAGGTTGTAGATGAATTTTGTCCAAGTGTAAACTTTAAATGCTCATGAAAAATTGTGGCTATGTATCCCTTACATTTGTGAACAGATATTATAGAAACTATTATAATAGGATGCCCGTATTACATTTTCAAACTCTTTGGCATAGCAATAAAATTTATATTGTCAATAATTTTGAAAACAAAACAAATCGAAAAAATGTAAATGTATTATCATCATAACTAGGTGAAAAAGAGTAAAATTGTATGGTGTATAGAAAATGCTAATAGGAACATTCGGCAGACAAATCATGTATCTATACCTAGGGATTTTTTTTCTCACACTCATAAAACAAAATCAATTTTTCCTTAATTATCTTTTTGTTTTTCTCGATGTATTTGAAAACAACTAGAAACATTCAATTATTACCTGTTTAACGCATCCATCGAGATGCACTTTCCCTATCGAAGAGATACCGATTTCAAAACTAGTTATGTGTTTCTTTGCAATTTCAATATTATGTTGTGGCTCTCTGCGTTATTAAAATTGGATTCTTGTTTAGCAAAATTGTATTATCTAAAAATTAAAACTTTGTTAAAAATATGTTGAAAATAATGCGAGTACAGTAGATCAAGTCTTGTACCTTTAGTCTTAATATATTACAGTGATATGACATAATGTTATAATCAAACTTAAAGGCAAACATTTTTTTTTAAAGAACCTTATGGGCAAGCACTTGTTATATTCTTAAAATAAGTCATGGATATTTTCAGATTATAACACATACCTAACATATTCATTTATTAATTTATTTTGAGTAAACGGGCTGAGCCCTTTCCATAGACAAATATATGTCCACGCACACAATTTGATAATATTACACAATGTGTCCCGTGAACAGATGGGTATGTAGTTAGTTACTAGCACTGTAAAATAGATTTGAAATAAAAACTTATCAACAATATTCTCACCTTTAAGTTTCATAATTCGCTCCAATATTGTAAGGTTTCATCTGAGTCGGTAGAATTATCTCCAAGAAAGTCAACGTCTGAAAAATTGTCAATACATTGGCTCCACTACCTAGTTCCTTGCATGTGGTACTTGCATTTGTTTCAGTGTTGAAAACCATAATAAGTATAATACATTGTATGAACTATAAAGTAACAACAAACTATGAAGTAACTTTTGGTTTTGGCAAACATTTAAAATTGGATACTTGTGTGATATACTCACACATGTGTGTGTGAATTTGACATTATTGAGTATCTAAGGCTTTCCTGGGCGAATTATAATAATCATCAACTGTACGGCCTCCAAATCCTTTATTGGTCTGTTAATTTTCTTCTAACTCGTCGTTGGAGAAACATCATTTTCTGAAAATGTCAAGTTGTAAAAAAAAAATACATAAATAGGTACCAAATTCATGGATTATGTTAAATGATTTTACCTCTTAGATGCGATTTACTAGTCGTGCTCAGAGTAGTACCAATATTGCTGTAAAGTACTAACATTTATTTTACTTCTCTATCCCAGACAAGTGGTTTGGATTATGTTTTGAGACAGCCTCTGACCATATTTACTAATTTACTGGGCATTGTTTACAATCACTAATAATTGAGAAATGATAACCGCTGCAGATTCTATGCCAGGTAGAAATCGTGATAATTCGAACATTTGTAGCCATTATTTCCTTTTATTTCATTGATTTTTTGGAAATCTACCTATATTTGTAAACAAATTAGCAAATTAGACTGACTCCACAGTATTAAGAAATATAATCAGTACAACTAGAAAATAATACTTACAATTGAAAATTAACGTAATGTGGCGAGGCGATACATTGGATATTCTACTAAAAAGAATACGTCATATCCATGGTGATTTTGTAACAAAATGTATGAATAGAACGCTGTACCTACGACTGTAGTTCTGTAGTCTGTATTTTTGTTCGAATTTCAAATAATCGAGTCTCGCGAGTGTTTCAAATTTTAAGTCTACATCGAAAAAAAAATAATATCATTATGTTGTTATTTATTTGATAACAATTATTACTATCATAGCACAGAATCATAGTTCGTGGTCCATACTGATAAGACAGAATCGTGGGCATTAAAATATTACATTTTACCCAAGTCTGAAATTTCGTGAACGATGCAGCTCCACGAACCACGATTTAAGACGTAACACGGGCATTTTATTGTCTCCGTCTTTATAGCAAATTTACGGTCAGCAGATCACATTTAGCATCGTCAGTTCAAAAGTTAGAGTGAATCGACCTGTATTGAAACAATTAGCAAATTTACGTTCTGCGTAATAAAATTTATTATTTGGGTCTGTGTACACGATAAGTAGTCGAATCTCGAATGAATGCTTCGCTTTTTCTCTTTTCCGGTGGCAAGTGAATCTAGTAGGTGCATAGGGGATTTCGAAATGAACAGTACCTACCTAGTCTCCAAAAGCGGCGGGAAAAACGAAAAAAAAATATAGGAAAACGTGAATTTTTACGTAAAATCGGTTTCGGTATTTCGTGTAAGTGGTGTAACTATAAATTAAATTACTGTAAATACATGCAAATTCCATTGATTGTCTATGTTGGAATCAAAAACCATAACATTTTCAAAATATTTAGATTCATGTCGAGGTATTCGTTATATGCATACGAAATATTCGTTTTTTCTTAATTTTCTAAAAAATTTTCGCTCGGGGTCCAATTAATTGAGAATGTAATACGCCTACAACGTTCCTCGCAAGTCGTTGGTGGAAATTAAAAGAAAAAGTCTAGCGTAAATTCACAATAGTTTTTCATGAGCGTCTGAAGTTAGAATTTTGTCAAAATTCGTAAAAATCACGAACATTTGAAAACTATTTTTTCATACAATCGTGTGTTTTTATTAGAAAATTGAATATGTATATACGATTACAGAAGTTCGACCCTTGACCCAAATAAAAAACTTCAGAGCTGCAAATACTAGGCTACGTGTTTTTCAATTTCTTATTAATTAAAATAAATTTATCTGATTAGTATGGCACGATGATAAACATATAAAACATTAAAATGCCACTACTAGAACAATTGCAAAAAATTGATTTATTTGGAATCAGAATGACAAGAAGAAAATTAGATTTCTTTATCCCAAATAGAGAAAAATTTCAATATTGTAAGTTAATAAACACAGAAAAAATGAAGTTAAAGAGTTGAAATCAATTAGTTTTAAGTCCATAGACATGAAAAACAAAATGTTTTAATTGTTTTGTACAACTACAGTTATACTTATAACTTATATTATATTATGATTTATTTTTGTTCGTACTTAGTAATAATTTCTTATTTAGTATGTACAAATAACTGCTGCAGGTATATCAATAATTTACAACAGACTACTATATTAATCATATATTTCTAAATTTTAAAATACATATTATAAACTATGAATACGAAAAATATGAAAAGTATGATGGTATAGTTTATAATGGTTTTAAATAGGTACCTACTTTTCTTTTATATTATAAAATTTAAAAATAAAGTTTTCTTAAATTAGTCATTGACAAAATGATTTAATTCACAAACATAACTCCACAGTGTGTAGGTATAGTTTTCTTTTGGTTAAATAAAGTAACTAAAATTACTTTCTGATAGGTGATGGGGGGGCAAACATAGGTAAAATAAGTACACATATTAAACGAAATAGGTACCTAATTTAAAAGTCTTCATCAGTTATGTCCATTGTTGAGTGTTGAAGAATTTTAATAACAGCCACTGAAGCTTTTTGGTAATTGCATACTCTTTTTGCAAAGAAGTTTGTCTTTCCTCGTTGCCAATGGGAACGGGGGTTTGACGACCTGTAAACCAATAATTTTATTTACATATGTATATTCAATTTGATAATTAATATTACAATGATCAATTTTTATCAATTTTTACTATAAGCATAAGCTAAATTTACCAATTGAACATTTCATACATTTTTAACTACAAAATAATTTGGAAGTTGTTGATGAATTTTGTCGAAGCGTGAACTTTAAATGCTCAAGAAAAATTGTGGCTATGTATCCCTTACATTTGTGAACAGATATTATAGAAACTATAATAGGATGCCCGCAATTTCAATACTATGTTGTGGTCCTATTCTGAGTTATTAAAATTGGATTCTTGATCAGCAAAATTGTATTACCTAAAAATTAAAACTTTTGTTAAAAATATGTCAGTGCACCATTTGTCTTCTCTCTCTGTGCACAACGAGCAACATGCAATTGTGAGTACAGTAGATCAAGTTTTGTACCGTTAGTCTTAATATATTACAGTGATATGACATAATGTTATAATCAAACTTAAAGGCAAAAATATTTTTTAAAGAGCAAGAACTTATTTTATTCTTAAAATAAGTCATGGATATTTTGAGATTGTAACATATACCTAACATATTCATTTGTTAATTTATTTTGAGTAAACGGGCTGAGCCCTTTCCATAGACAAACGTAGGTATGTCCACGCACACAATTTGATAATATTATACAATGTGTCCCGTGAACAGATGGGTATGTAGTTAGTAAGTAGCACTGCAAAATAGAATTGGAATAAAAACCTATCAACTACAATATTCTCACCTTTAAGTTTCATAATTACTACACCACATTTACTAATTTACTGAGCATTGTTTACAATCATTAATAATAATTGAGAAATGATTACCTACCGCAAATTCTACGCCAGGTAGAAATCGGGATAATTCGAACATTTGCAGCCATTATTTCCTTTTATTTCATTGATTTTTTGGAAATCTACCTATATTGGTGAACAAATTAGCAAATTAGACTGACTCCACATTATTAAGAAATATAATCAGTACAACTAGAAAATAATACTTACAAATTAACGTATTGTGGCGAAGCCATACATTGGATGTTTTACTAAAAAGAATACGTCATATCCATGGTGATTTTGTAACAAATTGTATGAATAGAACGCTGTACATACGACTGTAGTTCTGTAGTCTGTATTTTTGTTCAAATTTCAAAAAATCGAGATTCGCGAGTAATTCGAATTTAAAGTCTGCATCGAAAAAAAAATAATATCATTATGTTGTTATTTATTTGATAACAATTATTACTATCATAGCACAGAATCATAGTTCGTGGTCCATACTGATAAGACAGAATCGTGGGCATTAAAATATTACATTTTACCCAAGTCCGAAATTTCGTGAACGATGCAGCTCCACGAACCACGATTTAAGACGTAACACGGGCATTTTATTGTCTCCGTCTTTATAGCAAATTTACGATCAGCAGATCACATTTAGCATCGTCAGTTCAAAAGTTAGAGTGAATCTGACATATATTGAAACAATTAGCAAATTTACGTTCTGCGTAATAAAATTTATTATTTGGGTCTGTGTACACGATAAGTAGTCGAATGAATGCTTCGCTTTTCATCTTTTCCGGTGGCAAGTGAATCTAGTAGGTGCATAGGGGATGACGAAATGAACAGTACCTACCTAGTCTCCAAAAGCGCCGGTGAAAACAACAAAAAAAAAATAGGTATAGGAAAACGTGAATTTTTACGTAAAATCGGTTTCGGTTTTTCGTGTAAGTGGTGCAACTCTTTTTAAAATTACTGTAAACACATGCAATTTTCACTCATTGTTAATATTGGAATCAAAAACGATAACATTTTCAAAATATTTAGATTCATGTCGAGGTATTCGTTATATGCTTACGAAATTTTCGTTTATTTTAGTTTTTTCTTAATTTTCTAGAAAATTTTCGCTCGGTCCAATAACTTGAGAATGTAATACGCCTACAACGTTCCTTGCAAGTCGTTGTTGGTGGAAATTAAAAAAAAGTCTAGCGTAAATTCACAATAGTTTTTCATAAGCGTCTGAAGTTAGAATTTTGACAAAATTCGTAGAAATCACGAAAATTTGAAAACTACGACTGTCTACGAGTATTTTTTAGTTGGAAATTCATACAAATGTGTATTTTTATTCGAAAATTGAATATGTATATACGATTCCAGTGGTTCGACCCTTGACCCAAATAAAAAACTTCAGAGCTGCAAATACTAGGATACGTGTTTTTCAATTTCTTATTAATTAAAATAAATTTATCTGATTAGTATGGCACGATGATAAACATATAAAACATTAAAATGCCACTACTGGAACAATTGCAAAAAAATGATTTATTTGGAATCAGAATGACAAGAAAAAATTAGAATCTTTAGATTTCACTTTATTTTCAAAACAATATTGTAATATTTCTTTCGCTTACCTCATTGCCAACAAAGTTGTATAATATTATTAAAAGTCCGTTGAAAGTCTAATATACTAATTCTGAGTCTATTATACTATAGTGACAGCAGGGAGACTTGGTGACAGCGACGTATCTGATTAATCTATCTTATTTTAAGTATTAACCAGGTAAAAATATGAACTCAGTACATCCAGTCACATTGGCGCAACTAGGGGGGGGGTGCACAGGGGACTTGTCATCCACAAGTTTAAAATGTGTACGCCCAAAATATTAAAGAATTAATCTATAATATTTTGATTATTTTGAAGTAAAAATTATCAATAAATACAAAAATATGCAACCATAGTGTATATTGAGGAATATAATAGCCAGAAGAGGTACTGTACTTAGTATAAGTCCAAGTATAAAATATTAGATTTTAAATTATTTTACACTTAGGTACCGGAAGTTACCAAAGTCGTCCTGTCGTCGTAGTATCGTATTTGACGTATTAGGTAACCTGTTACCTTGAAGGCTTGGACGTTTAAACTGTTTATAGGTTCAAAGTGAAATAATTATTTAGCTAATATCTTGTAGGAACAAGTACTAAAATCAAATCAAAAACAATCAATTTGTAGATATTTGCCGGGACGACTGACAACCAGATGAAACATTTCGCATTATCGCGTGCGCGCTTTCTTGCATTGTATTATTCTATGGATACCTACGGGCTACGGTGAACGGTCACATGGGTTTTTTATTCTCAATAATTATTTGTCAAACGAAATGATATACGTCATAAATAAATAGCAAAATTAAACATAATAAATAATCAATAAATAAAATTATATAATAATTTCAAACATCGACATTTTTACAAAAATTGTTGTCGCCCAGTAATTAAATATATCATCTACCAGGCGACAAAAAGTATTCTCTGGGCTACATTTCTGTCGCCCAGTATATTAGTTAAAATATCCACTGAGGTCAATTCACTCTAGTATCAAAACTAACAGCACACTATTGAAACTAGCGAACGACAATATTTGCTATGTCGTGAGTGTGTAAGACTTTGTGTAAGTTGTAAAGGTGAATTAATATTATAAAATTACAACAAAATAACTAAAATCGTTATTCTTTGTTATTTAATATGTAATTCCCTCTGTATTTTATTATAATACATAGAAATATATACACGTAAGGCGTAAGCGACAACATCAAACACCATTGACATCCTGCCGTCTGTATACACTTAAATGTTATTTACAGTTATTACTGTCTTATTCTTCAATTACCAAAAGTAAATTTAAGGTACAGTGGAATAAAGAGTCATATTTTAATATTTTATTATACTGCTATAGTATATTATTTAATTATTATTACAACATTTTAAATATTCCATTACATACTACAAAAATGACCCACGACAGTGGTGTAGCTAAATAGCCTACACAGGACGCCGTGTTTCGATAATTAATTTTATTTACTGAAATAATATCTATTTTTCAATATTTATACAGAAATATTTTTAGAAAAGTTTACTGCTTCCGGGGATATTACATATTTTAAAAACAATACAAGATAAAAATTGTCATCAACATTTTTTTATAAAATGTAAAAATTAATTACTATGACAGAAGTAAGATGGAATTTTCTACAGCAGAAACCACTCTCGAAGTTGAAAATCGAAGCATTTTTACTGTTCCGTCCGAAATATGTTAACAAATAAATAAATAAAAATATCACACGCAATATCATTGTAAAATTAGTACAAACATCGCTCCGCTCAGAATCTAAAATGTCCAATATTATTTTCTAAGATAATATATATTGTCCGGTTTGTGATTGAAGAATCGCCTACAAATAACGTTATACGCATGCCCATCTATAATATAATGGTGTTATCCATAATACTATGATATAGGTGATAATACTTGGATTTTACACTCGAGTTTAGCTGAGATCACGCCATAATTAACCGTCGCTGCAAGGTGTAAATATAACCTCGTGACTGTTCTCCGGAGTGCCTAATTACCGGTGGTGGATTTGGGGAGGTGCTTGGGAGCTGAATCACCACACATTGAACTTTTTTTTTACAAAACACCACACATACCTCAGGCTGCTAAACACTACATAAGCCACTCCTATATGATTTACACTGCTATCCATGAATAGCTGATAAGTTGACGACCGCCATTGTGTCGTTTTGGCGTTATTCGGCTGCTAAACAAATGACATGGATAATTTTTTTTTGCAATTAATATTATCATTGTTATTTTTATTTCATGAGCAAGTGAACTGATTAGCTTTTTTTATAATTGACTGACCAAGATAGCATAGTATTATAATTTGTATTATTAGGTATTATTTATTATTTTTGACAACAACTTCCACAGAAGAGCGCTGACTTTGTCCTACACAGACTGAAAATATTAGTATCATTATTATTTTTTCATAATATTTTGTTATTTAGGTATTAATTAGTATTAATTATATTGGTTAGCCATAGCTTTGGGGATTTTTTTTTCTAGATTAGGATTTGTTGAACCACGAAAAACCAACAAATAATCTTTTGTTTGTATAGGTATAGATGTGACATTGATTGAAAAAAATAAAATACCTACTTAGTTATTGAGTTCGGATATAATTTTAGAGCTATATTTTATGTTTGGTAAAAACCACCCAAATGAATGTGTTAAAAATATGTTAGCGGAGTTTAATGCATACTGGAATAAAAGTAGCATATTATTTAATTAGTCACAGGCAATGCCCTCCAGGATCGGCTAGTATTATCACAGAATTGAGAATAGGTGAAAAATAGATTTTATCTATCTGTGGTATTAATTATATGAAAAATAAAACAATAATAATTATCAAAATACGTTATAAATAATTGTCTATTATTTATTGGGTATAAAAAATTACTGATATCGGGTATCAACTTGTCTAAATTCAAATTATTTAGATTTCTAGAAAAAAAGAATAGATTTGAGTGATATCTTATTTTCTACATCAGATTATTTCCAAGTATTATTGTAGGGGGGGGGCTAGACGAAAACATTTACTTCAAGTGCATAAGGCATTAAGTTTAATTTTCGCGGTGAATAAAATATTCATCATACATGCATGTTATTATAAAATAATAATAATAACAAACTTTATTATAATAACAAAATTCCCTTATTACATAGGTGTATTATATTATAATTACGAAGCCCCGATAACCCCTTTGTGTCCGCGAATGATTGTAGGTACTATGTACCTGACTAATTTAATCGGAAACTCAATATATTATATCTTTATATAAGTATATATCGTATTATATTAAAATATAATGTGCACGTTCAATATACACACCACGCCACGACTATTATACGGTGTTAATGCGCACGCGCGAGCGCATCCTGCAGAGCCGACAATAAATTAATTGAAATGACGCTCGCACTAATTAATTAATGGACGAATAAGGAGGCGTGTCTCGTGCATAGTAATAATAATACAATAATACGAGCAACGAGCATTATTTATAATTGAAATTGAAAAAATAATACCCGATTATAGAGTAATGGTAAAAAAGTTCCGGGAAGAAATCGTGGCGTTCGCAGTGGACGAGTTTTGCGACGCGTTATTATTGTAACATAATAATATAAGTACCCATAGGCGCCGACTCCACGGGGGCAAAGGGGGCGATCGCCCCCGTACATTGATTTAACGGGGGCAAAAGTATTATTTCACCCCCGTGCCCCGTTGTGTACAATAATAATTATTTGGTTAAAATACCAAATTATAACATGAAAATATTCATTGGAACATCGACGATTGTATATTTGTATATTACCTAAATATGATCTATAAATACTATATATCGCTCGACTTTTTCATGTAAATAATTTAAAAAAAATAAAAGCAATAAAGAAAATTTAAATAATATACATGCATAATATTTTATTTTGCACCCTAGAGGAGTATTAAAATAGAGTTAAGGGACAATTTTGTAATTACTCCTCCCGGTAAGCAAACTACAGCATACTGATACTATAGAATTTTTTTTTCGCCTAATAGAAGAGTTTGCCCCCGCGCTAATATCTAAAAGTCGGCGCCTCTGTAAGTATCTGCCTACAATAGCACGTTATCGTCGTACGCATGATTAGAATAATATTAAACATAAATACAATATAATTAGATATTATTATAGAGAGCTAACACGTCGTATTAATATGTATTATTTCATATTTGCTATGTCGAGAAGCGACCGTCTCTAAGTTTTTTTAAGGGGTGGAGGGTGTGTGTTACCAATGGGTGTAACAATATTTAATGCTAACTAGTATTTTAGTATTTACTACGCCATAGTTAATTAAAAGTGTGAAAGTAAATGCCTTTTTCATGTTTTGGGTGAATCGTTTTATTAAATATACTTGCTTCTAAAAAATTTCGAGTTCTCACCCATCTTGTAGGTGTATAATACGTGTAATACATATTATATAGGTACAAGTTTCCCGAGGCGACGCTGAGTTTGACCTTTGTCTCCATAGTGTCACGTGACGTGCAGGAAGTAGGAACTGTATGGCCCGTAACTACCCTAAATAGTAAATTTAACTATAAGAGAACTAAGGAAACCAAGATGTTTTTCTGACGTTGTCATGTGAGTGAAATCGAGAATCGTAACAACGAAAGACCTAATGTAATGGATACCTATTCGTATTAATCGATTTTCAATCATGGACCGCACGAGTTATTTTCATTCAAGCACCTATACATTATCAGCAGGTACCTAAACTTCTGTAGCGTTACCCTCTACCCTCCCCAAAACTAAAAACGAAGAAGCTAGGTAATTTCAAAGTTGATATTATATAGTGATGCGTAATATAATGCTCAATAATAAGCTTTCTGGGCTTTTATAATATAGGCATACATAGGCTTAACGCGTTTAACACTTAAGAATCGTATATAGGTACTGCTAGCCTTCAAAAATCTAATCCTCTGCGCAGATGTGGTGACGTGTTGTCGTTTGGCCTGCAGTACCACGGCAATACGATACAGCAACTTGAATATATTATTTTTATATATATATTTTTTGTGGTACATATAATAACATATTAATATATTATAATATATGATGAGCGGCCAGAAGGGAGTTCCGAAGGTGTTCTTTAACAATACTCACGTTAATAATACAGGAGCTATAGAGTAACCTGGGGTATTATGGCGCATGGGGCAAAATGAACTATTGTGTATAAGTAATTTAACAATTGCTATCTGGTCAAACATTTTTGTTATTATGATCACGTTATCCAAACGTGATAAAACATTTTTTTCAGCAATTGATGATGTTTTGGCGGCAATATGAGGTAAAATATTAATTGTATTCGTCTGATGTAATATTTGAGTAGTATAGAAGTAGTAACGTGTACTATATAACGACACGTTAGATGTTGCTTTTATATATATTCGTTTAGTACAAATAGGGTGGGATGAACCCCTACCACCGGACATTCGTGACGAATGGGTCGCTTTCGTGTCGGACTTGCCGTCGTTAAAACACATTAAAGTACCGCGTTATATTAATTCGAGCCAAAATGCCCCGTGTTACCTGCTAGGTTTCTGCGACCCGTCACTGCACGGGTACGCCGCAGTTGCGTACGTGCGAATGAGAGACGCTCCGGCGCACCAATCAGTTTTTCTAATCGGTACAAAAACAAAGTTAGCGCCACTAAAATCATTAACTGTTCCGCGGTTGGAATTAAATGCCGCGTTATTGTTGGCCCGGTGGTTAGGGCGTCTTCGCCGCGGATTTTGGAGTCGCAGCTCAATATAGTTGGAGTGCACGCTTGGTCGGATTCTATGATTGTTCTTTCATGGTTAACCGTACCCCACGAATCGGTAAAAGTGTATATATCCAATCGCGTACACCGAATTCAATCACTGTTGCCGGGTTGTGAATGGCGTTACGTCGAGTCGCTCGTCAATCCCGCCGACTGTGCATCACGCGGAGTAATGCCCTCTGCCTTGGCACAACTTGATTTATATTGGCGGGGACCGCCCGTTGTTTACACGGACCCTGCTGAGTGGGGCGCCCGTCCGTCTTCGTTACCACTAAGCGATTTACCCGAGGTCCGGCCCGTTTCGTGTACTGCTCGCGTGGAGGAGGTGCCACGCGAATGGTTTGACAGGTTTTCGTCCTACGACCGCATGTTACGAGTGGTGGCTAGAGTCTATCGTTTTATTGATGCGCATGTCGCAAAAAAGGGACCTGCGCGGTGACCTTTTTGAAAAAAGTTGAACTTGACCGGGCCACTCGGGCTTTGGTCATCGAGTCCCAACGCGTACACTTCACTGCGTTGCGCCGGGAGCTGTCAAGTGGTCGACCGGTTTCGTCTCGACCGTTGGCGCGGTTAGCCCCGTTTATTGATGCCGATGGTGTTTTGCGCGTAGGCGGTCGGTTGCGCCATTCGCTGCTGAAATACGATTGTAAGCACCCGATGCTATTGGCAAAAGGGTCAGTCCTTGCAGTACTGTTGTGTCGCCGGTGGCACTTGTTGACGGGCCATGCGGGCCCGCGCGTGCTGGCCGCACTTATCACGCGACAGTTTTGGATCGTCTCATTGCGGTCGGTGTTGCATCACGTAGTGACGTCGTGCGCGCGATGTATTAGGTTTGACGCAAAACCGCCGACACCTTTTATGGCTGACCTGCCGGCCACGCGCGTGCGATCCCAACGGCCGTTCATGTGTGTAGGCGTTGATTACGCGGGGCCACTACAAATGCGCGAACATCGACTCCGAAAATCCCGTGAGTACAAAATATACATCGCGGTATTCGTCTGTTTCACCGTAAAGGCTGTGCATTTGGAAGTTGTATCTGACCTGTCCTGCACAGACGCGTTCTTGGCCGCGTTCGACCGCTTCGTCGCCCGTCGTGGTCTCCCAAGTGATATCTACTCAGATTGTGGGACGAATTTCGTGGGGGCGGACAAGCAGTTGCGGTCATTAATTCATAGCCCCGAAGGTCAAGCCGCTGTCGGTAACGCGCGTGCGCTCTGTACTTGGCATATTTTAACCCACCGAGCGCGCCCCACTATTCGGTGGCTTGTGGGAGGCGGCCCTACGGTCAACGAAACGACTATTAATTCGGGTAGTTGGGAATCACATCTTTACATACGAAGAGTTTACAACAATCTTATGCCGTGTAGAAGCCGTTCTTAATTCTCGGCCGTTGACACCTGCGTCGACTGACCCCCATGACCTCGAGTGTCTAACGCCGGGGCATTTTCTAATAGGGCAACCGCTACTAGCAGTACCCCCTCGGTCAGGCCCTGTCACGAGTCGCACGTTGACCAATCGTTGGAAACTCATGGACCAGTGTCACCAGGCCTTTTGGCGGCGATGGTCCACCGAGTATTTGACCACCCTCCAGGAGCGCTCCAAGTGGACCACAGCTAGGTAGCCCTCCCGTTAAAGTTGATGACATGGTAGTCGTTGTCGATAACCAGAGCCCCCCCCTTGTCATGGCGCATGGGCCGAGTCATAGAGTTGTTGCCAGGATCTGACGGGCAGAGGTACGCGTCGCACAGTGGTCGAAAAACTAAAAAAGGTGGCCAAAAATGAATAACTGAAACTATGATATTTATAAATATACAATTATCATTTAAATACATTTTTATTGATATAAAATATATTACAATTTATTTTAATGATTATTTTTTTTCTGAAATGTATTCTGGTTCTTCATCACTGCAATAATTAATATCTAGCAAAAGATCTTCGACTTCTGGGAGCAGTTTTTTTATATTATGTTTATCAACCATGTGTAGTACTATTTGTGAATATACACTCATGAATATTTCCACGTGTAATTTTATTTAATAAAGCCATGGTTAAAAATAAATATATTATTTCACTATAAAGAAAGATAATACCAAAATGGTATACACGCAATTTGAATCACTGGTTAAAAAAAATAGCGCAAATATGCGCAGCTAATTTTTATTTAGTATTGTTCACTGGACTTTTCCCAACGAACTGATATAATTTTCGTCGTGTAACTCGATGAATAAACATACTAAATATCTACGTTTTTAATGACATATAAGTTTAATTTAGTTTTATGAATAATATTTTATCAAATATATTATGGTACACACGCTCACGTACCTTTATCTATCATTATATATATACATATATATATCTCATATCACATTTTATAAGTACCGACGATAATCACTCAATTTAATACCATAATTAACAGAGAACTTATCTTAATTATATTTCGACTATTTACAATACATCGATGTTTTATCAACATTATATTTATGCTATATATAGCATTTTATGTACTTAAATTAGTGTTTTGTCAAAAAAAAAAATATTTTTAAATACAATAGGACTTGTACAAACATTTTATTTTTAGAAAATTAAAGTTTTCTAATATTTAAAATAATGATTTTTGGCCACCTATTTTAGTTTTTTGACCACTGTGCGTCGTCCGTTTGCTGACTAGCGCGGGCACTTTGACACGACCAGTGGTAAAAATAGTACTGTTACCCACTGCCCACTGTGCAAAATGCAGTACCAAGAACATCCCATGGATATGTGTTGAGGATATTCGATGTTATTAACTAATGCATATTGATGTTATAATGATGTTCATGGGATTGCTAATGCCAGGTTGAGCGACTTTTTAAAAAGTAATTTATAAGAAGTTAGGTTTCGACGTTTATACGACTGCATTATGCGATATCCTAGGGATGTCTAATATAACTTCTATAATATGTGTTTTTCTAAACATTTATATCATGTTCAATTTGAACAAATATAAGACATAATTTTGCGATATCCGTAGGATGTCTAATATAACTTCTATAATATGT
The DNA here is from genome assembly GCA_949089665.1 of Macrosiphum euphorbiae. Lineage (NCBI taxonomy): Eukaryota > Metazoa > Arthropoda > Insecta > Hemiptera > Aphididae > Macrosiphum > Macrosiphum euphorbiae. The sequence continues at coordinate 73,145,697 of CARXXK010000003.1, read as the reverse complement.
GTATTTTTAGACATCTATACCATGTTCAATTTGAACAACCATAAGACATAATTTTACCTGTTATATTACATCTCTGAGAAGTTAGTTCAATAACATAGCAAGAATGTTTTTAATGTTAGAGGAATATACACTGCCATAGCCAGGGGGGACTTTGGGGGAAAGTCCCCCCTTTCAAATTTTTATGAACATTGGGATCATAAAGTAACTTATATACTACTATATAAACAAAAGAAATCCATCAACTGGTCATAACTTTTATTAGAATAATAATTAATATGAAAATTAAAATAATGGTTAAAAACATATAATAAATGATAACATTTAATAATAATAGATTACTTTATTAAATCTATGTATATAATAAAAAAAATTATAATATTATTATATTAGCAGAATAATGTACTATTATTATAGGTATTGTACAATTCAATAAAAAAAAAAAAACATCTTCACTTGAAATTATAATTAATATACATGATAATATTTTTAAAAAAAAACTGCTTTACCTTATATGAATAATTATAAAAAAAAATTATAATATTATTATATTTGTAGAATAATGTACTATTATAGGTATTGTACAATTCAATAAAAAAAAAAAAAACATCTTCACTTGTAATTATAATAAATGTATAATAATATAAAAAAATTATAATATATTAAAATATTTATGTATATTAATATAAGTACATGATAATATTTAAAAAAAAAACTGCTTTACCTTATATGTATAATAATAAAAAAAATTATAACAATAACAATAAATCTTATAATGAGAGTATAATGGGTCTGAAACATTTCACCATAGAATACCTATATTGAAAGAAAAGACAAATGATACATTTTCCATTAAGCTAGTAAAATAAAAAATAATATTAGGTAGATATATTATGAAATATTTAATTTGAATATTACATTGATGATTGATAAAAAAAAATTATAATATATTATGACTTAAAGACATAACAACTGCCTTATTAGTTGATAAAGGAACAAAAAAACATTTATACTTAATATCATTAATGGTTATGCGTTTCAAGTTAGACTGGGATGTAATATCAACAATGACAGAGCCAATTATAAATGATTCTAGTGGAACTTCAAAAAAATTTGAGTATTTATTAAATATACACACATTTAAAAAAATGTTTTCTTTTTGATCCTTATATATATGCCTAACTGATGCCACTTCATTGGTAATTAACATAATATAATTATTTTTTGGAACCTTGGACGAAATAATATAATTTGCACCAGTTAAAGTTATGGTTTGATAAAAAATGAATTCCTGATTTTTATTAAAAATATGGTTATCCCCATCACATTCATTACTTAATTTATATTTTTCAATATCTATAGTGTTTTCGTGATCACTATACATAATATTTATTTTTTCTAATATTCTATTGGCAGCTTCTTGTAAAGGAAAACGAGAATGTGAAATGCTTTTTTTTAAAAGTCCTAAGTAGTTTTCATATTTGAAAGCACTGAAATTGTCCAGGCACCCATGTATCTTAGCATAATATGGGAGATGAATTAAACTATGAATATTATGCGTCATAAAATGTGAACCATAATTAGTTTTAAATTCTTTCACAAACTCAACTATTAAATTATAAGCAATTTCATTTTTAGTTGAATATAGAGCTGGGGTTGCCAAAATTTTTATAGCGCAGTGTAATTTAATAAAATGAAAATAAAACTGTTTTTTAAGTCTTCCTTTTAATATAATTGGACCAGTGAACAGCAAAAAAGTTCTGAATTCATTCGCTTTCCAATATTCAATATCGTTCAACGATCTCGGTAACCTGATAAATTCAGATGGGAAAAAATCTCTTAAATTATTTAACTCTACGTTAGCAGCATCACATTTCTCTAAGGGTATTCTTGTCGATTGTTTACCTCTCACCCAAAACTTTAAAAGGCGTTTCATTGCCCCCAAGCAAACTGCATGCATATAATCAATTGGTACGGATTCAATCATATCAATCGGCAAACGTTCCAAAGGACTATTACCTTTATGGTACTCGTCATCACTCCTAGCTCTAAAACTTTCGTTAGTACGCAATGCAGCATTCACTCCCAAAAATGCCATTCTATGTTCTTTATATTCACCTTCCTCTAAACATGTATTACATCCTACACGAGAATTATGTCCTTTCACATTAAGCAAAAACGCCTTGGCGGGAGAATCACAAATGAATTGTTTAATACTTATACGTAATACCTTATCATCAACATTAATTCCATCTTTTACCAATTCTATAGCTTCATTTATAAACAAATTCAAAAAGTCATCTATAGACTCTGGTTTTTTAAGTGTACTAAAATATAAGCCAATAGCAAAAACTAATTTAGATAGAAAAGGTACATTTATAATTGAACAAAGTATTGGCCAAAATTGTTGTTTAGAACTGTGTGCTAATGGCAACCCATCAATATTAAAACTTAAACTTATTTCATTAACATTTCTTAAGCAATTAATATTAAACTTTAATACAATCAAAAGCATTTTTTTTAAACCTAAATGAATATAAGTTCCAGGGTTCATACAAATTATATCATGTGACCTTGGAGTATGCATCAAAGTCCTAACATCTTTTGGCAAATCCAATCCTTCAGATCGTAAAATCTTTAATAAACTATTTACACTATTTTTTTTTACATTGTAAGCTAGAACCCACTGTTGGAGCTTATCTTTAATACTAGAACTATCATCATTATTAGAATTGACTTGGGGATTTAATGTATCAGCTGTATTTATTTTGTATCTTAAATCATCAAGTAATAAGTTAATTTGTTTATTATTACAAAAATCCATTTTAGGTATAAGCTGTTGTGTATTATTATTACAGTTTTCAGTTAGTTCGACCACAGTTGTTTCTATTATTTTATCCATGTTAGCTGAATTTAAACAGTTATCAGATGAAATACTACATACCTCTTCTACTTGGGATACTTTTTTTGGTTGTTTTGTACATAATTGAAGCCGTTTAAAATGTCGAATAGACATGTTTTCAATGGATTTTCGTTTTTGGCGTGGAATCTTTAATAACAAAAATATTATAAATAAGTAAACAAATATATTATATAGGTATAAAATTATAAAATATAAGGTTTATATCAACATTAAGATCATGAGAATTATAAATAATTATTAATATTTACTAGAAAATATTTTTCCATACATATTATATTTCTATCAGTAGCTTTTTAATTTTACTATAATTATTAACTTTCTAGTAGTATAATATGTCATAATAATATACACAACCTGTACTAGTTTCTTTTTTATGACGCTGGGAACCATGCCTGAACCAATCTTTTACATGAATTTCAAATATATTTTCATCATTCTGATAAAGCTCATTTGAAATTTCTAAAAAAAAAAAATACATAAGCTAATGTAGTAATGTAATAAAATAAATATTGACTAGGTATAGCATACGTTTCATGACTTTTATAATTTGATGGTCGACGAGTCGATAGTTGTTTTTTTGTCCTGTCCATGAACAAAGTGTAGCCAATTTATTGGAAAATAATTTCTGTAGTACTCTCTTGATAAAATGTTTTGTGTCAGAGCCGCCAATAGATTTAATTAAATTTATCTGAAATAAAATAGGTAAATAATAAATATTTAATTTACTTATAAGTTATATTATATGCTATAAAATAATTATTGATTTTACCAATTTAGTCAAGTTTTCATCATCATTTTTTAAAGATTCATTAAAAGATTTAAGAGACTCTAAATCGTTCAAAGGAAATAAGTCTAAAAAATTTGAGTCTAATGTAGGTGGTTTCACATTTGCACTCGGATTACTTTTTATATAGTCTATAATAATATCTAACTTTCTATCCATTCTAGTGAAATACATGTTTGTTGTATGAAGTATTTCATCCATTTTATTTGTTTGAAAATCTGACTCAAACCTATTCAACTCTAAAACAAAAAAAGCAATTTTATTTAAATTTGGAATTTAAGTAAAATTGAAATATGATAACAATTCAATAATAATATACAAAAAATATTGCTAGAGAAATCTGCATATATATATACATTACCAGTCATATTTAATACACCAACATCGTTTGCTGTACTTGTACCTCCAACTAAAAAGAAAATTACAAAAAAAATATTATTATGAAAAATAAATTGTGATAAAAGTGGTGACAAAATTAAAATGTTTACCAGAAATGTGATGTTGTTCAAATGAATCTGCATTTCCAGAATATTGACCATCTTAAAAATAAATTTATAATTATTATAAATTAAGTTATCAAAATTAAATTGAAGTAGCTTAAGTGAATTAAGTTAATATCTATTTTGATTGAGTACCTAGTGTCATATCATTATAATGATCCCCAATAAACATTTCAGGAGTAATGCCATTAAGCAATGTGGAGCTTAAATTTGAAACAGCTAAAAATAGTTGTTGATTTACAACAGACAATTAGAATTTATTTAGTATATATTATAAATTAATTAATATTTGTATTAATAAATAATAGTGTTCTTACCAGGTAAATAGTTACTAGAGCCAATAATATTGGAACCAGTGTTCAAGCCAATTGATGTGTTTACAGCAGCTTTATGAATGTAAATAAATATTAATTAATTAATCAGTATATTAATATATTGTCATGTATTAAAGTAGGAAAATGCTTCATTTTACTTACAGGATATAATATTACAATCATTGTTTTTGTCTGGAATTAGTTGCTTTTTGAACTTTTTACTTGGTTCAGAAGTTGATTGTTTTCTCTTAATTTGTAAAGGTTCTTCCTCACTGCTGGAACCTAGAGAATTAAACTAATTTCAAAAACAATTAAATAAATTAAAGTATATTAAGTACTTACCTACCTAAAATACTAGGTAAAATAATAATAAATAGGAAGTTTGACAAACTATATCATTTAATAGCGGGTTTAATAGTAAGGACTTAAAGTAACTTACTTATATGGTACCTACTTCTAAAACTAATTTTATAAAATAATACAAACTGGCATTATAATCATCTTCTTGAACTTCATTGTTTTCAGTGTCTGAATCACTTTGAGACTCTGCACCTGATGATATAAACAATTCTATTTCTTTTGCAGCAGCTGCTTCATATGAATCTAAATATCGTGGGTATTATAAAACAAAAAAAATTAATTTACTATTTACAATTATAACTATAGGTAAGTGATATTTTAAATTATAATTTACCAAATTCTTCTATAAGTTTGACAGGATGGGTGGTCCATTTAGGCGAAGGCTTTCCTCCTTTCATGATTGACATTGCCGTAACACGACTAGCATTGGGCCATGAACAGTTTAAAATTCCATCTTTTGATTTTTTCAACCAACCGATAGGTATAATAGAATATGAATTTTCCTTCTCAAACAACCCTATTATATACTAAACAATTCATCCATTACATAGGTAATAATACAATAATATATAAATACGAACTAAATTACACTATATTATACACTATACACAGGCGTACTGATAAAAATATTATACCTAAACAATTCATGATATCAAACATTATTATATGTTAGGTACCTATTAAGTATTAAGTAAATAATGAAGGAATAAACTGTGAGCATAGAATTAATAAACAAGAATAGTGATTTTTTTTCAATAGAAATCCGGTTTGATACCTACCATGCCTAAGCTATTTGGCTACATTATATTATAGCATATTATGTAGGTACCTGCAGCTAAAGTAAGTATGTTTACCTTTGTTTCCTTGTTCATTTGATCCATGGTGAATGTGTGTTGAAATGTAGAAATCTGTGTTGTATATAGAAACAGTCCTCAGCTGTATGATTGTTCGTACACAGGAAGGATTAAACAAAAAATACACTTGTGTTGAATGTTGAAGTTTAAACGGCAGTAGACGATACTATACGTAACTATATACGTAACTTAAAAACAGTACAATGTACGAATCCACGAACTAATTCACTATACGGTACACAGTAGGTAACACCAGACTCCGTGGTAAGGTCGCACACGAGACAGACAAAACATCAATACACTATATACACACAACACGTGTTGAGGTGTAGGAGTGTAGAACACAGGTAACTCTTACATAAAGAAGCGAACTAAGTCAAGTCTTAAAAAACTTAAAAATCAATGCCAGCGGACAGACGAAACATCAATACACTATACACACAACACGTGTTGAGGTGTAGGAGTGTAGAACACAGGTAACTACATAAAGAAGCGAGCTAAGTCAAGTCAAAAAACTTAAAAATCTGCAATGCCAGCGGAAAGACTGTCAGTTGGTGGACACAAGCTGGTCAAACACTATATTAATAAATAGTAATAACTAATAATGAAAACTGTACATGACAGTTGCGTGTAAAGGTAAACGGCACTAAACGCGTATTAATATTCAGTGATGACAATCGACAATTATTATAATGTGATTGCCAGACACCAAGACTGCCGAATGCCGATGTTATTATTATTGCGTTTAATATCACTGCTACCCACGACCACCAATCACGAGCACTCATTGATTGCTATAACCGTTTCTGCGGGTTTTCCCAACAACTGTCGATAAAATATAATCGCAACCGACTATCCACATCTATTCGATGTTATTATGTTGATGTTTTCAACTATTAAAATATATAATAACTGATAATTAGTAAACTTACTAACCTCTTATGAACATCTTAGAAAGATGTTAGTGGGATATTATCAAATTACATTATAATAGACAAAACAAATATTAACTAATATATGATATCCATATACAACATCCCAAGTACAGTATCATTTAAACATCTGAAAGTTGTTAAACTGAATACCACTTAAAGATGTTTGCGGTGAACGTTAATTGTATATAATTTAGATGTTCTTTTTTAGAAGTTAAATTCAATAATTTATTAACATCCTTTTGATATCAAATAGTTGTTGAACAAAGATATACTATTTTAGGACATCCATATGATGTTTTGGTTAATCTATGGTACAGTGGGTGCTGATTAGAGGGGAACGGCCACACAGAACACTGTGCCCCTGCAGGGGATGGCTGGTCAAATACACCGTTAAGCCCCTTGCTGTTGTAAAAAAAAAAATATTTTTGTTCTGGTAGAATTAAATGGTTGCCCCCTTGTTGAATTTTACTGGTTCCAATCTGTATATTGTGTAATAATGTTTTGTTATATGTTAAAATTTATATTGATTTTATGTTTGTTAAAAAAAAAAATATATTTTTTGTAAAAAAAAACCTGAAGCCACTCCGCTCCAAGTTCCAGATCATCGACCTGCCCCCAACGTCTACCCAGTGTCCTGGCCAATTTCCAACCCAAGGTCCGGTTCTCTCGCCCTCTTCTGTGACGCACAGCTCACGGGGGGGCGTATGTTCGAACACGGACGGCCATACCACCGGTTCGCGCCCGCCGACTTGACCGCCAGCGTCGCCGTCGGCGCCGAACCTTCTAGAAGCCGCCTGGCACTTCGCCTAGCGCTTCGGTCGCACGACGGCGACACCGGCCCAGCTTCGGTGACTTGCACTTTTTGTCCATCTCTAACCGTTGGCACGACGCCTTTTCCGCGTCGCCGTGCCCCCAATTTTTATGTGTGCGTCGCTGTCACGTGTGCGTGCCCAAAACCTCGTGGTTTTCCGTTTCCACCGAGCTTGAACTTATTACCTACCTGTGTGCCGCCGTTCATAGTTGAGCGAGCCGCCACGATTGCTGTGTGCCGCCGCTAATATTAAAACTAGCCGCCGCCGCTATACGTCAATTGATGTGTGCCCCCCCCCCTGTGTGCCGCAGCGTCAATCATCTGCGTGCGGCCGCTCACTGTTCAACGTCGGGGCCGTAATCTCTCAGGAATGTATCTACCATCGACAGCGGATCAGGTCACTTATATATATTTTGTAATGTTGTAATTGTATTTTTTTATAGTATTTATATTGGGGCCCCCTTTTCATCTATTATTTACCTACTTTGTGTATTTGATAATATATTGTTTCCTTTAGGCGTCTCGTACGCCGCGAATGATATTTACAGTGTTATATTTCTTGTTCACCAGTATTATTCACCGGTGGGCCACCCTTCTGTATTTTTACCTACTTGGCTCTATACACTGCAAGTCGATATTGCCAACCGCCTAAGTCGTAGGAGCGTATCGGCGATTAAACAGATTCATTCCCTGATTCACTCTCAAATGCGCAAATTACAGGTTGCCACTAGTGAATCGACTCTTTCGTAGATACCGAATCAATTCATTCGATTCACCCAAGTGAATTACACACCACTATTTGCAATTCTGAGGCCCGGTTGCATAAAGAACAGTCTGTAAATTTGTTACCAGCTCTGTAATTTACCGGACCGTAAGGTTTTAATGATTGTGTAAACTAGAGCTATAAGTAGTGTTGCACAAATAGAAATATTAAATTATTGATAACCGTGGTTACCAAATAAATTAACAATGTTTTTTTTATCATTAAAATAATTTTACCATTCTCGCTCATTATAAATTTACGATTTTTTTTGGTTGACCTGCAGACAAATTTAACTACCTACAATAAAAATGGACGGATCGGAACAAGAATTCCAGGACTCAGGAGATTGAAGAAGATCAGATAATCGTTCAAGAAGTAGTCGATAAAATAATTGACTACATTGTTGAGAATGATGAACTGCAGTCAGACTACGGCGATGAGGAATCAACAACGACCTGCAATATATGGGGTCGGTGCTGTGGTATCAATTTCGGTTGTAACCACTCACGACGTACCCGTCACCGCTTCAGATCAATTCTTTCCTTCCGAAACCTTTTTTATTTTTTTCTTACAATTATAATATTTATTGCAACTTATTTTTTAATACCATTTCTGCGTTGACGCGTTGTTACAGTAATTAGTTTACGGTATTACGGTAATTATCAATAAAAATTGTACCTAAATCATTTGTAAATCATTGTAAAAATATATTTATTTTATTTTATATTTCCATTGAAGCTATTAGAAAATATTTTTAAAATAAATTAGTTAGATTATTTACATTGAAGCTATAAGAAAATATTTTTAAAATAAATTCTTCAGAATATTTTCTTGTTTATGACGAGAGAATATTTTGAAAATATAATCATCACCTAAATGCTGTGTGGGAACACATATCTAAAAATATTATACCATTTTCAGATAATAATCCCATTCGAATAAACATCTCGCTAAAACATACACCGGAATGTATCTCAAATATATTATAATATAGTTTACATACATTATATACTGAAAAAAAAACCACAATCATATTGATAAAAAGCTATCTGGAATTGAAAATAATCTTGTTGATATAGAGCCGACAAGATTATTGCATCAATTTGACAATTATATTGTTGCTGCTTGGAATAATGTTGATTCAATCAATGAACCTTGTTGATTTGACAATGTTCTTGTTGATATAGAGCCGACAATATTGTTTTATCAATTTGAAAATACTATTGTTATTCAATCATCACATATTGTTAATCATAACAATTTTAATGTACTACCAACAATATATTATATTGTTAATTTTTATGTATATATTGTAGGCTCAATAATTATGCTATTGTACATCACAAAATTTGCAATGTTATCTTGATAATTTTAACATTATTACCATAACAATAGTCAAAAATATATTGGTACATAATTTATATTTTACTGTTGAGTATAGGTAAAATAAATACAATTACAAATTGAAATCAAACAAATTACAAAATACACTTAATAAGCATTACTTATAATAAAATATAAATATTAATTTTATTGAAATATAATGATAAATAATAATATTAATAATACATTAATAATAATTATAATTATAATATTAAAAAAAAAAAAATTTATACTTCTTTTATATGAAAACAAGTTGGTACTTATATTTAAATGAAACAATATTTAACCTAATATTTTACAAGGTTTATTAGTTTTTTTCGAATATAATTATACTAAATATTAGGCAATAACATTGAAATATGATAATTAATTAATAATAATAATAATAATACAAAAAAATGTATACTTACAATATGAAAACAAGTTATATTTAAATGAGACAATATTTAACCTAATATTCGACAAGATTTATTAGTTTTTTCGAATATAAGTAGGTATACTAAATATTAGGCAATATCATTGAAATATGATAATTAATTAATAAAAAAAAAAACAAACAAATAAATGTATCTAATATATACCTAGTAATATCTATACTGATTATATATATACTTCATAGGCGTGCGCAGCCTCCGGTTTCAGGGGCAGCAAGAGATTAATTCGGCCCATTTTTCAAATTCACCATTAAAACCAGCCCATAGTTTTACTTTTTTACTATTGGATATCAAAATTATATCAAAATCTATATATATATATATATGTACGTTCCCACCTATATGCTCATTGTAGCATGAGTCTGTATGGAAAATGACTAATAACATGAAGATTTATAAATGTTTTATTGATAAAGATGTTACTATAATACTACAGATGCACATAGGCGCAACTAGGGGGGTGCTTGGGGGTGCTTCAGCACCCCCAAACTTTAATTTAGCACCCCCAGTTCCAAAACAGCAAAAATTGAAAAATCATATGAAAAAAATAGTTTTTTTTAGCTTAACTTAATGTTTTTTTTTTATTTCTTCGTTTTTAGCAGAAACACAAATTATTGTTTGTAATGATTATTGATTATAGGTACCTATATCAAATATTAGAATTTAGAATTCTTCAAATTTTTTTGTAAATTTTCTGTTAGAAATTTATAAAAGTTTTTCCTTTCATAGCTAACATTATAAATGTTGATAGAAGACTCCTCACAATTGGTACTATCTTAAATAAAAAAAAAAAAAAGTTTACTGGAAAGAAACATACTTTTTTTATGAGCGTTTGAATCTAAAATGTGTACAACATTGAACTTTCAATTTTTATCAGTAAATTAACAAAATTTCATCTACCAATTTTCGATATTATATTGTCCTAGTGGCTAGTATAGATACTTGAAATTTTTATCAAATGTAAAATTAAAATTTTCCTTACATGGTAAAATGTTTAAACAATTTTGACTCTTTTTGAGGTATTTATAACTGAGAAATTTTTCAAATATTTTTAATTATTTTTCATTGGCAATTCATAAAATATTTTCTTTTCACAGTTAAGGCCCAAGATTAAAAATGTTAATAAAAGATTTCACATAAGTTTGTCTACCTATAAAAAACCGTATACTTAAATTTGAATTTTTTATGAGTGTTCGAACTTATAATTGTCACGATATTCGATATTCAGCGGTAAATCGAATTCTCATTAATCGATTTTTTTTGGATTTTGTTGTATTTCCAAAATGAATAACCGTAGACTCTTGAAATGTTCACCAAATATTTATATTAGCATTTTCCATACATCAAAAATTCTTTAAACACTTGAATTTTTATGAACTATTTATGAGAAAATTTTTCAAATTGAATTCAAATATAACACATCCACTACAACGACATTCTCAACAACTATTGTACAGAAAAGCGGTACCCACTTGACCACATTTTTTTTTATCCATTTATACATCCAGGTTACTATTTTTATCACCTAAATAATATAATATACCTATACCTCATGTATTCATCAGGTATATTACCGTTGATTTACTTAAATATAAGTGTCCTTATGTGTTCATGGTGCATTTAGGAATGGTTATAGGAATTATAAAATCAAAGTATGACGTATGTTATTTTGGGGTGTGGTTTGTGTTCTCTACATAATTTTAGCACCCCCAGTGTTTGGCCTCTAGTTGCGCCTATGCAGATGCAACGTTAATTATTGTGTAGGTACCTATTTCGAGATTTTTGTAATAAACCGTATAAAGTACCTATCTATTGAAATGAGAGACATTGTTAATAGTTCTTAATTTTCCGATATTATAACTTATACAATGATATATAGCGGAGGTGATATGCCTGTGTGTGTGCATACACACGGTAAAATACAAATATTATACAAGTGATATGACTGTTGTAAGTATGCGCTGATAAAATATATATATAATATGACGTGTCGGTCACTTGAGTGATATGTAATAGTTCCATGCGTTTTCACATAATATACGTTTTGCTCGAGTCGAATGGGGTTTCGTTGGTGGTGACGGCGACTGGAAACGCGTGTGTTTTTCCCATGCACATGCATGAGTTATAATATGTATGTATGTCGGTAGTGATATGTAAGATTTAATCTATTCTGTGGTTATATGGTGTAATATATACTATATACAACTCTATACTAAAAAGTAAATATTTTGGAAATAATAATTCCTTAATATATAATATAAGGCGAGTTTAGGTAAATATAATAATATAGACTAGTGGATATGGTTAAAATGAAAAGTAAGGATGCATAAGCATATTTGTGTTTAATTCAAATTTAATAAAATAAATGTTGTATTATTTCTAACATGAAATGTACTGTATCAACGGTGAAGTCAAAATATTTTTGCATTTAGTGATCAAACTATCTCGAAGACGACGTCTGAGACTCTAAGAGTCGATATCCTCTATTCTCCTTAGTCTGTATATACCTACTAGACACTAGTTATATAAATATATAATGTTGTGTATGTTGTCGAGTAATCCTCTGAGCCGAATAAAATATAGGTAGATCTACCTATTTTAATTGAGATATTTTTATAGTAGTAGTAGTAGTAGTAGTAGGTATAACCAATTGATGAGCGATATGTTGTACTTTTGAAAATACTTTTTAGGGTGGATGTATTGGAATGTTTAAATGCATCTATGTAAATGTGACTAAGTATTTTAAAGTATGTATTTCATGTATGAGTGTGTCTATATGTAACAAAGTGTCTTATATTGATAATATGTAAGTTATATAACAAGATTAGATGTGTGTGATGGTGTATATTATAATATGAAAGTACCTATTTATGTATGAATTCTGTATATATATGCCCTGTATGGGAATAAATGATTATATATAATACAATAATATGTAAGTGTTGTAGTATGTTTAGTTGTTTGTTATAATGAATGTAATAATACTTTTTGAAATGTTGTGTTACACCGCGGTGGAACACAACGCTTAAACTGATGAAACTTCCCTGTAAAAAGGTGCTCAGAATATTATACAAATATGTATATAATATGTGAGTATCTAAATATGTATGAACTAACCTATGGTTATTATGAGTGTAGGTGCATGTATGTGCTATAGAGAAAAGGAAGCACGAAACTCATCGACATCTGTAAACGGTTGCCCGTATATTATATATATTTCTGTATGTTGTCAGGTAGAAGAATGTCTACGAATATCTCTATACTTTAACGTGTATATTTTGAAAAATTTTATTTTTTAGAAGTTTATGTATGTGTGTGTTTGAGATACATTCCGGTGTATAACGTATGCTTTAGCGATTCGTTTTTTCGTATGTCGGTAATTATATAATAAGAAAATTGTATACTATTTTTATGTATGTTTGTATGTATGTATGTATGTATGTATGTATGTATGTATATAATATGTATGAGAGTTCATATGTAATTGAATGAATAAAGGACTGGGTGGCTTGTTTGTGTACTATATGGAATACTGGAATCGTACGTGTGTGTGTGTGTGTGTGTGTGTGCGTATGATAAGGTATATAATATATATATATATGTTAAGCGTGTGTTCAGAATGAAAACTGATGAGTACCGTATGGTTATCATAGAAACTATAGTTTATGTTTTTATTGCTATAATATATTATATTTTATATATATAATTATAAATATATAAAATTAATAATATATTATTATATATTATATATATATATATATAAATTTATTGCTACAGCAACCCATAACAAAACCATTATATTTATAAGCGCTTGATGTTCATAGTCGTTGTTATTTAAAAATAAATAACTGTTATCAAAATTAAATTATAATTTAGCTATGCGTTGGTATGGTCACCAGGTTGCTATGGTATATATAAATAAACAAAGTGGTCACGTTTTTTCGTTACGAAAAATTGTTTTTCAGTCACTACACCAGACCTGCGATAAAAGCTATGCAATAGCTTAAAAACTAATCACGACATTAGCGAATGTCGGAAATTAAAATATAATGAAAAAAAGAAACTCGAAGAGTAATTGATGAGCCAATTAGCGATTTCGAAGAGTTTAAAAAAGCAGAAACTAAACCGATTTTTAATTTCAAAATAACTGAAATAGAGGGAAGTATAAAATACGCGCAAAATAATGAAAATATAATTTTACCTATTTCAAATGATAAAATAATAACGCATCCAACGATAAGAGATGTAATAAACAATAACGATTTACCGCCGCAGGTAATTTTTAATGATAATAATAAATTTGTTTCGATTGAACAAACCGACAAATGAGTAATATTCTATAATCTTAAAAATAATCATTATACGACAATTAACGCCGAGAATTATTACGACGATATTAAACATTAAAGAGATTAAAATATATTGTATTGAAAAACGAATTAATCAATTCTCGACAATCAGGCTAGAAGGGTTAACAACGTTGACCTGCTACGAGCGCATACGCACGATGTTCCGTTACATATTCCGAAACACTGATATAGCAGTAACTATTTATAAAAAACAATTTTTTACGGATGACAACGGAAATATAACAATAAAGATGGGGAGGAAGGACTATAGGATCCACGTAAATAATACAAAAAACATATTTTTAGACCGATTTATGAACACTTCAGTGTCATAACATATTTATATTTTTAACTATAGGATCCTCCAATTTTCTTTATTGTTATAGGTAGTCATAAACTAGTCATTGTTATATTATTATCGTAGGTGAAAACATATTAAGTTAACCAATTACATATAAAAAAAGGTGGGTAAGTGGATGTCGCTCTGCTGTACTGTAGGTTACAAGTGGGTCACTGTATAATGGATGGTATTAAATTTGAATTCAATGATACAATATCATTGTATAAGAAAAACGATTCTGAGCGAAGACGGTACAGTCGTTGCCAGATAAATTGAGCAGGCGGCGGCGGCGCGATAACGGAAAACCAGTGGTTCTCCGTATTTCAATATTATTAGTTATTACCGAAAATACATCAATAAACCAACAATTGTTACAAAAAATATTTTACGATATTAATTTAAAATTGTTTGCACTGAGGCGGGTTCGAACTGGTGAATGCGCGCGTCGTAGCCAACTGTGTGACCTATGCACCACACTGCTAGCAACTAGTTTGGGCTACACTTACTGAAAAGCGCCGCCGCCGCCTGCTCAATTTATCTGGCAACGACTGTATGTCAGTCTAGGTTTAAGACAAATGCAAATTATATACATATCTATGGTATTAAAAAAAAATTGACCTATAATAAATTCCAAATTAATCATATCACATTATCACAATATCCATTAGGTACTTATACCATGTTATACATCAACATCAATAACAAATCCAGATACTATCATTGATATATAATAGTAAACTTTAGAAGTTTCAAGTAGGTACCCATGAATAATATTATATAATCACAACAAAATAACTAGGTTTCGTCCAAATTTGAACATAAAATGACTATAAAAATAAACTGTAATTGTATATTTTTTAGATTTTTCGGTAAGAGAATTAATTACTTACGTGGAATCTTGTTTTTCATTTTCTATCCTTAGCTATAAAAACTGAACATTTTATAATTTATTAATTACGATGATTAATCATTTTCGAGATTTTGAAAAATTCTGTCAAAATTCGACGTTTAAATGCTTATAAAAAAAAATTGTGCCTATGTATTTTTAATATTTTTCAACTGATATTGTAACAATATATCAGGAGCCTTGTATTAAATTTTTACACTTTTTGGCCCAACAGATAAAACTTTATTGATATTCATAGAAAAAAAAACTAAAAAAATTTAAAAATGAAAATATCCGTAAACAGCTCAAAAAGAGTCAAAATATTTTCAAAATTGTATGGTGTATAGGAAATACTAATACAAACATTCAGTGAAATTTTCATGTATCTATAGTTATTCGTTTATGAATAACAATAAATTAAGGAAATCGCTACATGAGAAATCGAGTGAACATCCAATGTTGTAAAAATTTGAATTTCAAACGCTCATAAAAATTTAATTTGACTGTCCGGTAGAGATTTTTTTATTGATAAAGGTAGACAAACTTATGAGTAATCTTGTATTACATTTTCAAATCTTAGATTGAAAAAGAAAAATTTTTACGAATACTTAACTCAAAATAATTTGCTAATTTTCGTGATTTGTCAATTTTTGAACTTTAAATGCTTATAAAAAAAAACTGTGACTAACGATTTTTAATATTTTTCATCTGCCTTTGAAACAATATAGTAGGAACCTTGTATTAAATTTTCAAGTATTTCTACTCAACAAACAAAGTTTTATTGATATTTTTTTTTAGTTTTTTTTCTAAAAATATCAATAAAACTTTGTTTGTTGAGTAGAAATACTTGAAAATTTAATACAAGGTTCCTACTATATTGTTTCAAAGGCAGATGAAAAATATTAAAAATCGTTAGTCACAGTTTTTTTTTATAAGCATTTAAAGTTCAAAAATTGACAAATCACGAAAATTAGCAAATTATTTTGAGTTAAGTATTCGTAAAAATTTTTCTTTTTCAATCTAAGATTTGATTAATTAATAAATCAAAATATTTTGAAAATGTTATCGTGTATAGAAAAGGCAAATATAAACAACCAGTCAAAATTTCATGTTCCTACAGTCATTCGTTTTAAAGTTACACCAAAAACCAAATTCGATTTTGTCAAAAACCTATTTTGCGTAAAAATTCCCGTTTTTCCTTCATTTTTATGTTGTTTTTTCCCGGCGCTTGTGAAAACTATTGGGAATTTTAAATTTTGACCTCCCCAATGCACCAACGATATTCACTCTCCAATCGAACAAGATACTGAAGTCGAAAATACTACTTATCGTGTACACAGACACAAGAAAAAAAAACACACATCATTGTAAAATCAATACATTCATCGTTTCACTCAGAATCTAAAATAATAAGGTTATTAATTATTATGATAATTTTAATAAAGTCTATAAATAATAAATAGGTATAAAATAATAATAGCGTAGATAAGGATTTAATTACGAAGTTTTTATTTTTCTCGGGGGGGAAAAAATTAAAAAACAAATCCGATAATCCATACATCTCTCAGACATTACAATATATTATTCCAATGACAAAATTGTATTTATTATAAATGTACCTTTAGTATACCAACATGAATTAACTCTTTTTCAGCTAATACCAATAGGTACCAAATTGTGACGAAAATAATTGTTTATATGTAAAACCTAATCATAAGTATTTAGCTATAAGTAAATCAAAAGAATTGTATTCCACCTATGACGAAATCGATAGAAGTCAATGTAAACATGCCAGTGATTACCTCATGACGTGTCCTGAAATCAGTGCCGTAAAAACCGGGTGTGCAAAGTGTGCACCGCACACAGGCCTCGGGCCTCATAATATATCGAAGGGCCTCAAAAGATCCAAATACTAATATTAAACTAATATAAAATTATTAAAATATATAAATTATTTATTATTGATTCGGAAACGAAACCAATGTTTCAAACCAATTGAGAGGAACGAACAAATGTATTGATTTTACAAGATGTGTATAATTTTTTTCATTTCTGTCGGTCATCAACAATGGGTAGTAAAAATATTCCGAATTTCGAGATCAGCATTTTTTCTGTTAGAAAAGTGAATCTAGTTGGTACTTTTTGGATATCGAAACCGAAATTTTTAGTGTTAGATATTAAAAAGTGTCAATAAAAAAAAAAAAATTGTCATTTTTACCTAAAACTAAAAATTTTATTTTTTGGTGTAACTCGAAAACTAATAACCGTAGACCATTGAAGTTTTCACCAAATATTTATATTAATATTTTCAATAAATTACATTTTGGACAATTTTTACTTTTTTGAGTTAGTTATAGCCTTGAGAAATTGTTTTAAAATTATAGATTATTTAAAATTAAACATTTTTTTTTGTTTAAGCCCGAATTTTTGTCTGCTGACTTTAGAAATTGCAAAAAAAGTTTTTGAGGTGTGTATTGAAAAAGATAATAAGGGGCCTCAATATTTTGGTTTTGCACACAGGCCTCAAGTAGCCTAGTTACGGCACTGAGTACAGTAATAGATATCTGTTACAAGATTTGTTCAGTTTAGAATATTATTACAACTAAAGTCAATATTTTATTATATTGTAAAAATTGACTTACACACTCGACAATACGAAAAAAGCAACAATAGTTTTTTGTGTTCACAAATTTATTTTTAATTATCGAACAAAAACAATATAACATTTTTTAATTTTGAATATAATTTCAAAAACGGAAACAATTTTGGAAACGGTTGCCGTTATATTATTATACAATTTTGTATGTTCAAAAAAAAGTTAGAACAAAAAAGAAAAAGCCGAAATTTGTAAAGTGAATATTATTCGATATAAGTAAAGAAAATTTAAATACAAAAAAAAAAAGGCATCGGTCAAGACGACGCGATGTGGGGGGGTACGTGGTGGCGAGTTGGTGGTGCTGATGATGTATTGGTAACTGGTATATGGCCACTGGTCACCTCTACAACGTTCTCACGGGCTGTCCTGCGGGGCGGACGAGAGTCGCGGGCGAGTTTGCTCGAGACCGCCAAGACGACCATGGCAGCGGACGAAGCCCGGCCACGACGGCTGCGAGAGCGACGACGATTGGCGACGAGAGGCTAGTGCGCGATGTCGTGCGCTGCTTGACGGTACTGCGGGTGCTGAAGACGACTGCTTGTGCCGGCAACGACGGTGACCTGCAAAGCTCGGAGAGGCGAGCTGGCGACTACGATCTCGGTGCAGCTGCGGAATCGGCGGCGTTGCGACTCGGGATCGGACCACTGGGCGAAAAAGGGAGAAAATCTGCAGACAGCTTCGCGACGACGCGCCGCTGTCCTGATAGTCTCCGTGATTTTCGCCCTGGCGTCTCCGTCTGCCGCAGCCGATGGCCACGGAGCCGCGCACCGTCGAACCCGACGAAACGTTTCGTTTCCTCGAGCCCGGCGCTGCTGACGTCCGTGGCGTACCTAGCTATACCCTGTAATCATAGTCATCCGTCACTCACCCGCCGTGAGCTCTGAGGTCTCCGTCTCCGCCGTCACGCGAGTCGCGCAGCACTGCAGCGTTCGTCACTGAGCAGGTACCGTGTCGGGGACGGCGTCGTTGTCCGTGCCGGTACCGCTAACCTCCGTCGTCGTCGTGTCGTCGTCGCTCCCGGACCGAAGCAGCCGGGCGCCCGCCGCGCCGCCAGAGGGTCTCGCGTGTCTCGGCGACCTCGAGCTCGCAACGTCCGCGATCCCGTCGCGCTGCCGCAGGATGGCCGGAGAACGTGTATCGGCGACTTACCGCCGGTCACCACCTGAATGTGCACTGCCGCGTACCTATTACCTCGAAACCCCACACGTCGCCTCGTCTTGTCCGCTGCCCTCGGCCAGGGGGGAAACTTTTGGACGGTTTCACTTCGGGGGAAAACAACAGCGCAACACGCGCGCGGCTCTCGTCAGGCCTCTCCACGCAGAGGACACCAGTCTCGCCGTTGCACTGCGCGGAGCTGCGCGTGTTTCTGCCTTGACCCCCGGGTCCAGCCAACCAATCAAGATCCCGATACTATTTCTGACTTCCAGTCCTCTGGCCGGTGTGGCGCCCACCGCCTCGCCATCCAGCTCCTTTTTCGCGGCTTCCTGCACCGGAGGCGCGACCACTTCAACGATCGGTTCAACCGGTTCTGCCATTTTGTCAGATTTGTCGACCGGTTGAAAGACGTTGGACGGGACGTAGTCGTCCCCCGCGAAGCGCGTCGCATACGATAAAAGTCCTTCCAGGTCTCCGATGGTAGGCTCTTGGTCGATATGTCGTCTATTCGTTTAAGTTCTTCTTCCATAATCTCGTACTCGACGTTGCTTATTATTTTTCCCAAGATTTGCATGATAGTTGTTTCCATTTCCTTTTCTTCGATATGCGATGCAGCCATTTTTTCGTTCAGGTTTTTTTTTTGTCCGCGTAAGGTTAGGTCAGATTATATACTCAGATGAGCTCAGAGTTGCAAATGTGCCGATTTCGGTATTTATTCCTGGGCCGTCGACGATGATTTTAAACAAACATCGTTTATTAGTAGCCAGCATATTATTATATTAATCGACGGCCGGCATCAGCTGGATTTCGGGCCCGTTAATTTTTCCAAATGCCATTATTGCGACTATTATTGGTATACCGACTCTAACTGTATATACTTACGCAGACGTACACTATAATAATTGTATTATAATATTTTAACGAGGATTTATATGTCGATCTGCATTATATTACTATACTGTCGTATATATAATATATATACTCGCTTTATACTTTTGTAGGTACCTATAAGATTTTTAGATTCAGAACGGAACGCGACCAATGCGTATTGCGATTTTACAATTATTGTTTTTTGTGTATGTGTTGGGGTGTACCTATATTGCGTTTTATACAGTGCCGTAAAAACCGGGTGTGCAGAGTGTGTACCACACACAGGCCTCGGGCCCCATAATATATCGAAGGGCCTCAGAAGATCTAAAGACTAATATTAAACTAATATAAAATTATTAAAATATATAAATTATTTATTATTTATTTTTTAACCTAGTAAATTACTAGGTTTATATGATGGCGTTAAAACGGTTTATACTCAAACCGTTTTGAAAGTTAAAACGCTAGCGCTATGTAGTTTAAGAATTTAAAACCGTTTTATATGTTTTGTTATGCTGTATTTAATTATTTTTGATTATCGCATTCCGTTATAATTACGTTTACAAACATGTATCGTTTTTTGTAAAAAATAAAACGTTATAATCAATAATCATAATGTTATTATAACGTTTGCAAGCTCTGCCATATCCATAAAATATTGCAATTTTTCAACCACTTCAAGATTGAAATTCCCAACTTACCTATTTAAATCACAATAAATTATATTTTCAATTAGGCTGAATTGTATTGTTAATTTATTTATTGTACAACCTAATTTTTTTATGGTCTATAGAACTGGCCCTTCTGAATACAAAAAAATCGGCAGAATTGTCGACCGGTTTTTTTGTCTGCTGACTTTAAAAATTGCAAAAAAAGTTTTTGAGTTGTGTATTGAAAAAGATAATAAGGGGCCTCAATATTTTGGTTTGCACACAGGCCTCAAGTAGCCTAGTTACGGCACTGCCTGAAATATATCCTTTACATCCTAGAAGTGTACGCCCCATATGTGAGGTGCTTCTACTACAAGATCCAAAGGAAGTTCCGGAGAGTTGCGAGATAATGCATGTACAGTCACAAACAAATCTATTTCACAAATTAAAGTTCAAAAATGACTGGATTTATGCTACTCCAGGTGAAACCATATTTATAACATGCGAAGACATAAAAGTCATCAAAGCAAGTCCATACAATCTAACATTTCCTTGTTGATTCCTCAAAACGATTTTAATCAACCGGCTAAATTAATCATGGTGAAAAACTGTAAACAGTGTAGATAATAGATATACATGAAATGGTTTAATTGAACCTACAATTTCGCTATGAGCTCCGGCCTATGGAGCCTCCCCCCCTATATACGGCACTGGTGTGAAGGGTATAATTTGATACATATGAGGTGGAGTTCGTTAATTTCCTTAATGCAATATTTTGAAAGGCCTGTATATTAAACGATTTAGATTTGATTTTTTAGAATTTCCCCACAGTTGGAGACTATAAATATCAAAATGGCAAATGGGTTTGATGATATATTTATACATTAGTAGTTTCATATTTAGATTTGTGTGTTTGTTATTAACTAGTTAAGTTATAAGTAGGTACCTATACGAAGTCGCCAGGGGCGGCTTCAAGGGGGGGCCCTAGGGGCCGAGGCCCCCTCCCAGCCCATATTTATAAAAAAATATAATATGTTGTTAAAAAATTACAAATAATGAAATTATTGCAAGTATTAGCAACTCTGCTGAAAGGAGTTTCTCCACACTTCGGAGACTTAAAACCTGGCTTCGTTCAAGGATGACCGAAGATAGACTTTCATCATTATGTCTAATTAATGTACATAATAAAATAGATCTTCTAGATCAAATAGATCATATTATTGATAATTTTGCCAATTCTAAAAATAGACGACTTGAATTTGTGTTATAAAAACTGTTGTTTTCTTTTTGTTAAAAAGTCTTGTGAAATTATAACTTGGCCCCCTCCCAACCAAGACTCTGGAGCCGCCCCTGGAAGTCGCAGGTTTATAGTTTAAGTCTTTTTACACACGTATGTTGGGCCCAGGTGCCTCTACGGTCTAGGGTTAAGCCAAGATATTTTACTGTCGGAGCAGACAGAATTTGAGTACCATAGAGAGCCGGACAGAGAGACATAGAGAGACTGCCGGACAGTGTACTAGCTTAAGGGCACACGAGAATTTTGAAGTTTAGAATGCATACAATTTTCAATATTAGATTCTGAGCGGAGCGATAAATGTATATTGATGTATATTGATTTTACAATGATGTGTGTTTTTTTATTTTTGTCTGTCATCACGGTTTGAGGCAGTAAAATTGCTTCGATTTTCTTCTCTGGGGAAAACAACATCAAAATTATGGAAAACTGTAATTTTTACAACAAAATTGAACTTGGTTTTTGGTGTAAACCCTAAAAAAAATTACCGTATAAACATAACATTTTCACTGGTTGTTTATATTAGAATTTTCTATACACGATAACGTTTTCAAAAAATTTTGATTTGTTTTAAACTGTTGACGGATATTTTCAGTTTCCAATTTTTTTAGTTTTTTTGTTTATGAATATCAATAACATTTTAAAACATTGGATATTCATGTAGCGATTTTCTTATTTTGTTCTGATTTAAAAACGAATAACTATGAATACATGAAATTTACACGATATGTTTATTTATCAATTTCCATACTTGACAAAATTTTCAAAACATTAGGACTCTTTTTGAGCTGTTTGAGGACATTTTAAATTTTTTTTTCTTTTATGTCAACAACATTTTATTTGTTGGGTCGAAAAGTGGGAAAATGTAGTACAAGGCTCCTGATATATTGTTAGTATAGCAGTTGAAAAATATTAAAAATACATAGGTACAATGTTTTTCTACAACCATTTAAATTTTGAATTTTGGTAAAATTTTAAAATTATTTTGTGGTTAAAAATGTATAGTGTTCAACTTTTATAGCTAAGGATTGAACATTTAAAACAAGGTTCCTTGTAAATAGATTAGGTATATATTAATAACTTTTCGCATACTTATTCACGATATCATCAAATATACTTAGTAGGTAATATAATCAATGGTAATATCATATCTTGGCCCAGAATCGTTTTCTTCTCTTGCCCACCTTTTTATAATAAATATAGGTACTCGAAAGTTGAATACAGTAGTTCTTACTGAAACCTAAAAATCTAAAAAGTAAAAGCACAATTCTTTTTATTAACACCAAGTTATTTTAGTTATTTCGTTGTAATTCAAAATATTTGGATTTATTTTCTACCTATTCCTATTGCCTATTTGTACCGTATTTCTACGCCTATCGTATCATATAATATAATACAATATTCTTATTTCTTAGTAATGTAGCCATATAGGCTGACAATACCGTCTACAGAGCACTCTACGCTCAGAATTGTTTTTCGTGTGCAATGAAAATATAGTATTATAAAATATTGTAATTTGTAGTACCTTCTACCTAGGTAGTAGGCAATATAGTAGAAGGATAATTTATTCGATGTACCTACTAAAGATTAAGGAGATATATGTGCATTTGTTTAATATATGGTGTACAGGGGGTGATGGGGGGGGGGTTGATCCCTTACAGGGATACAATTTGACAGACCAATGCTGGGAGCTGCAACGTCGATGACCGCGTGTCCGAGTAGGTTTTAAGAAATAATTATTTAATGAACGGATGGGTTTTACACATTTATACTAAAATATTATCTATTTTGTTATTTACATGGGACAATGGACATATCTATCACATACATTCCAATTGGCAATTAGTGCTGAAAAAGTAATAGATGAATTGACTAAAAAAAAAAATGTAATTACATTTTGTACTATAATTGTTTTGAAATAATATGTATTAAATATATAATATGTTTTGTTATTTATAATTTGAATGTGCAGATACCAGGTTTAAATTAATTGGTCTGATCCCCCATACAAAAATAATATGTATACCGTATACGCCACTGATTGTATATAAATAAGTATAAATATACAGACCATAGTTCTTATTCTGAATAGAGTATGGCTGACATCACGTCAAACGTAGCTATTGACCGAAAATATTGTTTTTTTTTTGGGGGGGATACCTAACCAAAATAAAACCAACCAAATCTAATATGGCTTCCAAGAGTAAAGTCCTACTAAAAAATAACGATTAACAAACGAGCAATCATTTTATATTTTTATATATAAACCTAAACTATCTGTATACTTAACTTAGGCCGTTAAAAAATGGATAAATATAAAATACAGTGCTAATAGGTACTATATACCTTGGCACTTTGTGAACTAATTGCACCGAGGCGGGTAGACGGTACAAACTATTTACTCTCTAAACTTTCCTGATATCTTTGAAAAAGTTAGGACAAATATCAATCCATGAAATTTTCGTCAAAATAGGTCGAGTATTTTTTTTTATTAACTATTAAACTACATACATGAGTAAATTAATTTTTATACACAGATTAACTTTTTTATTTTTGTAACATATGAAAACCATATAGAGGTAGGTATGTAAAAAAAAAAAATCCGATTTTCATGAACCAAAACGAAATCAATGTGTGAGGTCCCCTTTCAGTTATAAACACTCCCCCCCAAGTCTCAAGCATAGGCACAACTAGACCTCTAAAACGTGGAGTGCTATAATTGGAAATGCTTCACAGAGCTGCCGGGTTACTTGAAAACTTTTCGTACACATTTTATATTAATTATAAAAATAAAATATTGAGGTAGCCAGTTGGTACCTAAAATACTCTTTTTTATTAAGATTTGAACGACAAAACGATAATAACTAATATAAAACTCATGATGGTTTACCAGTAAACAGTAATAAACAGTCCATCATAGTGTACACTTTTGATGCTGTTTGAATGTTTGATGTGACCAAATTATTTTCGATACCTAGGTTAATATTATATAATTTATAAACATAATTGATGGTATTTCAGTATTTTGCTAAAATAATGGTTAAGACATAAACCTAAAAAACAAGGGGTGCTAAATTTGAACTTGTAGATACTAAAGACCCTATTCTCTCCCCCCTCCCCACCCTATACTGGGGATAGTTTGTAAAAGAACAAAGGTTTGTTAATACTTAAACAGGACATAATTTGTCCATGAAATAAATTTAAATGCAACAAAAATAACTTTGGTATTTTTAAATTATTTATTTATTTTGTTATGATAATTTTTACATATAATTATAAAAATATTATATAATATAAAAAATAAGTTTCTTTAGAACTGGAAAACTGTTAATGTGGGTTGGTGTGGAGCGGTTCGTACACTCAACTGCAGGAATGCTGTGAGTGTATGTATCGGCCGGTGTTACTAGCTCCCGGGATTTTTAGCTTTAAATCTTTGCCACACATACAAAATGTATTTCAACTAGCTGTACCCCCCCCCCCCCCCCAACAAACCAAAAAAAAAAATTGCTAAATGCTGAAAGTAAATTGTAAATGCTATGCATTTGAAAGACAGGACAACAAATTAAGGTATACGACTTCTTAATAACTAAAAAATATATTTTTTAAACTTTAAAATTGGTATTTTTAGATTTTTACTTAATTATTTAAAATTTTAATCTTTGACAGCATGCACAGTAATAGGAAGATATGCCATGATTGTTTCTCCTGTAATCGGACATATTTGAACCATTTTTGTCTCACATGTTTTATCTTTAACATGCATGGAATATCTGTCATGCAAATGTTGTGGTAAAATACTGTACATAACATCTACTGCTTTGAAGGTACCTAATAAACACAAATAAATAAGATTAATAATCAAGAAACAATAAAAAAAAATAATAATTTTGCATTGTAACAAAAATGTTTGAAAACTTTTAATACCTGGGTTATTCAGTAGTTTAATACTATGGTAACAGATAAGGGCCCCCTTTCTATATTGTCAGTCTTAAGCTGTTAGTAAAGAATGATATATAGCATGGATCTCTAACCTTCTTTTTACAGCTGGCCAAATCTTAAATATGTTTCAGCATCGCGAGCCAAAGTTGTTTAGACTATTTAGAAGGATAGAACGGCAATGTAATTTAAGAAAGATGAGCGTCACTTGTAAACGCTTGTCATTTAAGTTACTTGTATAGTTATTTCCTCTTTAGTAAAAAGTTAGATAGGAAACCACTGGAATTGAACATTGGCCATAATATGCTCATTATAAACTAAGTAATGATCAGGCAGAGTAAAATAAAAGCTATTATATAATTTTTAATGAAAATTAATATATTAAATATCAATAACTTTTAACTTCAGATTCAGTGAGCAGAACCTAAAGAGAGTTCTGTAAAATATTAGTTATTAGGTTGAAATGTATGTCATAAACTCATATGAAAAAATATTCTACCCAATATTACATTAAATAAAAAATAAAAAAAATAAAAAAATGGACGTTTTATTAAAAAATTTGAAATGAAGTACCTAGGTGAGATTTTTCTAGTAAAAGAATAACATATTACAATTAATTGGGTAAAAGGTTAGAGGAAAGAGTAAACATAGTTTAGGTTAAGTTATAAATACAGAAGTACCATATCTAATGGAAATTAAAAGTTGAAATAGTGTCAAGGACTAATTATTAAAAAATTAGACTGAACAGGTGAATTAGACACAAAAAATGAGATTGAACATGTAAAATTAGCAATAACTATATAACTTGGAAATTATATAGTAGGTATACAACTCATATTTAATATTACATAAATTATAAGTTTTTTGATAAGGGTAAATAATAATTATTATATAAATAGATTATTAACATTCTATATTATTTATCAGCCAAATATAATATAATATATAAAGTAAAGAAATGCATAAAGAAAAAACTGTATTTATTCATACAATTTTGAAATTAAAAACATTTGAACAAGATAAAGCTTACTTGATAAATTAAAAAAATTATGATTTTCTGTTCATATTTAAAAGTTGTTGTTCAGAATTAAAGATTTTTTACTGCATATTTGAGGATAGTTTCATTAGTCATATTCAAGTGTCTTTTAGTGCATCAATTTAGATTTTAGATTTGAGTATTAAGAGGACGCCACTCCCGCATGTGGTGCTTCCGACTTACAAATTTGTAACATAGCAAATTGTAAGCTCAGCAGAACACGCGTACCTCCGTTAGTTTAAAATGTTCTATGTTACGCACTTGTAAGACGGAGACAAAACATGCGGGTGTGTCGTCCTCTTAAGCGTAAACAAATGCAAATAACTAAAAATTATTGTTGTAGAAGCTTTTTATCCAGAAAAAAAAATTTAATTATTATAATTACTTAAAAGTGATGAGAAGTCTGGAAATGTATATTTTTTGACACTTGATTCTATATTAATAATTCGAAATCCAGCCTTGGTGAAAATGTCTTTTATTTCATCTGGTGAATAGTGAATCGTGAATCGTGAATATCTCTGCTTTATATCCTATAATATATACTGTGTTGTAAGTTTATTATAACAAATAATGAAAATATAAAATAATTATGATATTGTAAAATTGCATTTTTAAAGGTATCATTTTAATCATCATATTTATTTATTTATTAATTAATTGACGTCATTCGGCATTTACATAGATGGTAATATATACAGTTAATAAAAAATAATCTTATTAATGTAAAAATCATTGATAACATAAATAATAATTAAATTTAATGTACTAATAACTTAATTATAAACATAAAGATAAATTACTAGGAAGTGAACAGCATCCTAATTATGGGCGTGGCAATAAAACTAAGATACGAAGAAATATTATTTTTAGTATACCTAACATGGAATTTTGTTTAAGGTGGTGTATAGGATGGTTGTGGTTGTAGTTTGTACGGTGAGAGGGGATGTAATATAAGGAGTGGTTTCTGGTTGGATAGACAGGAATACGAAAAGATCATATACATTTAATAAGTAATAACAAAACAAAAACAGTTTGTTTTAAATTGTTATATTAATATTGTAGTAAGTAATTGTAATAGTTAGAATCAAGAAACTTGATTTTTTTTACTAGATACTAAATCTCCATATAAAATATAACTATCCTAATATAAATTTATAAAATGGAAAGTATTTTTATTAATAGAAATAAAACCTACAAGAAAAAAATAACATAATTAATATACTCACTTTAATATATATTTGCCATTCTGTATCCATACATTCATACAATTCACCTAATGGAGCAATTAACAGGAAGTTAACCAGAATTTCTCCACCACTTTTCAACATTAAGTGCATATTCAGCAAGGAATCAACTTTATTATGAACCCAGTGAAAGCAGAAAAATGAAAATATTTTGTTAAATCTGTGCGAGTAAAAAGAGCAGTCATGGGCATTTTCTATATCCAGAACCTTGAAATCCATCTTGGAGCATCCATAGGTTTTTTTTGCATATTCTACCATTTCTATTGATTTATCAACACCAACCTAAAAAAAAAAAAATTAATATAAATACATAGTACTTGTAAAAATAATATTTTGACCTAAGTTAAACTAACCAACTGATTGATTTTATTCTTTAAAAAAGGATAAAGAATATCTGAGGTAACATCACCTGGTCCACATCCTAAGTCTAAAACTATTTCATTAGATTTCCATACCATTTTTTCTATATATATATTTGAGATATCTCTGGCATTCCTCCGTTGCAAACCATTAATTTTGATATACTGCTCTGGGCAAAGCATTTTAACAAACTAAATATTTTCTCACAAAACATACTCTTTTATACTTGGTTGAGTGATAATCACATTAGGGTTCAAGGTATAATACCTAACAGACCTTCTTAATTAAGGTGCGTTGCCTGAACAGCCAGACTGACGATGGCCTGTAGTCTGTACGGCTTATCTGATTTTGATAACGACATGCGGCCAAATTTTTGATTGTTGGAAGGCAACGCGAAAACCGCTATTAGCGATTAATATTTATCAATTATCAGAAGACACACCCTTTATACTCAAGTACTCAACCAGCATTCATGACTTTGTAGTAATATTATATTAATGATATTAATATAATATTATGATCATTGATTTTTAATTTTTATTTGTACTCGCATTCTCATTTCTCTCTCTCTTTATCTATTTATTCTCAAGACGTAACAGTGTAAACGTACGTAATAGTTATTAATGTAATAGTTTTTAATTTTGTAGTAATCTTAGTAAATTTTATTTTGTATGTATCAATATATTATAATAATAATAATAACGTGAAAATATTACTGTACTATAAATTATTAAACATTAATAGTTCATTATATCTATTTTAAATGTGAATGAAAGATGAATTCTATAAGAGTGTAGTGAGAACAATTATGTTGTATTGTTTGGTTGACATGGAAATAGAGCAGATGATGAGAATGCTTAGATAAATGAGTGGACTGATGGGAGAAGATAGGAAAAGGAATGAATATGTAAACTGTAAAGACTGTAAGAAGAAGAATATTGTGGTGTCGACCGTTCGCAAGATAAGAGAGAATAAACTGAGATGGTTTGGGTATGTTTTTAGGAGAGAGAAATCAGAAGATGTAAGAATGGTTATTATAATGTATGATGAAAGAAAAATAGGTGGTTGAATGTGATTGAGGGCGATATTATAGGAGTGCTGGTGGTAGGCGTAGATGTTGTGGGAGATTGTTTTATTTGGAGGTTTAGGATACGGATGACAGACCAAAAATAAGTTGGGATACAGGAAAACAAAGATTTTTGTAATAGCAGTACAAGTACTTAAAAATGTATCGGACCGTTGTTAACAAAGGACTTAGTACTCACAATAATGCTGTGTTCGTGGCTGACGATGACATGTTGCCGATGTTGATGATGCTGCTGATGGATTTGTAGGTACTGCGATGTGTCTTATTTGTTTTTGTTGGTTCCTCCTGGAGTTGTCTTCGCTGAAGAGTGATCAATTCTTCGTTGTTGACAGTAGCCTTTGAGGGTTGCCTCCCTTGTGGAATCCAATACCGACTGCGCCAGTGTTACATGCGGCCCTTCAGGGATCCAAAGGCTGTCGTGCTTTTACAATAAAATATAGTCAATTTAAAATATGAATCAATTGTACTTTATTAAAACCAATAATAAATAATGTAGTCGTGGTGAAATTGCAGCGCCGTGAGTTGACTTGTTGTAGTAGTTGATAATCTCCGTGTAAGTTGTGTGTGATGGCTGGGCGGCTAAGCGAGTCGTGTGTTGTTCTCGTCTCTGGATACATCTAATTTGTATTGAGGCCCTAGCCTCTATATATACGAATATACGAAGGCGACGCCCTTTGAATTGAGCGGCGCGTGGCATGTAGGCGCCCTTGGGAAGTTGTTGTGATCCGAAGCGTCTATTCTAGCTATGACCACTTTTGGGTGCGGTCGACGAGGCCGCTTTCTGCATAAGTAGTACTTGTTATTGTGAGCGTTGTACATGAATTGCGTAATCCCATTACAGTACCTACTTTGTAGTGAAAGATAAAATATATATTAGTCTAAACAGAATATTGTTAGAACGAGCACATATTAAATTAATTGCTAGGTAATTTCTTAATTTACCTGTGGTTATGACCTCACAAAGCACTTGATGTGGGCAGTTGGGGTCATCATTAAAGATGCGTTTGTTCTCATTAAGAATAAACTTCACAAATTGTAGAGCCATTATTATTTATTATTATTTATTAATACTAAATATTCATTATTCCGATACCTATTTCGAAAATTCGATAATTCATTAAATAATAAATTTATGCCATTATCACAGAATAGTCTGTGTGTCCTATCCATTCTTATATTATCTATGCAAATACGTGATTAGTACCATATTTATAAGATATTAGAGATTAGAGATAAGCCGGAGACCAAATTCCGTATACAAAATATGGCCCGACAAAAGTCGCACGGTTATTCTGCCACCAGGAGCGCGTCGTTCGATAGCAATTAGCAGTGCTACGTTTTACCACTTATTAGACGTAGAGGTACTTTTCTATAAATGTACCTTCTTTTTCATTTTTTTGAATTCGAATGAAATATAAATTTTTTGGTCGACCAAATGTAGATTTGAAATGTAATTTTCACTAAATGTTTCTATTAGCTTTTTCTGTACACCATACATTTTTGTAAATAATTTACTCTTTTTGAGCTGTTGACGGACATATTGTCACTTTTCAATTCTTTAAGTTTTTTTTTCTATAAATATCAGTACAATTTTATTTGTTGGGTAAAAAAGCGTGAAAATTTAATGCAAGGCTCCTGATATATTGTTACAATATCAGTTGAAAAATATTAATAATGCATATGCTCAATTTTTTTTTACAAGCATTTAAAGTTCAAATTTTGGTAAAATGTAATAATAATTTTGTTGTTAAAAATGTATAGCTAAGGATTGAAAATTTAAAACAAGATTCCACGTAAATAGGGTATATATAACTTATTTTATTCACCTTAATATCATCAAATATACTTGGTAATATCATAAGCTGACTGACGTTTTCCGCTCATAATCGTTTTTCTTATACAATGATATTATATCATCAAATTTAACACCGACCATTACAGTGACCCACTTGTAACCTACTGTACAGCAGAGCGACATCAACTTATTTCAGTTTACTATTGATAAATTCTAATTACATAGGTATCTACTTAACTTATGTACAATTTTCATGTTTGTATTCTCTAATATTATAAATAATTCATCAATTCATGAATATTTAGTGTAATGTAATGTAAAATGATTAGCCTTTACTCAGTACCTAACTGTACTATTGTCTTACTGTTATATTTCAGGTATTCTGGTATTATCAGGAAACACCTTCAAGAAGTGAAAAACACTTGTATATTGTGTATTAAAAAGCTAGAATACATTAAGACTGAAAAATCAATGAAGCTGAATATGTATTGTAAACATGATGGTTGTAAGAAGTTCAAACTATACATTTTGCCTACTGGTGAAGAAGTAGTTGTTGAAGTTTACAGTACGAGTAAAAACTTTAATCATATACCAGATGCTCGATACACTACTCAAATTAGGGGAGCTGAGCTAAAAATTATTGCAGAAAAAATTAAAGAGAAAAGTGTTTTTAAGTATAGACAGGATTGTGTATTATCAGTTTCACCTATTAAATTAATGGAAATTTGCAAACAATTAAATCTCCTTTGATGTTAAGGAAACTGAATAGTGAACAACAGTTAAAAGGGGATTTCAACCGAAATGATCACATTGATGTAGTTTTAATGGCCGAAGTAAATCCCTGGTTGAATATGAAAGTTCCCAAAAGTATAGAACAGCCATTCAATGCAACATGAGCAAGCCAAAAGCAGTTGGCAATAGTTCAAAATTTATTTAAACAAGGTGTGCTAACAAATATTCATGTAGATTCAGTCAGGTATGTAAAATAAATATGAACAAACAACCAAAAAACGTCAAAACTCATATTACTACAATCGATTCAAATATAGGAGTTAATATTGTAAATAATAGCCGAAGTCAATAATATAACTAAAAATTTAAAAGTCAAAAATACACATAAGCACCTATAGTTACAATCAATTAAAATAAAACTTATGTACAACCAAAACTAAAAATACAGTAATACTAAAAACATAATAAGTGAATGGCACATAATTCTATACAATGAAAATAGAAGTCAATAATCGGTTATTTAATTTAAATATAAGAGTGATCAAAAGTAGCTGTTGTACTTATATTCAAAGTTTCTTTATTTATGTTTAAGAATGATTGCCTTATGTGTTTGCTCTCTAAAGAAGATAAAGTATGCTGCTGACTTGAACATTTTTTTTTTGGAAACCATTTTTCTTGCAGTTTACTTTTTCTTTTATTGCTTCCATTTGTGGTGATTTCTTTAAAAATTGTATTATTTGTCAATTTTGAAATTATATTATCGCATTGCTCAATGATGTATGATGTAGAAGTCTCTTCTAATTGTGCTCGATTAACCATACCATATATTGTTTCAAGTTTATTTTTTATAATATCTTCATTAGTTTTTGTATTTAAGTCTGACTCTTTAATTGTTTGTTTGAAAACATTATCAACAACAACATTTTGTGTTGGTGGTAAAATCTGATTTTCATCTTTCGTTAAACTACCGACAGTCTCTGTAATAGCACATGCATGAATATGTTTGCAAATATTTAAATAAATAATATTATTCATGCATGAGCATTTATATGTATGTATACATATTTTGCATTTATCACAGCACAATACACAATTATTACATGATATTAATGTCTTTTCTATTTTATATTGTACATTAACTTCGGTCTCTGAGTTTACCAACCAGTAATCATCAACTTTAATTACCATATCTGATGTTATTTTTAAACTTTTGTTATGCTCTGAAATGATCTGTTTAACTTTATATGATACATTTTTTCTAAAATCTTTTGATAGATCCTTAAAATTAGTTAATGAAGTATTTTGCCTCCTAATCGTTTGTTGTAATCGTTTTATTTTGACCTTTAGTTCAAATTTTGATGGTGAATGTTTTTTATCTTTTGGACTAGCTACAAATAATGGACGTGAACAAATAACAGATTTTTTAGGTGTAATCATTATTGGTAAATCTGGATTATTACTAGATGGTATGATAGTACTTGAGGTCAAATTAGTTGTATTTGAGAGTGAAGTCGAATCTGGTGTTATAGGTTCAATGGCTTCTAAATTGAAATAAAATATTAAAATTTATAGTTAAAAAATTAGAACAATTCTTGGTATTATCTATTTATTTTAATTTACCTCGTTCCGGTATTTTTAATTGAGACACGTGTTTAGAATATGATGGAAAAATTGAAGGCACAGCGTTTGATTTAAGCTTCAACTTGTAGCTTATACCACCAACAATTTGTGGGAAATCAGTTTGAAGAAAATGATCACTGCACACCTTGCTATATTTAGAAGGGATAAATCCTTTTCGCCCTACTGCCTTTATCCATAACTCATTTCTTTCTGCATCTTTAAGTGGAAATCTATTAAAAATACAAATTAAACAAGCAAATACCTATATCTAATAATAATAAATTAGCTTTAAAGTAAGACAATTTTAAAAATGTTAATAATAATGTGTCAATATAATAATACTTACGAGAAAAAGTGTATTTTTCTAACTGCATTTGTTGAATGTCGATTCGTGCACAAATGTACACTACATGAGGTCACCATCTTACACTATTAATGTATAATTAATACAATAATCGCCGAAAAAGGGTGAGTAGTCAGTAAGTTGGGCAACGGACTTGTTTGGTATGAACTATTGTTGTTAATTGTTATCATATTATCTTTCTAAGGATTAGTAAGCATTGCCAAAGTTGTAAATGGCAGCCAGCATCATTGATAAGAAGAAATCGGGTGTCTATAGTTATTAATTATTATATTTATCTGTGGATCGTTCGAAAAATTTTTCCTGCGAAGAACCGTTTGTTCATAAACGATAAACTCATAACCACTATTAAACCATAGAACAATAGTAAAAAAAGACATACCTTATAACTTTAATCGTACTCATAACAGAATAGCAATATCTGAGATAACACTGATAACTGGTAACAAAGATCGAGCAACAAGTGGAGGTACATTATATCATCACAGATTTTGTAGTTAGTAATTTATTTGTATAGTCGTGGTTGAAATCATGGAAATTGGAAATATACAACCATGATTGTAGTGTAGAACATTGACGTATTATAAATAATATTTATTATTTATGATAGGTCAATGTTATAGAAGTCCGTGACCCGAGAATGTGTGTTTCAACAAAATTTCAACAAATCTTTGAATTCCGTTGTGGTTTTCAACCCAACGAGTGTCACACATTGATGTCAGTTTAGTCCACTTGGTATTGGGTAAAATGTATTTTATTTTAGTTTTTGATATAGGTATTTGTCCGCATAGCCGAACTTTTAGTGACATTTCCAATAGATTTTATTGAAACAATACAATTTCTGATTTATTGAACATGAATGAGCTAGCGCTAAATTTAAAAAGTGCGCACTATACAATGCACGTAAAGTGCTGCTGGATGACTTTCCCTTATAACCGTTTGAATGCCTTTAAAATGTCCACTCATGGACGCAGCTCCATCATAACTCTGAGCGACCATATATTTATTGTTAATTCCAATTTCCAAGTGCTTGTAATGCATTTATTATTACAGAGGCTAGGTTTTGACCAGTTTTACTGTAAACAGGTACAAATTGTAAAAAGTCTGCAGTCTACGTTCTTCAGCCCCTACTCGGAGATTGTATGTATTTTCCCAACATTTCGCATACATTTTGCTTCAAGTGAAATGTATTTGAATGTACCTATTTGATAATATAAGTAGAAATTGTACTTACCAACGTATACAGTTAGCTATAAAAGCGTATAAAGTTACAATAACAAAATTAATTTATTATAAAAAGTAAAATAACCAATATAAATCTATATCTAAAATGTATAAAATGTTCAACTTTCATAGCTATAAGGATTGAAAATTTAAAACATCGTTCCACGTAAATAGGTTATTTATAAAATACTTTATTCACAATAATATCATCAAATATACTTAGTAATAAGTAATAACTAATATTATAGGCTGACTCACTTGACTGATCGTTTTCAATAGGTATATTTTGACTTATTTTGAGCTGTTTACAGACATTTTCAGTTTTCAAATTTTTTTAGTTTTAGACTGAGTGGAACGATGAATGTATTGATCTTACAATGATGTATGTTTTTATATTTTTTTATTTTTTATTTTTGTGACTGTGTACACGATAAGTAGTTATTTGGATTGACTATTTTTATTGCACCTGTAGACGATCGCTAATCACTTGTTTTTAATAATTGTATAGGGATTTGTATTTTTATTTTGATAAATATTTTTCAATATTTAAATCATCTCGTTATTATTGCACTCTATTGATGCCTAAATTAACATTATAAGGTGTATATTAGGTGATATTTGTAAAAAAATAATCTTCAATTATAAACTATTTTTATGGTACTATTGGTCAGTGGCGTAGCCAGGGGGGGGGGTTGGGTGTTAAAACCCTCCCCCTCAGCCGTATTTATATCAAAAATATAATGTTTATAATATAGGAATACAATCATTTGGTCGAGGTAAAATGTATTCTGTTATGCCGTGTTCACACACTACCACGGTTTAAGATAAACTTAAAAATCTGAAAAGTTTGATATCAATATAAAAGTCCCTAGGTTAGCAAACAAACAAGAGCATAGAACAAATGTGATCACAGATTCGGCTGAGTCATATTATAGAGTCTCTTTATATATTCCTTTTTTGGATAGTTTTAATCAACAATTTAATGACAGATCTTTAAAACACAAATCAATTTTGAGTAATTTTCTTTGTTTGGTGAAAGATAAAGAAAATAGTGATGAATGTTTTAAGGTACTTTTGAAAACCTATGAAGTTGATATTGAAGCTGATGTCCATTGAGCTTTGGGGGAATTTTCATTATGGAAACAGCAAATAAAATCAAAACCCATAACAAATGTTGTATCTGCTTTAGCCGAATGTAACGCAAACATATACCCTTCAATATACACACTCTTAAATATTTTAGCTTCTTTACCAGTTACCACTGCTACTAGTGAAAGATCATTTTCAACACTTAGACGGTTGAAAACATATCTCAGGAACACAATAACTGAAAATAGACTGAACGGGTTAGCATTAATGAATATTCACCGTGATGTAAAAGTAAAAGTAACAGTTGAAGAAGTTATTGAAAATATGGCCAGAAAGAGTCGCCGCATTAGACTGTTATAGTGTTATAAAACATAATATGTTATTTAATACTATTTGTAAAAAAAGAAAAAAAATTATTTTAAATAAATATTTAAAAGTTAAACGTATATTATAATTTATTTAAACAATTTATGAGTACATTTCAGGAAGTGTGAAATCCTCCACAAGTTACATTTTATTACAAAAAAAAAACCGCCCCTAAAATAAATCCTGGCTAAGCCACTGCTATTGGTACTAGGTACCTACTTCAGAATAGTAAAATACTTTATAATGTTTCACCATGTTATATTTTCTAATTATAATAACTATTTTAGATTCTGAGTGGAACGATGAATGTATTGATTTTACAATGATGTGTGTTTTTTTTTTAATTTTTAATTTTTTTTTTTATTTGTGTCGGTGTACACGATAAGTAGTAGAAATAATGCTTCGATTTTCAATTTCAGTACATTTTTTGATTGGAAAATGAATATCGTTGGTGCATTGGGGAGGTCAAAGTAAA
Organism: Macrosiphum euphorbiae; assembly: GCA_949089665.1. Taxonomy (NCBI): domain Eukaryota; kingdom Metazoa; phylum Arthropoda; class Insecta; order Hemiptera; family Aphididae; genus Macrosiphum; species Macrosiphum euphorbiae. The sequence goes on along the minus strand of CARXXK010000003.1, from coordinate 73,108,114 downwards.
AATTTCCCGGTAGTTTTCAAAAGCGACGTGAAAAACAAAAGAAAAATTAAGGAAAAACTGGAATTTTTACGCAAGATTGAATTTGGTTTTTGGTGTAACTTCAAAACAAATGACCTTAGGTACATGACATTATCACTGGTTGTTTATATTTGAATTTTCTATACACAATAACATTTTCAAAATGTTTTGATTTATTTTGAACTGTTTAGGGACATTTTCAGTTTTCAATTTTATTAGTTTTTTTTTTTATGAATATCAATGATTGAGAAAAATAGATGATGCAGATGAAAAATATTAATAATCCTTAACCATAGTTTTTTTTTATAAGCATTTAAAGTTCAAAAATTGACAAAATATGGAAAAATCACGAAAATTAGCAAATTTTTTGTGATATAAAATTGAAAATTATTTTATTTTATAATTATTATTTATTAATAATAATTTACCTACTATTAATTTACTATTAATACTACTAAATAATTTTTAGATTCTGAGCGGAGCTATTAAGCTAGTAGTTTTACAATGGTGTTTATTTTTTTTTTATATATCCTGTATACAAAATTTCTACCAGAAGGAGTGCTTCGATTTCAACATATTGTACTATTGTAGTAAGCAAGTTACTACGTGACAATAAAACCAATTTCACGGGTGCATAGTTAGCATAATATACTGTAGATCGGCATAAAAGAGATATTAAAAAGGAAGTGGTTAGGTTTCCTTCTGTTTAATATAAGGAGACAAAACCACTGAATAACTCAGGACGAAGGGTTCAAAAATAGGCGTATATAATATTTTACAGAAACACTGAACACGACGATATTCAAATATAAAAGAGTAAAATAAATAATAATGATTATTTTAATAATAATCATATTTTAGTAATACATTCAATCGTAAATGCGTGGGCTGGAATAATAACCACACAAACCACATCCGTGAGAGCCAAGATACAGTATCTATAGGGAAGGGGCACGGGGAACTTCATATATAAGGGATCCCGAATAGACCTGTATTCAGACGTGTACGACCACCCATTAGAGCAAGCACTTACACGCCACTCTGTATAACATTACTTAGACTTTGAAGTACTAATAATAAATTCACATTATACAACAACTGTCTACCTTATTTAATCATCTACCACGACGACATCATCAGAAGAAGTGTCTGCTACCTGCAAAGTTAATGTTCTAGTAGCCACTTGTCTATTATCTTACTACAATAGTAGACACCCAGTTACCAGCACATTACTATGTAGCAGTGGCGTCCGCAGGATTTTTCAATGGGGGGGGGGGGGCTTGAAAATTAGTTACAAATTTATTTTTATTTTGTCCAGTCTATTAGTATGATTTTTTTTTGAGGGAAGAAACCACCCATTGGTGATACTACCTATTTTGTGTTCTTAATTCATTCTAAAATTTCTAAAATTATTTCGAATAAAAATAAAATGTTCGAAATAAAAAACCAAAGTATTCAATACCAAAAAGTATTTAATACAAAAAAAAGTATTTAAAATACCATTCAAAATACTTCATGCTGAAAGTATTTAAAAAGTTTATCAATACTTAAAAAAGTATTTGAATACTTTTATTCAAATACTTTTACTCAAATACTTTACAGGACTGCCCACTTGTAACCTACTGTACAGCAGAGCACCTTTTTTAAATTAGGTTGTCACAGAACGTGCATAATAGATTCTATTTGTTTCAATTGCATTAATATAACTCATTAATATTTAATAATATTATAATCTCAACAATAATAATTATTATTTATTATTCATCCATCTTGAATAATATCTGAAAAATAAATTTTTTTATTAAAACTCCTCGTAAGACGAGAATAGGCAATAGAGTATGCAGGAATACCGTTACCTACCTTATCACATATTTTGATAAGCACTAAACGTCCGGATAATAAACTTATCTATGCGTCCGAGAGTTACTTCACTGGCATGAAGCAAACCGTTCGTACAATACTTCAATAGAACTTTGTTCTGTACTTATTATTCATGCTGATGCCGTTTGTGTGCTTCCCGGGCTCCGAAAACCGTCGTCACGTCTTGACGGCATAGACCAAAGTTGCTCGTCAGTATACTCAGAACTCAGTGTGTCAATGACATCAGAGCGAGTACCGCCGAGTAGCCACAACTCCTCTGTTGTCAGAGGTTAATATTGATGAAACATTTTGTCATTTCAATTATTTTATTCTCCGTCGTTCGTAGTAGAGTTCTATAGTGCCAGTGATATCAAACTCTTAAATATTACAATACATACGCTGTACAAGTGAAGTGAAATGAAAAACACAAACTTGTTCATCAAATAATTGACCAGCAACAATATCGATAAATTCAAAATTTGACTATTCTTTCTGAGTAAAGTTTATTCATCGTCATAACTGTTATGAAATATTGAAATGAATTATGAAGTCTCAATATTATCGCTGTGCAATCGTATTCTTATTTCAACTGGCGGTTAACAGCATAGCCTCTCAAAACGGTAAATTTAAAATCTACTCATTTATGTATTTAATTTGTGAGATTTGTTGTTGACAAAATAAAACTTGATCGTGTTCAATTTTTGACGATTGATTAAAAATATATTTTTCACAGACGATGACCATGTTGATTTATCACTCGCCAAACAGAAACAAAAATCAATTGCAAATATGAATAATTCCACACATCCCAGGATGGTAGGTTTTTTTTTGTTGATATGTTATTAAACGGCACAAGAGTCCCGACCGTGTGGATGTTGTTTGTAATATAGATTTTATATTAATTAATTATTTATTGACATATAATCAACAAAGTATATGATTTTCTTCGAAATAATAAGATTTTAAACCGAAGGAAACAAAAAAAAAAAAAGTGTAATAGCAGTGAATATTGATTTATTAATATATTTATGCCTTGCGTTTATCTTATAAATTGAATTCGTAAGATACCATTATTGAAAATTAACACAACATAGTGTCATGTAGTTGAAAACTTGCAAATAGGCAGGGGCGTATTTATGGGGGAGGCTGGGTGGGCTGCAGCCCCCCCTGAAATTTCAAGAAAATCCAAAAAATATGAATGTCAATAAAACTTTATTTGTTGGGTAAAAAAGCTTGAAAATTTAATACAAGGCTCCTGCTATATTGTTACAATAGCAGTTGAAAAATATTAAAAATCCTTAGTCATAGTTTTTTTATAAGCATTTAAAGTTCGAATCTTGACAAAATACGGAAAAATCACATAACTTAAAATTTTGCTGAATGTTTTCATTTTTTATACACCAAAAAAATTTGCAAATATTTTGCCTCTTTTTGAGCTATTTACTGACATTGACAGTTTTTTTTTTTCTATGAATATCAATAAAAATTTTTTTGTTTGGTAAAAAGCGTGAAAATTTATCATATTCTCCTGATATATTGTAACAATATTAGTTGAAAAATATTAAAAATACATAGGCACAATTTTTTCTTATAATCATTTAAAGTTCGAATTTTGACAAAATTTATCAAATTTAAAATATAATAAATATTTTGTAATTAAAAATTTATAAAATGTTCAACTTTCATAGTTAAGGATTAAAAATTTAAAACAATGGTCCACGTAAATAGGTAAATATATAAATTACTTTATTCACAATAATATATCATCAAATATACTTAGTAATATCATAGGCTGACTGACCGTTTTCGCTTAGAATCGTTTTTCTTATACAATGATATTATATCATTGAATTCAAATTTTACACCATCCATTACAGTGACCCACTTGTTACCTACTGTACAGCAGAGCGACATCCACTTACCCACTTTTTGTTTATTGTGTGACTATGTTGATAATTTTGTTCAGCCCCTCCCGAAATAAAATTCTGGATACGCGCCTGCAAATAGGTATTCTATATTAGTTTTTTTCTGCTTAAAGATACGCCACGAAGGTGATTTGGAACGTATGGGATCTGAACACAAGACTTATTGTTCAAGTATGCCATATCCAAGTATCAGTTGTCATATGAATACGACGTGTGTGTATGGAAATCAAACAATCGCCATATGCAAAGCTAATGTGGATTGTCTGGTATTTAATGGTTTAAAATTTGTATTTTCATTTAATTTAGATGTGTATTTTTTTTTTCAGGGAGAAAATACATTTGCTAAAAACTTGACTTGTCGGTTTTGTTATCAGACAGAGTTCTGGGAATATAAGTGTGAGAAAAAAATCTGTAATTCTGCTGCTTCTCCGCCAACCTATTACCGGTTATAATTGAACAAATAAATATTTTTATGATTAATACCTATTAAAAGTTAATCATTTTTTTTAGACACGAAAAACACAAGATCGTTTAAAAAATATGAATCAATGCTTTTGTAAAATAAATATTTCTTTTGCTTTTCTCAAAATGGGAATGGCTACTAACTTTATGAATACATTTTGTGATTAAAATCAAAACCAATGTAGTTGTTTATCGTTAGATTTTTTAAATAACCTTTAAAAATGTAATAATTTTCTGAACATTCTTAACTTACATTTTATAGTGTATTTTTAATAACAAAATTGTTTATTATAGGACTAATTGTACAGTGAACAGAGATGTTTTGTGTTTGGGAAGAAGAACATTTTTGAAAAGATTGCGCTGCAATTGGACAGGTGGTCATCGGTGGTCGACTGCATTAATTTTAAGTATTACCCTAGGAGGATTCGGTATAGATAGGTATGCTATGCATATATTCATTAAGACCACGTTACACTGGTATTTGTCGTCTCCATCATAACAGTGCGTAACATAGCAAATTTACGCTCAGCAGAACACTTGTAGCTTCGTTAGTTTAAACATTAGAGTGAATTGACCTATTATTAAACTCGATGGTAAGAACATTATCTGTGTTTGTACGTTGGTTTTTTATGATAGTTCAATTTGTTGGCAAGTTATGCGTATATAATATACAGTACATTAAAAATGCTCATAACTCGCTTAAAAACTGAATTATCGTAAAAATCCAACATACAACGAAATTAATATTCTCACCATCAAGTTTCATTATAAGTCAATTCACTCTAATTTTTACAATAACGAAGCTACACGTGTTCTGTTGAACGTAAATTTGCTGTGTTACTCACTTTAAGACGGAGACAACAAATACCAGTGTTACGTACTATAATTTATGTGATTAAAACTGAAATGTTAGTTTAAAATATATTATATTTTTTGTATCAGATTTTACTTGGGACATTGGCAAGAAGGCATAGGCAAACTATTCAGTTTCGGAGGCCTTGGTGTTTGGACACTTATTGATGTACTATTAATATCTATCAGATACCTCGGTCCAGCAGACGGTTCTCTATACTTGTAAGAAAATGTTAAAATATTGGTTGTTTTAAATTTGCATTAAAGTATAACATTTATAATCAAAAATATTCCATTCTGTCATTATGTAGCTATAATTGTTTATTTTATACAGGATTTGAATTATTTACTTAATACCCATTTAACATATAAGTTATTACTTTGAACCGAGAAAATATTATATCCGGTTTAAATTCCATAAAACCGAAAAAAAAAATAAATACTAAAATAAAACATATTAAATAAATAACAGAGTATTTATTTTTTATTTCTAAACATTTTGATTTTAAAAAAACTTATAAATTCAAAATACAAATTGCAAAATATTTGAACATTTGTTTCCAAACTAATAATTAAAAATAAATCATAAATTATGAAGTACGTATACACTTTAAAACAATATAAGTCGTAATTCTAAAACAAAGTATAAAAGTATGAGCAAATTTAACCAATTCAGGTATTAACTTTATTAGGGTTTATATTAAATATTTGTTTGAGGTCATCTAAAGTTATCTTAGTGCCTTCGACATTTCTGGAACCACCAAAAATATTATTAGCAATTTCAAGCTTCTGTGTTTGAATTTTTTGAATTGATGATTCAATTGTGTTATCACAAATGAACTTGTATACATTGACTGGTTTTTGTTGCCCTACTCTATAAATGCGATCACATGCTTGTGCTTCGAGTTGTGGATTCCAGTGGATATCCACTAGGAACAAGTGGTTTGCAACTACCAGATTGAGACCAACACCGCCAGCGGTTAATGACAATAACAAAATCTGAAAGAAAAGAAATTACAATATAATATTATATTAAATTACATTAAAGAGCGGCTATTCATATACTGGGACACTGAGTGATTCATTGAGTGTAGGACACTTATTATTCAAATAGTATTTGGGCCGTATTCATGGGCGATGCTTTAGAATAAGTAGGTATTGCTGAAGCTATACTTATGACTCAAATAAGATTCATAAATGAGACTTTAGATTAAGAAAAGAAAAAGTACTACTTGTTTTTAAGGTTGATCGAGACCTACCTTAAGAACTGATTTAAGTTACTATCACACATTTTTTATTTTTAAAATTATCAAAATAATTAGCTTAAGCAACACTTACTCTTAGGAGGACGCTACATAGACATTTGTTGTCTCAGTCTTACAAGTCCATAGCATAAACAATTTTATGCTCAGCCGATCACGTTTAGCTCCGTTAGTTTAAACTTTAAAATTTAGAGCGAATTATTGACTTCTTATAAAATTTAAAGGTAAGATTATTATCCCGGGCATCTCATTGGCGTTTTAATAAATTTTAATTTTAAAGCGAGTGATTGTATTTTAAAATTGTAAACTGTGGTGTATTAGTCTTACAATGTACAACAGCAAAAATTGTTTTGCGCAGAACAACTTTACACACTTAATCTGTCACTAACCAAAAATGATTAATAATTAAATGAAAAAACAAAAAAACCTAAAGTTCTCAACCTGATAATTTTGATACTTTCCTGTTATACGAGACTACTCGGTTTTTTGACAACATGACAATCCTGTTATCTAAGACCACCAAAATGATACTTTCCTGTTAAAAGAGACTACCACCCAAGTCTACCTCCGTTGATTATAAATATAATTCATGGGATTCTCGGGATCTAATACAAATATTACAGTAGACCCAACACCCAGGATGAGTATTAAACGGGAATTTAAGTAGTAACAATCCAGGAGTAAGTTTACAGTTAGGCAAAACTAATTATTTATGATTGAAGTTTTGTGTACAATTTAAAAAGAATAATTAATTAGGGATTCTATGTTCAATTATTATGATATACATATTTTATATTAATTTTAACATATAAAATTATATTTTTATTTACTTTTGGTCCGCCTTTGACTCTGTCAAATTCACTTATTATTTTGTTTCTAAGTAGAACAGGAACAGCTCCACTGAATATCTCAGTTTTAACGTTATACTGAGATAATTGTTTGTTTACTAGGTTTAACACGCTTGGCCATTGAGACACAATTACAGCCTTATCATCAGTATGCAATACTTTTTCTTCCACCATATCACAGACAGCTTTAATCTATGAAAAAAAAATTATAGTAAAAGTAAAATATACAAACTGATCTGAAATTTGTGTTAAGTAATTTGAAAAAACTACTAGGATTCACAAGAATTTTTTTTTGATTATTTTTAAAACAAATTAATACATTCAGAAGTCAGTAATTTTAGTTCAAGAAACATAAAATAATGTGGGTAAAAATAACAATATTTTAAAACTTAATTAATTGTTTTCATACCTTTGAACTAATCCATTTTTCATTAAATATTGCATTACTATTTTTAACATTATCGTTTTCAACATTCGGAATGCCAATAGACATTCGACTCAATTTGTCTACTATATCTAAATCTCCATTGTTTTGTATGCCATCAGTCTTAAGACATTCGTCTTCCAGCATCTATAACAACATTATTAATATATTTTATTTCACCAATAAATTATCTATCAATAATAATAATAATACCCATACATTTTTCAATAAGCAAGGATGACAACAAAGCTGTCTTAGTCGCAATATTAAAACTAAGATATGATGAGTTTGAATGCTTTTGTTATTCACTAATTGCTTGAATAATTTGTCCAGTTCAGGATGGTCTTTAAAAATATCGTCCTTATTTTCTATCAAAAATAAAAGAATAGTTTCAATTTATTATTATTTAAAGATAAAATTATTTTCAGTGTTACTCACGACTTAAATATTTAGCTTTGTGTTTTACTGGAAAACCACGTTCTATAGCATTTTCTTTGTCAGCTTTTTCATACAGATATGTTGCAAACAGTGAGCTAAGACATTAGAAAAAAATTAAGTTTATATACAATTTACTTGAAAGACTACAAACCTCGAGAATTGCAAAACTTTTTCATATGCTTCTTTTTCTTCTTTAAATAATTCTACTTTGATGGTATGAAATGTTTTTTCCGGTAAAACAAATTTTGTTGTTTTTTGTAACTGATCTTTTGTTCGTCTTAACATTAGTGCCTTGGTTAATAAAGAAAGTCGGTTTCTACCAGCTTCATCATTATTACCTACCCAACGTTTCCAAACCTATAACCAAAATGAATCACATACAAAAAAGTTCAGAGTAACAGTGCATTTAGTACAGTATTGTTATGAATTAATTTTTATTAAGGCGGCTCTAAACGATTGGATTTTTCATGCATTTAGACCAATAAGCTGGCGAAAAATACACACTAGTAGTCCAATTTCAATTTTGAATGCTTATTTGGATTCGTTAGCCTCTTTTCTATGATCGGTAGGAAAAACTTTTTCATCTTTTTGTCTAGTTAGCACTTAAAAGTGCAAGTCAAATTTGAGAAATCAAGCAGTCATTTGGAACCGTAATATACGTAAATTATATAAAATATCCAAAATTGGTTTCCTACAAATCATAGAAAAGAGGCTGACGAATTCAAATAATTTTTCAAAATTGAAATTGGACTACTAGAAGTATGTGTATTTTTCGCCAGCTTATTAGCATTTTTCACTGTTGTGAGTGTACAAAAATATTTTTCGAGAGTGATTACTTTGACTTGTGCATGTGCGCACGTGTGCTATTGAACCGTGTGCCCGCAGCCGGGCGATATAAAATCTATTGTTATCGAGTTCGAATTTCTTTGAATTTCACACTAATAATCATTTACGACTAACACATAGATTAGGGGCGGCGACGACAAGATTAGAAATTGCCTAAATTGTTCCCCTTAAATAATAGCCACTAAGAGCCGCCTTAAAACATTAAATTATTGGAGAAAATGTTTGTCGATTTAAATTTGGAGGTTTTAAGGCATGCATTTTATTTGCAAAGCATCTAGTATCATTTATTTGCCCTAATACAAATTAGAACCAGATTAATATTTCATAAATAACAGACAAAATACAATTATTGGAGCACATAAAATAACTGTTCATAATTTTAAACTTTGTAATAACAACTAGCAATAAAAATATTGATAGAAAAATTTAAAAAAGGTGGGCAGTGGGTAACTGTTCTACTGCTGTAGATTAGGTATTGAAAATTCAAAATATACCATACCATGTATATAGAATATGATTATATAAAAATTTGGTGAAAATGTCAAATTTCTAATATTTGTTATTTAGCTTCAACAACAAACAAAATCGATTTTGTCAAAAACTGATTTTATGTAAAAATTCCAGTTTTTAAATTTGTTTGTATTTAATGAAGTGCGATAATTTAATACAAATAAATTAACTTAGCTTGGCAACTACCAATATGTACGACTACAACTGAACATATTATAATATTTACATCCCCATTTTATATTTTAACAATATTACCATAACACTATTTAAGTACATACTATAAGTAACCACCAAGCTAAGTAATTTATTTGTATTAAATTATCGTACTTCATCAAATACAATCAGTTATAAACAATTTCTATACCAACAAATTTAAGAAATTACTTAGCCCCTTTTTGATATCTCCACTTTTCTAACTTGAGTTTTTATTTTCTAAGTGAGGTTTTTTTAGACATAGTGATTTTGTTGTGATATCACTTATTTTTTTTTATTACAATTTCAGATTTAATTAACCTAATTGTTTTTTTTTAAATTGGTTAAAAAGACTAGGGTAATACTTACATATTAATAACAGGTATATGTCATATAAACAACTTTGTTAAATAAGACACATAGTGGACTAGGTATATTAATACGGCGATAAAATAAATAAACAAAATATAGTGACACACAGATATCAAAAGCAGAACTTTAATACCGTGGCAACGAATATAAAATAAATGCATAGATGTACTGTACGCAACGAGTCGGCCGGCGTTATCCTAACAAGTAAGCATTGTTTAAGAGAATGCCACACCCACATGTGTTGTCTCTATCTTGCAAACATGTATGATACCAAATTTAAGCTCAGCAGTTCATGTTTTATGCAGTTAACTTAAAAATTAGAGTGAATCGACCTATTATGAAACTTGATGGTAAGAACATTATCTGTGTTTAGATGGAAGTTTTTTTTACGATAATTCAGTTTTTAAGTGAGTTACGTGCGTATAATAAATGTAAATTAAAAATGCTCATAAGTCACTTAAAAACTGAATATCGTAAAAAAAACTTCCATCAAAACACAGATAATGTTCTTACCATCAAGTTTCATAATAGGTCGATTCACTCTAATTTTTAAGGTAACTGCCTAAAACGTGAACTGCTGAACCTAAATTTGGTATGTTATGCGTTTCTAAGACGGAGACAACACATGCAGGTGTGGTGTCCTCTTAATTAGCAATTGCAACCAACACGCGGTGGAAATATTCATAGACATAGGACGAAATCATAGTCCAGTTAGAAGGGGAAATATAGCAGAGCGTAAATACAGCATAAACATTGTTGAATTGTTAAAAAAAATAGCATTTCGATTAATAACTATGCTAATACTTTTGCATATTACACAAGCTGTATCCCTCCGATTAACATTCAATTTATAAAAGTATCATCTACATCATACTGATCAACCGGTGTAAATTTCACGTCAATCAGTTCATTAGTTTAGGCTACAAAGAGGTTGGACTATTTTTCATAAAATTACACAGATTAAATAAGAGTTGGACGTCTCGTGTAATATACTTCCGTTGTGTCACAAGCTCTTTTTTATACTTAGCTCTGTATTACATAATGCAATAAATAACTGATAGATTTAAGTTTCATTGTTACATGTACATGTAATAAATTTGTAATAATAATATTTATAGGTCAAAAGACTAAATTTGAGGTCAGCATCTACCAGAAATCAGATTAAACGTTCTATTTTAACCTAGTTCTCAATGTTTATAAAGTATGATAATACAATAAATAAATAAGGAATAATAATATATTTGTACCTAAATCATACATATTTACTATTTTTTCTAAAGAATTAAAAAATAATAACTCATACTTACAACCCATTCATCGAAAGGACGACACTTAATGAATTTTAACAATGCAAAAAAATCAGCTTCCTTATTATGGATTGGAGTGCCAGTTAACGCCCATCGATTGATACCAGAAAGCGAACTTACTGCTACAGACGTTTGACTTTTATGATTCCTGATTGTATGGGCTTCATCGAGAATTATTCTGCACCATTTAATATTATATAGGGGGCTCTATTTAAAAATGAAAAGTGTTATGAATATAGTTGATACAAAAACTTTGAAGTTTTTAGATTGAATAGATACGAACTGTATTCTTATGATTTTTTTGATCCCACATGACTGTATGATATGTGGTTAAGACTATATGTTTTTTGGCCAATCGTCTAGCAGAAGACTCTCTATTTGGCCCATAATATTTAACTACATCTAAAACTCTTGGCTTTACTTTTGATTTGACTTCATTATCCCACTGGCTGATTAATGATGATGGGCAAATGATAAGAGTTCCACCTTTAAAAGCTGAAAAATCAAGAATTATAAAATTAAATAATTTAATTAATACTTAGTCTAGAGTAAATTATAAATGTATACAATTTAGATTTGAGTCTTCAAAAGAATCATCCGTTTCCGAATCTTCTTCTTCGTCTTCTTGAGCTTCATAAGCTTTAAGAACTAGAGAAATCATTGATAAAGTCTTTCCTAAGCCCATATCATCAGCTGAAAATTTGAACATAAAATATTATTGACATTTGAGCAATTTATTTGTGTACATAATATAATATGTTATTTATGTACCTAAAATGCCGCCGTGTGGTTTTTGACTCTCTCTCCACATCAGCCATGCTATAGCATGTTTTTGGTGGGGCATAAGCTCCACTTTAAGTTTTTCTGGGTCTTCGGCTAAAATATCGGAAGACGGGCAGGTTCCTAATGATTTGTGCAAACTATTAAGTACATCTAAAGTCATAGTTTGCTGTGTGCGATAAGTACTCAAAGCTATAAAAACAAACAATAAGACGATTTAAGGTTTTATTTTATAGTTAAAATATAGTTGTTTTTCAATAAGTAATATATATTTAAAAATACCTTTGTCACCCATGGCATTAATGTCAATATTACCGGCTGCCTTTTTAGTCAATGCATTATTAATATCTAATGTTTGTAAATGATAAGAGTGAGGTTTTTGAGATATTTTTAATTCTTCTGTAAACATTCAAATAAGAAATACAAATTATGCATTATAATTAATTAATTAAATTTAGTTTGTTGAGAAAACATATAGACATAGTTAAACCTGGGCCATCTTCCATTTTTTTTAGTACATTATTTAATTGTGTTCTTGTATCTGCAAATGCACTTTCTTCTTTTATAATAGCTCTTTTTAATTTATAACCTCCATCAGGCAATAAATTTAAATTTGTTATTTTCATAGTGTTCTAAAAGTTATATTAAAATCAATTTAATCTGATAAACATATTTATATAAATATTATATAATTTTTATACTAACTTTCATGTTGGCGATATTTTTTGTATATCGGCTTAGAATTTCTTCTAATCTTAGTTTTTCCATTTGCAGAGATTGAAAAACCTCACTACTCATTTTTTTTGTATCACCAATTGAAATATCTTTTGAAAATATGGGAGATTTTTCGTTTTCTTTTTCTTCAGTTAAATCAATTGTTACATTTTGTTGTTTCGGAAACCATACCTTAGAGGTTTTTGGGCTATCGCCAACCAAATTAATTGTTTCAACAACTTTCTCATTTTTCTTAATCTTAGATGACTCTTCTAAGATTATTTTTTCAGAATTTGGATATTCTAAAATACTACTCTGAGATATTGGATCATTTAACGAATAGATAGTGTTTGACAATTTCAAGTCATCAACAAATGGTCTGTTTTGATTAGAAGATGTAACAGTTGATTTATGATGTGCAGAAACATCAGAATCAGAATCACTAGGTTCAATTATAGATAAATCATTTAATTTTGTTTCAATTTGAGATTCTTCATGAGCAACTTTTTTAGGTATTTTGAATTTTTGATATTGTGGTGAATTTATAATATCCGAATCTGACTCCAAATTTGGATTAGTTTCCTAAAAACATTGTGAATAATTTATAATAATAGCTTTTACAAAAATATTTACACTAATAAAAATCTTACAACAAAAATATCACTGTTTGCCATTGTTTGACTTTCATCGCTAGAACTTAAAATTAAAGCTTGTTTGGTTTTAAACTTTCCAAGAGGCTTAAAAGATTCATTAGCTATAATTTTTCTTGATTCGGTAGGTTTATCCATATATTCTTCAAGTAAACATTCTTCACCACTTTCATCCGATTCTTTTAAAGATGGACTTTTTTTAGAAAAAGAGTTGTCACCCGATTCCTAATTAATAAATACTTAGTATCAATATTCAAAAATAAGAATAAATTAAAGAAAAAATACTTACATCACAACTATTAAATTTTGATTGTTCGTCATCACTTGAAAGTAATGCATTTCTATACTTGGCCAAATCTCTTTTTGTAGGTTTGAAAATCGATTCATTTCCAGAGTTTTCAGGAGAAGTTGTTTTATCGTGATATTTATACAGTTGCTTTTTATCAACTTTACTACTTCTAAAACAAAAATACAAAATAAAATTACTTATAATGAAATTAAGATTGTACATAAACATAAAGGTATTTAAAATGTATACAACATAGGTACCTACTGCAGGTACTAAAAAAATCATAATTAAAATATCAATATTAACAAAACAAAATGATAATTTTATAAAACAAGAACCATATAAAAAAATGCTTGTCTATTAAAACATAATTTTGTCTGTATTTTTGCACATACTAGGTATCTATGTGTTTTTTGTATAATATATCACCAACAATTTCAAAGAACAAGGAAATTAATGAGTTATATTCTAAATGAAGCTATTCTAATAAAGTACACAGTACATACATAACATTATAAAAATACTGAGGACCTGCATTTTGATTATTGATAAAAATGATACATTTTGAAAGTAGTAATCGTATTATGAATTTAAGATTGATGATGAGGTGTAAGACTGGTTGCTTTAATGGCAGCAAGCTTACATACTACCAGGCAGATACCTTATATAAAATAAAAAGAAAAGCAAATACATACATGGTATAATAAAAATAAATGCAAGTTTCTATTTAGGTATCTATGAATTGAAATATCTAACATAAATTAGTTCATACATCAGTGTAAAAATGGTTCCTATATGCTACAGCTTTTACCTACTTTAGTATTTTCTACAGCCATATTATAAGTTATAAGATTACTAAATGTCTACAAAATCAAAAAATATGATGACAGAATCAAAATAAAAGATATAAAGAATAGGTAACTACATAGAAAAATAAACGTATTGTACAATCGTACATAGTTAATAAAAAAAAAGGCAAGGCGGCGGGCACATTCAAATGGTTCTATGTCTACTACAGTACTACAATATTATTAATCATCTAATATGAGCAAGATAATGTAAAATCTGAAAATATCTCCGATTTTAGAGAGAGAATTATTCTGTATTTTATTGAGTGTATCAATACAATATTTTATTAGTGCAAAATCAAGTTTTTAAGACGTATAAGTAGGTACCAGCATCCAATGAGTAAAATATAGTGCCAAAATAACAAATAATATTAAGTATATTATAAATAACAGAAATGCGAGCAGAAATGTTAGCATTTTATTTATATTATTTATTCATAATCATTCATCTAGTCTGAAAGTACCAACTCCAAATTAAAAGTTTTAAATGCAATAGGTACTTATAATAAATAATTTTCTGTTTTTCCTATTGATGTATATACCTAATTAGTGATAACTTTGTCATAACCTGTACAGGTAAAAATTCTAGTGTTCACATATTTTTAAGAAGTGTTTTATGTGGCAAAAATGGCAGGGATCGCTTAAAAACATCATCTTGATTCCCAAATTTGGGTTTACAGTTTACATAAATGCATATTAAGTAAAATGTATTTCATAGAATAATTCATCCACGATCCAAGAGAAATTACTGAATTTAGATTAATGGGGATCTTTCTCGCTTAGGTATAGCTTTTTATCTCAAATGAGCCAGTTCTTAGTATTTTTTTTAACAGTACAAATTACCTAGGCACCTACCTATATTTAAAAAAATTAAATCTATTAATAACACAAAATAGGTAGGTAACTAATTTAAGTACAAATTGGAATCACCTAATTATTAAACAAACATTTTTTAAATTTTATTTATTTGTACAGCTGTGTCAATAACTTGAATTTCAAGGGGAATAAAAATAAATTCGACTTTTTCAAGTTATACCCCTCAAATACAACTTAAAAACATTTCAAGGGACAAGAAAAAAATTTGAGTTATTAAGACTTAACTGAATTTAAAAAGTACACAAAAACAATAAAACGATCACAACAACCTACAAAAAAATGCATTTTAAGACCTTTTCAATTTTAAAGAGGTCAGACCCACGCGACCAGCAAGGATTAATTATTTGTTATTTAATGCATGGGTATAGGTGTGCATACTAAAAATGTTATATAAATGTCAAACATTAATTCGTTGTTTTTCCCAATAGTAGCAGGTATATTAATTTTCCTATAAATCATAGAAAATAATATAATATACTAATGGGTAGGTACCTACCTATTATTGATTACTATTTATTTATTGCACCTGCCTATGTTTAATGTTTCAAGTTTGATTAGTTACTGAATGAAAAAATAACTCACTCATATGATTCCCCCGAATCAGTATCGGACACTCTGAATAATGATCTGTCAGGTTTAATACGAAGAGAATCATTTGTAACATCCGAACTGTTTGGAGTAGGTATTGTTTGTCTGCGGCGAGAGAACGCTTTCTCCGCCCGAGCACTATCCATCTGTGCATTTGAAAATCCTCCGTCGTCACTATCGTCCGACGATTCAGACATTAACCTTCTAGCAGATCTGCTGGTGATTCTAGAAGATGTGGAACGTGAAGACTTCATGTTTGAGACATCCACCACAAGTTACAAAGCGTTGTGTTCACGTTATTTTAAAGGTTTCAACACACGCTGAATATTATTTGAATAATAGTTTAAGTCGACTTGTAGAACATAGAGAACAGGTCAGTCCAAATCTGATACATGTACTTCAAATCCTAACGCCGAGTGAACTGTACAACTGAGCGTAACCATTGACTTCCATAATGCGCCATAAGCCTCGTAGGAACAGGAACACAGGTCACGACTCTGAACTCACGAAGGAACTATGATGTAGGAAGTAAAATGACCGCGGTCGTATGGACAATCACAATACATTTATACCACGGAACTGCGAACTGCGAAGCATTGTGTTTGAGTTTGACTGTCCGCCGTCCGGAGTTTCCGTGTAGCCGTTGCCGTTTGGTTTTAAATTTGACCAATCAACGTCCCGAACAAACAAATAATTTAATAAATCGACGACTGCTACCTGGTGAACAACAACTGCAGACCACGAGCACAGAATTTCGTGATGATAATAATATGATGATAAGCTAGCAGCTGCTGCCTGTCGGATTTGGGTTTTGTTCTGTGGTTATGGTCCGTATTATCACAGAACAATATTATCTTAAACCGTGGTTGGCACAGCTCTGATAGTACTTTGTTATCACACAGTGACGGACGACAGAGTCTTGTTTATATTTATTTTGTCGTGTTATTATCTTTGAGACCGTGTTTGGACGTCTGGGACTAAGTTTAATACTTTGTGGACATCATAATATATATTTTGTCATGGTTAAATACTTAAATCGTAAGATTTTGCTAAATTAACATATCCTAATGTACGTGATCGCTACGTTTTATTTATCATTATAATATATATCTTTTTTTTCCTTTATGTCAAACGGGAATAAATTATTTAGTTTCTATAATAAAAATAACATTTCTTAAATATTTGGTCGATTTAAATAAAAAGTAATTGTATATTATTGGAGTGTATAGTACATTTAATAGTTAAATAACCAGTTAAAGAACCATTTAGATTCTGCTGATAACAACAAATGTAAGCATCATACTAAAATGCAGCCTCAAGAAATTCAACCCAAATATGCAAAATTAAATATAGGTGGTTCGTTATTTTACACTACAATTGGTACCTTGACCAAGCATGATACAATGCTGAAAGCTATGTTTAGTGGTCGGATGAAAGTACTTACTGATACTGAAGGTACTTCATGACACATTTTAAAACATACCTTAATCATGTATTAATAAAGTTATGTTGCATTAAAAACATTTTCAGGTTGGGTCTTAATTGATCGTTGTGGCAAGCACTTTAATTCTGTGTTGAACTTTTTGCGTGATGAACATGTAGCTCTTCCAGATAAGACACATGAAATAGCTGAGCTATTAGCTGAAGCCAAATTCTATTTAATATCACCACTTGTTGAATCTTGTCAACAAGCTTTACGGTCAAGACAATGTAAAATCGAACCTCAATGTCGTATACCTCTTACGTCTTGTAGTGCAGACTTAAGTCAACTTATTACAATGAGTACAAAAGTAAGCGAATACCATATTTAAAAAAAAAAAAAATTTTATTGGATTTCAGCGCACTAATTGTTTCCTCTCTCTGGTCCACGCTCAACATAGACAAAACGCATTTACGCAGAATCATTTTAGAGTAAAATCACCCATAACAAAAAAGATAGAGAATAATATTTTTGAGGGGATGTCATATCGATTTGTCTAAATATTGTCAAAACAATTTAAACATCATTATAATGTACATTTTTTTGTTAAAATAACAATCCCATTAATATAATAAATGCGAAAGTCTGTGACTTTGTTACTCTTTCACGTTAAAACTACTGAATGGATTTTAACAAAACTTTATAATAATATAGCTTATACATCAGAATAACACATAGGCTACAAATCATCACCCTAGGTCTAACCAGTGGATGTGCTCAAACGGGGATTTAGAGATTTACTTTGGAAATTTTTGTTTATAAATGGTTGCCATGGGTTTTAAAACTATTATAAAGTATTACTGGTCACCTTGAAATAAGTGTATTCATTCAATGCATTTAATTTTTTTGTATGCTGTGTTATGTATCACCATTACGTAAATATTGAGCGTATTATACTCATATATAAGTTACGTACATGGTACATATAACAATCACGATGCCACGTATTCGTGGACAAGAAGGAAATATTTGTCGACAGACTCGGCATTCACAATTAGTCCAACCGTTTAGGAGTTCTGTAACATACTTGGTATAACTTTGATACTTTAGAGTTAAATTATAAAGTTACGTACAAACATCACAAATTCCGCTATCTACTGCAGGTAGATTGCCTACTTGATAATATAGGTATTGCTGCGAATCAGAATTTTTATTCCGGTCAACGGAAAAGTTAAGATAAATTTTTAACACCATACACTGAATATTAAGTAACGAACTGAACAAAGTTTGAGTCATATTGAGTTATTTAAAGGGTAACGAAGTGCACGGGATCAGCTAGTAAAATATAAAATTGATATTTCATTCCCTCAAAAATATTATTTTCATTTTTTTTTTTTGTAATAAGTGATTTTACTCTAAGATAACTTTAAGACATAGAAAAAATGATTCTATCTGCGCATGGGCCAGAGAGAGAAAACAAATAGTGGCCCCTCTTATTTTATTTGTCTTTTATTTTAGCCAACCGTTAAACTTCTTATAAATAGACATAACAACAAGTATTCATATACAAGGTAAACAAGATATATAACTATTTATCCCATGTGATACATATTTAATATTTTTTTATTTTTCAGTGCTTCTGATGATAACTTACTAAAAAATGTTGAATTATTTGATAAACTTTCCTTGAGGTTTGGTTCAAGATTTTTGTTTATCAAAGATGTTAGTGGTTCAAGTGAAATATGTTGCTGGAGTTATTTTGGATTGGCAACTAAAGTTGCTGAAGTTTGTTGCACATCTATTGTTTATGCTACAGATAAAAAACATACTAAGGTATTGAGGTTTTTTTATTGCTATATTTGGTTTTCAAATATATATATTTTTAAATTAATAATATTAATCCTTGAAAACTTTCTGAAATATATTCCCTCGGCAGGTTTACTGGAAAGATAAAATATTAACAAACTAATGTTTACTTATTTAGGTTGATTTCCCAGAAGCAAGAATCTATGAAGAATGTCTTAATCTTATGCTATATGAAAATCGCACAGAACCAGACCCAGAACTCATGCAAGCTACATCTTGGCGTGGTGCTGTATCGGGTATGTCATCAGCTTATGGAAGTGACGATGAAGAAGAAAGAACTCGTATAGGGCTTAGAAAAAGATTAGTATAGTAAGCCTCAATCAGCTTTTTGAAAAAAGCTTGTAAGTAACAAGTTATGGTAACTAATATACTTAAGTTATATTCTGTTATTGCTTTTGTGGGAGGTTAGGTCATAGAGGATTTTTGGACCAGAAAATTAAGGTTATTCAGATAATTGACCGAACAAAGACTAAGGTTAGGTTAGTCATGAAGTTAACAATTTATTTTCGACAAATTTAATTTTATAATATGTTCATATATAGTTACCAATTCTATCATTTATAATAATGAGTTTTTAGCAGCAAATGTATTAAAATATTATTAGTTGAAATATTTTTATCATCGGTCATATTGAGTAAATCGCAGACCAGTTAATTATTATCTTTGTGTATTAATAATTCTTATGAATGATACATTACAAATTTAAATTAATTAAAATTTAATTATTAAAATAATGATTTGTTGTACATTTTCTAACATTTTGGTTTTACTTGGTATTGAAATACTTATGTTGTTTTCTAAAATGTTTATTAATAAATAAAAACATGTCTGTTGTAAAAAATTTTATATTATGGAAACATTTAAGTAGCATAATACTTAGTAATAGCTATAAAATAAATAATTTTATGTAATAACTAAAATGCTATAACATTTTTTATTTGATTAACAACAATAAAATATTTATAATCCATATATCTGTACAATATGTAAATAATGATAAGAAAAAATAACTTCAATAACACTTGTAGAAAAACTCTAGTTTCAGTAGTTGTAGTCATCTGTGTGACTGTACATGGTAACTAGTGTTGAGATCAAGTCGATAATACCCAAAGATCGTTGTTTATAGCTTAATACTTTTCAATAACGATTTGTCATAAATTATCACAAACATTTGAAGTAGAAAAAAAAAATGTCTTGTTAAACAATGAGATCGACCAATTAAACAAAAAGTATTTGTTTAGTTCACTTTAAATTTCAAAAAATAAACTTAAATATTTTATGTGTTGATTAATGAAAATTAATCAAATTTCTTATTAAAATTTGACCAGTAAGTTAAAATCAATTAAGTATATCTTTTTAATTCATGTGCATTACACATTTAACACCTTTTTTTTTATGCATGATAAAAGAACATTACATTTTTTAATAGAGTTTGAGCAATTTTTGTGTGACAACTATTAATATTATACTTATGTAGTGGAGTGTTCAAGATTTATTGCGGTAATCCCCAACAGCATACTCAGTGAAGATCAAAATGTTAACCTAATGAATATTTACATCACATTTTGTATTGAATATACTTAACACTTAATTTCTCAAAAAGAATTATGTGCATATGATACGTAATTTACCATACAGGCGGAACAAATTTTTTTACATACACACAAATTGTATTAAACATTCTCGTTTAATCGTTTGTTAAAGAATTATATGATTTAATATTAACAGTATAGAAATTATACACATTAAATAAAAATAATACTTATTTAGTACTTGTACAATTTGAAATTAAAATAATAAATAGTAAGGAATAATATATAGAAAAACTTAACAGATTATTAATCAGATCATAACTAGACAGTTAACTTAATAGTTATTTCTTCTATTTCCCGAAAATCCTCCATCTCCTCCTCCTCTCGAAAATCCTCTCCCGCCTCCTCTTCCACCCCTAAATGGCCTGTCACCTCCCTCAGCTCTGTCTCGTTCTTTCTTAGCTTCATACCTCGATGCCATTTCTTGCAACTCTGGAGGTACATCTTGTCCAGATTTTTCCATCACTTCTACTAATTCTTTGGCCTTACCCCAATCTCTCCTGGTCATTAAACTAATTGCCAGGCCAGTTTTACCAGCTCGCCCTGTACGTCCTACCCTGTGCACATACTCTTCAATATCCTTAGTAAAATCGTAATTTATTACCACTGTAATATCATTGATATCAATACCACGAGAAGCCACGTCTGTTGCTATTAAAATATTAACTTCACCATTACGTAAGCTTTCCAGAGCCTGTTCACGATCACTTTGTTCACGGCCACCATGAATTGATTCAACAATGTAGCCCTTCATGCATAAATCTGATGAAAGCTGATCCACAGTTACTTTTCGGTTCACAAATATTATGATCTTATCATCTGCACTACAGTTTTTCAGAAAATCGTCAAGCCAAACTTCTTTTTCTTCTTCGTCCATTATAAGAATATCTTGTTTTACAGTATTGACTGTTGTCAAATCCAATGATCCGACCATAACTTGAATAGGGTTAGTCGTATAGCTTTTAGCAAGACGTTTAACTCCAGGTGGCCAGGTTGCACTGGTCATTATAGTTTGTCTGTCTGGCCTAACCCTCAGTAATGAAACACGTATTTGAGGTTCAAAACCCAAATCTAACATACGATCAGCTTCGTCAAGTATCAAAAACGTCACATCAGATAAGTCAATAGCACCGCTACCAACAAAATCATTAAGTCGACCAGGAGTAGCGATAACGATTTCGACTCCTTTCCGCAGAACTTCTTTTTGCTTCCCAGAACTTGCCCCACCATAAATACTCATGGCTTTAATGCCTTTGTAACTATATTTTTTAACCTAAACAAGACAAAACAATATTATTAATACTGTGATGAAACTTATATTATAGACATGTAAAATATATACATACTTCGCTTTCAATTTGTAACACCAATTCCCTGGTTGGAGCCAATACTAATATAGACGGTCCTTTTCGTTCACTACGGGGAGTCGGTTGAAAATCGATGTGAATAAAAGCAGGAAGCAAGAAGGCCAATGTCTTGCCCGTCCCAGTTTGTGCGATAGCTATCAAGTCATGGCCGCTCATGATGACGGGCCACGTCTGACACTGAACGGGGGACGGGATTTCAAATTTTTGCTTTTGTATTTCTTCCAATATCTCCGGATAGTCTTCGAATGCGTGTGAAAATTTCATCACCGGCTTAGGAATTGGCTTTACGTTATTCTCTTCGATATACTTGATCATAATGTTGTTCTTGGACATTCTGAAGTCTTCGACCTCCTGATCGGTCATCCTGGTCACTTCGGGGTGTTCTTTGTAGAAATTCTTGACGATCGGCGGCAAGGCCGCCAATCTCTGTCTGAGGTTCTCCGCTTCTTCTTTCATCAACTCGTCCCAGTCGAAAGCCGCCGGAGCCGGTGCATGTTCCGATTCTTGTTGCAACTTTTGTTTGATTCTTTCCGGGTTGTTCGCCTCGACGATGTCGTTGACGAGCTTCAGGGCGTGTTCTCTGGCCCTCTGATTTCCCGATATCTTCACGGTCTTCGAGCCGTACGAATCGCTGTCCAACACCGAGATGAACGCGCCGGTGTCCTTTCGCAGGCCTTTGATCACCGAGCCGCCCTTTCCGATGATCAGGCCCGCGAACTGGGCGTCGATGTCCACGAGCAAGTCGTCGGGATTGGCGGGCCTCGTTTGCCTGTACTGTTGCTGAGGCACGTACGCCTGTTGCGGTATGTCGTTGGGCGAGTCCCAGTCTTCCTCTTGATCCATTTTGAAAACGGTTTACGGGAAAAAGCACGTGGCGAGAATAAATAATAATATCACGTGAGTGCAGCAGAACTACTCAAATGCCAGCCGTTCAAACGTAACGATTACGGACTGCCGGCGAACCACGACCGACGAACAACAACAAACCACTAACCAGCCTGCGCGTCTATTGTTTAGTACGACGCTATGATAGTGCGAATGCCGCCATATTAACCGTAAAACAATATGTTTGCCGGCGGAATATTCTGTGATAACGTGTCGGCACGCAGTGCTATCAACACCGCAGCATTCGCGACTTTCAGAAATTTCGTTATGGCGCCAATTCGAATTCAGATTTCAGCCGAGTATAATAATATACGTACTATACTGTATGCACACTACTGCAGTCAGTGGCGTCCGCAGGGGGGGGGGGGGGCTAAAGGGCTGAAGCCCCCCCCCATTGCCCGTATTATTGTTACTTTTTCAAAAAAATATTAATCAAGTTAAGCTGTCAACTATAGTAAGCAAGAAGTAAATTTCATATGTGTCTTACCAGAATGAATACATTTTTGAAAGAACATTGTATTTGCATACCAATTTTCATAAATTATCTGTAATTTTTAGGTAAAAGTATGAACTACTTGTATGAAAGACCTTGTATTAAATTGTCTAGCTTTAGCTATATTTTATATTTTATAAGTTTTGAACAAAAAATTAACTGTCATTTTGACGAAATTTGAACTTTAAATGCTTATAAAAAATAACCATGGTGCCTATATAGTGTTTTAAGTATGAAATATTTCACAAAAACGTGACACATTGAAATTTTTTTACACAAATAAAAACACTATTTATTTATTTTTTTAACACAATGTTCAGTGTTCTAAATTCTAATGATAGAATTCAGTATTTATACAATATACATGTATAATATTGTATACCTACTTGTATCATTTAGACATTAAAATATTTAAAAATTTTGAATACCATTTTAAATGTATAATACCAAAGGTTAGGTATACATACAGGTACCATATAGTTATGAAGGTAATTTATGACAATTATATGTAAATATAAAACTTATTTAAAAATAAAACAAAATATATCAAAATACTGAAATACCTATTTCATTTTTTTAAATTTCATGAAATTTTCAAACACTATATGCCTATGTAGATATCGTTAATATTTTAGCTATAATAAAATAACTTACGTATTACATTTTTAAGGTTTTTGACCGGATAAATAATTTTTTATTGACATTTATATAGAAAAAAAAATTAATTATTCAAATACAATCCAAGTGAAGACGGTATAACCAAACATTTAAATAAATTTTCATTTTTCTTTTCTCCAATTATTTTTAAAAGCACTGAGAATTTTCAATTTCGACCTCCTAAAAGTACCAACTTGATCCAATTTGCTTCCAAAAACATACACTGGGCATCGAAGCTTATGATCAGAGCATTTTTTCTACCATTAAGGTTACAAACATTTTAAAATAATTCAAATAAACGTCTTAAATTATTAGACTGGACAATATAAAAATGTAACTAATTTTCAAGCCCCCCCCCCCATTGAAAAATCCTGCGGACGCCACTGAGTCTGCAGTCAGTATTTTTGGTAATCGCCGCAAAGCTGGACAAGTTAGTAATTTTTTTCAGCTAGTTGAAGTTCAGTTACTTTAATTAAAAAACCAACCAAGTTAGAATATAAGTTAATTTCTGAAACTGTCCAAATTTCTAACTTAGTTAGAAGTTAGTTTGGTGAAAATTGTAACTTAAGTTAGAGTAGAAGTTGGTTTATTTTTATAGATTAAAAACCATTTTTGTTTAAATGTAAATAATAAGTTATCTAACTTAAATTATTGATTAAAACTGAAAAATTTAATTAAACACCTAGTCATTTGATCAAAATGATCTAATTACTAATTAGGTTAGGTTAGGTTAGGTTATGGCATATTATACCATATTATACATCATTCAAAAAATTAATTTAATATAATATAATACTACAAATAATTTTCAAAAAATTAACATCGTAATTAAAACAAAATATAATTTTTTCAATGATATAATATAGTAGGTATAATATAATATGTACGTATTTTCATAGGCGAAACCACGGGTCGGGCCAGTCAGGTCATGGTCTGACCTAATACTGACTAAAAATTTGTATATATTATATATTTTAATAATTATTTAGGCATTATAAATAATATACCTAACGTAAACGTACATTATTGTTACCATTTCTTAAATTTAATGTAACATTAATTTTATATTAAATTGTACACACTCACAATGAACATAATAATAACATTTATTTTTAACATTGATTATGGAAATATTAAGTCGTAAGTCGTAATTGATATGACATTGTCTATGCTTGTTCCGTATTCTGTAGTAATAATATCATCTAATATCCACTATAACTTGGTAATTGAATTGCTTTAATATTTGAACTTGTTGTTTTTGTGGTCTATTCTATGTAGGTACTCAAATAATCAGTTTTATCAGTCATTGTTTAATTTAGACATTTGACGTTTATTTTTATATTACCTATAACAAGTAATAGTTAATTTTAAGTAACAAGTCGTTAGTCGATAATGTTTGTTTCGTACTTACGTGGTGATATACCCTTTGAAAATTAACTATTGACGATTATAGTACGTAGGTACCTACTTTAATGTTTTCATATTATTTCATTTATTATAAATTCATATTTTAGATTCTGAGTGGAACGATAAATATACTGATTTTACAATGATGTGTGTTTTTTTTTAGATTCTGAGTGGAAAGATGAATGTATTGATTTTACAATGATGTTTCTTTTTTTTATTTTTAAATTTTTTTTTGTGTCTGTGTACACGATAAGTAATCGAAATAATGATTCGATTTTCAACTTCAGTATCTTGTTCCATTGGAAAGTGAATATGGTTGGTGCATTTATTACGATTTATAAAGATGACAAAGCTAATAGCTATTTGAACTTCACAAGTATAAATTTTATTTTATTAATTTTGACTGTTAAATATATACAAATTAAAAGGAATAAGGTACTTTTAAAATTTATGGATTTATTCTTATCAATTATTATTTTTAAATTTGGTAATGATTTTTTTACATAATGCATATTTTGAGTGCATAATTTAAAAATGTTATTGCATATAAATTCATATTTTCGAACTTTTTAGCGCATATTTTGACAATTTTTAGTGCATGAAGTTACGAGCCCTGCTTATTAGGTACCTACCTACTACTATCCATTATGAATAGATAAAAATATCAATAAACATCAAAAAATTGGTAGGTTACGAAGTTCCTAAAAAAAATTATTTAGAGTTTCGGTCCCAATAGATTTTTAAAAGATTTTATTTAAAAACCGGCCTTTTCGGTACGGACTACGGTTGCAGTCGGCTCTGGCGTACTAAACCGTAGGTATCGAGGTATTGAGTGTACTTACCTCGTCATTGAGTACTTATAGGTTATAAAATGTCAATAACAATGAACTCAAAAAATGTCTTTAGTTCCATCAAATTAATACATTTTTGTAAGGTTTTGATAGTCTGTTCACACTGCTGAAACGATGTGCTCAAAATTATATGGATTATTTTTTTATTTTCTTCTTCGTTTCACCAACCATCGACTCCACTCCGATCATTGCAGCGAGTATAGGCCCCATTTTCACAATGTCCGATAACGACAACAATCGTAATACCCCAAAAAAAAAAAAAAAAACAAAGATTTATTCGTATGTAAGTTGAAACATTAGGGTGATTAAATCATTTACCGGAAGCCCGAAGGACTTCCAACTTAGTCCGCGCGTCTGACAACTGCTGTAGGAAGCTGCGATGAGACGGGCGCTCCAGGAAACACCTGTTACTGAAGTTGAAATAACATTTTAATAAAAACTACAAGTTTAATATGTATGTGCAACACATAGTCGTTCACAAATTCCATACCGGAAGTAATTCGGGCTTCCACTTGCAGTCCACGCATCAAACCATATATTATTATATTATAGGTACGCATACTGCACATGCGACTATAGACTATAAGTGCATAATTAGTGCAGTGGAAGGCAGTGAAACATATACTCGATAATCATATCCTGTTAAAAATTGTACATGGCGTCCAATAAAAAGCAAACATAGAAATTTAAAACTTTAAGTCACGTTGTGCTTTAGTTATCATAATATAATATCTTTGTTCTATATTTTGTATAACATTTGGCCGTTATTTTCAGTCCTGTACATTTATAATAATATAATATAATATATTGTATACTATATTATTGCATTCCCACAAAAGTGAAAGTCCTAGGTAACAATAAGTATAATACGACCTGACGTCCATTCGAATATTACATATTATAACTTATAAGTATAATGCCTTTGACATGAAGACCTGTTGCACTGTTGAACATAGATACAAAATTATGTCGTCCAGTCAAGACCAAAAATCAATATCGAATATTTTAAATTGTAAAAACTAGTCAAATTGTTCTTTAATAATCATATATTCATATATCCACATTATATTTACATGACGTTTAGTCATTTCTTTATTGGTGATCCTATACTTATTATAAGATATTAAGATATAATATACTATACATTTATACACAAAAGTGGAAGTTCTAGTCAAAATTCGGCCGAAGTAAATACTAAGCAAACTATATACGACCTGACGTTTTTGCATACTGCATTTAGTGCATACCGTGGACCGTGGTACGTTGATACGAAGACTCGTCAGACGGAAAGTTGAACCCATACGTACAGACCGTGAGGTGAAGAGCAAACATCGACCAAATATTAGAAATTTAAAACTTTAGGGTGATTTGTTCTTAAATGATAAAAGTACATTATCTTCATTCTTATAGTATAACGTTTGGTCGTGTCTTTGTTTGGACCTCCTGCGTACATATTACCTATAGGCTATAATATATATATATATATATATATACACACACACAAGAGTAAAAGTCTTAGCAAAACTACGGTCAGGTAACAAAGTATAATACGTTAGTATAAGTCACGTTGTTCTTTAATTATTATAATAATATTATATTCATATATCCACATTATATTTGTATGACGTTTGGTCATTTCTTTATTGGTAGTCCTGTACATATTATAAGATATAATATACTATAAATGTATACACAAAAGTAAAAGTCCTAGCAAGACTTCGCCCGGACGGTAGGTACTGAGCAAAGGCAAACTATATACGACCTGACGTTTTGACTTCTCACTTCATGCATTTAGTGCATACCGTGGTACGTTGATACGAAGACCCGTCAGACGGTAAATTGAACCTAAAAACATATGTACTTACAGACCATACAGTAATGAATAAACTTCGACCAAATATTAGAAATATAAAACTTCAGGTCTCTTTTTTCTTAAATTGTCATAATATATCTTCATTCTTATAGTATATATAACGTTTGGTCATGTCTTTATTGGGCGTCCTGCAGTAGAGTGTACATATTACCTATAATATATACAAAAGTAAAAGTCCTAGCAAGACTTCGCTCGGACGGTAGGTACTGAGCAAACTATAATATACGACCTGACGTTTTGACTTCTCACTTCATGCATTTAGTGCATACCGCGGTACGTTGATACGAAAACCCGTCAGACGGTAAGTTGAACCTACAAACATAATATTATGTACTTACAGACCATACAGTAACGAGCAAACTTTGACCAAATATTAAAAATTTAAAACTTTAGGGCTATTTGTTCTTAAATGATCATATAGTATATTGTCTTCATTCTTGTAGTATAACGTTTGGTCATGTCTTTAATTGGGCGTCCTGCGTACATAATATTACCTGTAGGCTACAATATATATATATATATACAAGAGCAAAAGTCCTAGCAAAACTACGGTCAGGTAACAAAGTATAATACGACCTGACGTCCTGACGAATACTACATAATATATGTAAGTATAATGCGTTGACACCAAGACTTGTACTGTTGAACATAGATACAAAACTATGTGAAAGGAGTCCGTCGTCTAGTCAAGACCGAAAATCAATATTGAATATTTTAAATTGTAAAAAATTTAAGTCACATTGTTCTTTAATAATCTTATATCCACATTATATTTATATGACGTTTAGTCATTTCTTTATTGGTGGTTCTATACTTATTATAAGATATTAAGATATAAATATATAATATACTAAACATTTATACACAAAAGTGGAAGTCCTAGCCAAACTTCGGCCAGGCGATACTATAAGCAAACTATATACGACCTGACGTTTTGACTTCTGACTCCTTGCAAATAATGGCATATGGTGGTACGTTTATATGAAGACCCGCCAGACACTAAGTTGAACCTACAAACAATATATGTACAAGCCGTCCAGTAAAGAGCAAACATCTACTAAATTTTTGTAATTGTAAAAACTTAAAATCACGTTGTTCTTTAATTATCATAACAATATATCTTCATTTTAATAGTTTAACGTTTGGTCATGTCTTTATTGGGCGTCCTGCATACATATATTACATATAATATATATGCATGAAATTAAAAGTCCTAGTACAAATACGGTCAGGTAACAATAAGTTTAATATACGACCTGACGTCCTGTATACGATATTATTACATAATAATGCTTTGACGTCACGAATTAATGCTTGCACTGTTGAACATAGATACAAAATTATGTGAAAGGAGTCCGTCGTCTAGTCAAGACCAAAAATCAATATCGAATATTTGAAATTGTAAAAACTTTACGTCACGTTGTTCTTTAATTATCATAATATATTATATTCATATATCCACATTATATTTGTATGACGTTTGGTCATTTCTTTATTGGTAGTCCTATACATATTATAAGATATAATATACTATAAATGTATACACAAAAGTAAAAGTCCTAGGAAGACTTCGCTCGGACGGTACTGAGCAAACTATATACGACCTGACGTTTTGACTTCTCACTTCATGCATTTAGTGCATACCGTGGTACGTTGATACGAAGACCCGTCAGACGGTAAGTTGAACCTACAAACATACGTACATACCGTGCGGTGAAGAGCAAAAATCGAACAAATATTAGAAATTTAAACTTTAGGGTGATTTGTTCTTAAATAATCATAGTACATTATCTTCATTTTTGTAGTATAACGTTTGGTCATGTCTTTGTTTGGGCGTCCTGCTTACATAATATTACCTGTAGGCTATAATATATATATATACACACAAGAGTAAAATTCCTAGCAAAACTACGGTCAGGTAATAAAGTATAATACGACCTGACGTCCTGACGAATACTACATAATATATGTAAGTATAATGCGTTGACACTAAGACTTGCAGTTTGCACTGTTGAACATACAAAATTATGTTTAAGGAGTCAGCGGCCGTCTAGTCAAGACCGAAAATCAATATCGAATATTTTAAATTGTAAAACTTTAAGTCACATTGTTCTTTAATAATCAAATACCTATTCACATTCTATTTGTATAACGTTTAGTCATGTGTTTATTGGTCACCCTATACATATTATAAGATATTAAGATATAATATACTATACTATACATTTATACACAAAAGTGGAAGTCCTAGCCAAACTTCGACCCGGCGATACTAAGCAAACTATATACGACCTGACGTTTTGACTTCTCACTCCTTGCAAATAGTGGTATATACGTTCGGTACGTTGATATGAACACCCGCCAGACAGTAAGTTGAACCTACAAACAATATATGTACAAGCCGTCCAGTAAAGAGCAATGATCGACTAAATTTTTGTAATTGTAAAAACTTTAAGTCACGTTGTTACTTGTTCTATATTAATTATCATAATAATATATCTTCAATCTTCATTTTAATAGTTTAACGTTTGGTCATGTGTATATTGGGCGTCCTGCATACATATATTACATATAATATATATACACGAAATTAAATGTCCTAGTACAACGGTCAGGTAACAATAAGTTTAATATACGACCTGACGTCCTGCAGACGAATATTACATAATATTATAAGTATATGTATAATACGTTGACACGAATTCCTGCTTGTACTGTTGAACACACAAAATTATGTGAAAGAAGTCCGTCGTCCAGTCAAGACCAAAAATCAATATCGAATACTTTAAATTGTTCTTTAATTATTATCATAATAATATTATATTCATATATCCACATTATATTTGTATGACGTTTGGTCATTTTTTTTATTGGTAGTCCTATTAATATTATAAGATATAATATACTATAAATGTATACACAAAAGACAAAAGTAAAAGTCCTAGGAAGACTTCGCTCGGACGGTACCGAGCAAACTATATACGACCTAACGTATTGACTTCTCACTCCATGCATTTAGTGCATACGTTGATACGAAGACCCGTCAGACGGTAAGTTGAACCTGCAAACATACGTACAGACCGTGAGGTGAAGAGCAAACATCGACCAAATATTAGAAATTTAAAACTTTAGGTTGATTGGTTCTTAAATGAATAAATGATCATAGACATTATCTTCATTCTTGTAGTATAACGTTTGGTCATGTCTTTAATTGGGCGCCCTTCTTACATAATATTACATGTAGGCTATAATATATATATACATATACACAAGAGTAAAATTCCTAGCAAAACTACGGTCAGGTAATAAAGTATAATACGACCTGACGTCCTGACGAATACTACATATATGTAAGTATAATGCGTTGACACTAAAACTTGCAGTTTGCACTGTTGAACATACAAAATTATGTGTAAGGAGTCAGCGGCCGTCTAGTTAAGACCGAAAATCTATATCGAATATTTTAAATTGTAAAAACTTTAAGTCACATTGTTCTTTAATAATCATATATTCACATTATATTTGTATAACGTTTAGTCATGTCTTTATTGGTGATCTTATACATATTATAAGATATTAAGATATAATATACTATACTATATACATTTATACACAAAAGTGGAAGTCCTAGCCAAACTTCGGCCGGTCGATACAAGCAAACTATATACGACCTGACGTTTTGACTTCTCACTTCATGCATTTAGTGCATACCGTGGTACGTTGATACGAAGACCCGTCAGACGGTAAATTGAACCTAAAAACATACCTATGTACTTACAGACCATACAGTAATGAATAAACTTCGACCAAATATTAGAAATATAAAACTTCAGGTCTATTTTTTCTTAAATTGTCATAATATATCTTCATTCTTATAGTATATATATAACGTTTGGTCATGTTTTTATTGGGCGTCCTTTAGTAGAGTGTACATATTACCTATAATATATACAAAAGTAAAAGTCCTAGCAAGACTTCGCCCGGACGGTATAGGTAGGTACTGAGCAAAGGCAAACTATATACGACCTGACGTTTTGACTTCTCACTTCATGCATTTAGTGCATACCGCGGTACGTTGATACGAAAACCCGTCAGACGGTAAGTTGAACCTACAAACATAATATGTACTTACAGACCATACAGTAACGAGCAAACTTCGACCAAATATTAAAAATTTAAAACTTTAGGGCTATTTGTTCTTAAATTATCATATAGTATATTGTCTTCATTCTTGTAGTATAACGTTTGGTCATGTCTTTGTTTGGGCGTCCTGCGTACATGTTACCTATAGGCTATAATATATAATATATATATATATACACACAAGAGTAAAAGTCCTAGCAAAACTACGGTCAGGTAACAAAGTATAATACGACCTGACGTCCTGACGATTACTACATATATGTAACTATGTAAGTATAATATGCGTTGACACTAAGACTTGCAGTTTGCACTATTGAACATACAAAATTATGTGCAAGGAGTCAGCGGCAGTCTAGTCTAGACCGAAAATCAATATCGAATATTTGAATTTGTAAAAACTTTCTTCAATTTCATATTGCATCCATATTCTATGTTTGTATAACGTTCGGTCATGTCTTTATTGGTGGTCCTATACGCATAATACTACTATAAATGTATACACAAAGTTGAAAGTCCTAGCCGGGCGATACTAAGCAAACTATACGACTTGACGTTCTGACTCCTTGCAATTAGTACATTGGTACGTTGACATGAAGACCCGTCAGACGGTAAGTTGAACCTAAAAACATATGTACAATGTACTTACTGATTACAGTCTACAGACCATACAGTAATGAGCAAACTTCGACCAAATATTAGAAATATAAAACTTTAGGGTCGCTTTGTTCTTAAATTGTCATAATATATCTTCATTCTTATAGTATATATAACGTCTGGTCATGTCTTTATTGGGCGTCCTGTACATATTATCTATAATATATTATATAATATATACAAAAGTAAAAGTCCTAGCAAACTTCGCTCCGACGGTTCTAAGCAAACTATACGACCTGACGTTCTGACTTTTGATTCCTTGCAAATAGTGTACATACGTTATTAGTACGTTGACATGAAGACCAGCCAGACTGCAGTAAGTTGAACCTAAAAATATATGTACTTACAGTCTACAGACCAAACAGTAATGAGCAAACTTCGACCAAATATTAGAAATATAAAACTTTAGGTCGCTTTGTTCTTAAATTGTCATAATATATCTTCATTCTTATAGTATATATAACGTCTGGTCATGTCTTTATTGGGCGTCCTGCAGTAGAGTGTACATATTACCTATAATATATATATATAATATATACAAAAGTAAAAGTCCTAGCAAACTTCGCTCCGACGGTTCTAAGCAAACTATACCACCTGACGTTCTGACTTTTGATTCCTTGCAAATAGTGCATATACTTTAGGTACGTTTACATAAAGACCAGCCAGACTTCAGTAAATTTAACCTTTTTTTTTTTTTTTTTCAGTTTTCAACCGACGGCGCCGCGGGGACAGCTTTCGCATTCTTCCGCGAAACAGTAAATTTAACCTAAAAACATATGTACTTACTTCTTACAGATCGCACAGTAATGAGCAAACATCGACCAAATATTAAAAATGTAAAACTTTAGGTCGCTTTGTAGTTTGTTCTTCAATTGTCATAATATATCTTCATTCTTAAAGTACCTATATATAACGTCTGGTCATGTCTTTATTGGGCTTCCTGTACATATTACCTATAATATATTATATAATATATACAAAAGTAAAAGTCCTAGCAAAACTTCGCTCCGACGGTTCCAAACAAACTATACGACCGGACGTCATCACAAATAGTACACGAGTATAATAATATGGTGTTTGTAAGTTGTAAGTTTTCAAGTCTTATATAATCGATTTTGAAAATGTTGCATTTGGCCTCTCCGAAAAATACTAAACGAAATTATATTCGTATATTGATTTTAATTATGATCTGTACGACTATACTGTGTAATGTTTATTGTTTTTCATTGCTACGCAATGCCCAATGTTGTAGCCAGAATCGAAAAGAATGTGCGTATAATAATATAATTTATTTATTATTTTATTATAAACCAGTATAGTAATAGTTACGCAGCATGGCACATAGGTATATTATGAAATCTATAGGTATACAACTATTGAACAACACATTTATTGTTTACAGGAGTTTCACATAGCACCCCCATCCCTTCTACACCGTGGTTGAACAAATTTGTTTAAATAGTTATTAAAAAGTTAGTAATATTATAGTATTCTAGTCGTGGTCAGATTATACTTTGTACACTTATTTGTTCTGCAGGGACAATGTAGTCAAATATGTATTCAGTGTGTACCTACTTATCTAGGGGCTACAAGGCGTCAGGCCGTTAGGGAATTACTGTGGTTAAATATTGGACAATATTGCAATCGAACATTTAAACGTTCGTGAAAATGGGTCAAAGCACCCTATCTACTTCTTGAAGTCATACGAACCAAGTGCTTGTAAAAAAAAATTGTGCCAATGTATTTTTCAACTGCTATTGTAACAATATATCAGGAGCCTTGTATTCAATTTTCACGCTTTTTTGCTCAACAAATAACAGTTTATTGATATATTTTAAGGGTAAAAAACTAAAAACATAGAAATTCGAATTGGCTGTACACAGTTCAAACGATTCAAAATTTTCAAAATGTTATGGTGTATAGAAAATGAGAATATAAATATTAAGTCAAATTTTTATGTATCTACAATTATTCGTTTTTGAATTACAACAAAATAAGAAATTCGCTACTCGAGAAGTCGAGTGAACATTCAATGTTGTAAAAATATGAACTTCAAACACTCATAAAAATTCATTTAACTTTCCGGTAGAGATTTTTTTGATGACAAAAGTAGACAAACTAATAAGAAATCTTGTATAAAATTTTCAAATCATAGGTTTAAAAAGAAACATTTTTATGAATTTTAGTGATTTTTACGTGTTTTGTCAACATTTCAACTTAAAATGCTAATAAAAAATATTGTGACTGGATTTTTAATATTTTTCAAATGTCAGCCTTGTATTAAATGTTTACCTTTTTTAGTATTGAAAAAATTTATTGACATTCATGAAAAAATTAAAAAAAATTGAAAACCGAAAATATCTGTATACAGTTCAAAACAAATCAAAATATTTTTCAAATTTTATCGTGTACCTATATAGAAAATGCTAGTATAAATAATCAGTGAAAATTTCATGTTTCTAAGGTAATTTGTTTTAGAGTTACACTAAAAACCAAAATTGAATTTGTCAAAAACCTATTTTTCGTAAAAATTCTCGGTTTTCCTTAATTTTTTTTTTTTATTTCTCCCGGAGTTTTTGAAAATTATTAGGAATTTTACCTTCCCAATGCACCAACTAGATTCACTTTCCCATCAAACAAGATACTAAAGTTGAAAATCGAAGCATTATTTCGACTATTTATCGTGTACAAACACAAATAAAAAAAATTTGCTTTGCTGTACAGTAGGTTACAAGTGGGTCACTGTATAATGGATGGTATTGAATTTGAATTCAATGATATAATATCATTGTATAAGAAAAACAATTCTGAGCGGAGACGGTATGCCAAAAAATAAGTATATAACCAGTTAAACCCAAGAAAACTTAGACATAAAAATCATTTTATATTCTGAGAGTGATTTGTTAAAATCATTAGACTTAAATTAAGTACTAAGAGAGTTGGCTTCAAGTAAAGCAAGAAAAAAAAGGTGGGCAAGTGGGTGTCGCTCTGCTGTACAGTAGGTTACAAGTGGGTCACTGTACAATGGATGATATTAAATTTGAATTCAACGATATAATATCATTGTATAAGAAAAACGATTCTGAGAGGAGACGGTATGTCAGTCTAGGTATAAGACATATTATATACTTATCTATATACTATATCTATATGTCAGGTGTGCCCAACCTTTTTTAACTTGCGGGCCACATTCGAAATTTATATTTATACTGCGGGCCGTATATGCTTCATGGGTTTTTTTTTGTTCATTTCGAATTTCGATAAAATATAGACTAGTCATAGGTATATCAATTGTACATTTTATCGGATATAGGTAATATTATTATCTTTGTTCACTTATCGAATCTATGACTCAAATCGTATGTGTTTAAAGTTCTCAATATTTCCACGCTATGGTTGTTAGTTTGTTTTCGTCATTAAAAACTGTACGTTCACATTAAGATGTCTCAAAATAAAAAGCGCAAAATTGATACCGAATGCCGTGTTTTTAATGATAATTTAAGTTATTTTTTTATCGAGTATCGAAATAAAGCTATGTGTTTGATATGCTACGAAACCGTGGCGGTCTTTAAAGAATTTAATATTAAAAGACATTATGAAAGTAAACATCAAAACAAATACGTCAATTGTAAAGATAAATATTTATCATATTTATTTATTTTTCTGAAGAGGGTATTTAGGTATTTCGCTAACTAAGTTTGGATTTAAATTTTAAATTTTAGAGAATCTTAGAACTTCTTTGTTAGAAAAATTCAAACAAAATTTCAAAAGTGAACGCGTCGGAAATGTATTTGAAAAATATAATAGAGGTAAAGATGAGATTATTCGAGCAAGTTATGAAGTAGCTAACATGATAGCTCTCGAAAATAAAAGTTTTAGTGATGGCGAATTTGTAAAAAAATGTATCTTGGCAAGTGTAAAAGAAATTATTGAATGTCTTATCAATGAATTATTTAATGGAAAAAATGTCTGTATTCGAGAATATCAGTTTGTCTCGAAATACTATTACTAGGCGGGTAGAAGACATTGGAGGTGATTTAATGACGCAGTTACAAATAAAATCGAAAACGTTTACATTTTTTTCTTTAGCTTTGGACGAAAGCACTGATGTGTCAGATACTGCACAATTATTAATATTTATACGAGAAATAGATACAGATTATAATATAACAGACATAGGCGGAAATTTGCTGAAATTACTGGGGGGGGGGGGCTGAGCATTATATTTCTCATTGTACCTATATAGGCACTATTGTACTAGAGTCGCTCGCAATTATTTATTTCAACAAGACAATTTACAAAGTTCGACATACTAAACAATTTAACCTTAATAAAGTACAAAAACAATAATGTGCCATAGGTACCTTGAACATTTTATTCTAAACAAAAATAGCATTAAATTTATTTTATTATTAAGTTATTAAATTAATTGAATTATAACCAATTTAATATAAGATGTTAAAACAAAGAAGCCAAGTATATAACATAATAAGTGTACTTATATATTTATTTCAGCACAATATATCGGTTTTTATTAGAAAAAGCATTAACTATATCAGTAACTGATTTTGTAATTCAGATATTAAAAATGCATTTTTTAATTATACTAATTATTATATATTTATTTATATATTTAGTCACATTATTGTACAAAATTGTGAGGGCCAGGGGGGGGGGGCTAAGACCTGTACTTTAAAATTCTGAGGAGGCTTAGTCCCCTCTAGCCCCCCCCCCCGATTTCCACCTATGATAACAGAAGAACTTGCTTCATTAGAAAGTATTTCTGGAACTACAAAAGGAGCTGATATTTTTGAAAAAGTGAATTGTTGTATTGAAAATACCTGGGAAAAACTTTGTAGTATTACAACAGAATACAGATGGAGCTCCAAATATGGTTGGGCGAAATACGGGATTAGTTGGAAGGATAGCTGAGTTAACAACTTCAAAAATGATTGAAACACCTATATTTTTACACTGTATTATTCATCAACAATCACTGTGCAGTGTGCATGAATTACGTAAAATGTTCAGAAAGATCTCGTTTGACTGATGAACACTTACACTTCTTATTAAGAATTGGCGTTACACATTTCACTCCGAATATTGATAGATTTGTTAAAGAAAAACTAGCCCAAATTTCACACTAAATTTATTTCTATTAATATTCTAAAATTTATTATATACTTGAATTATTTATTTATTTGTAGGTAGCATGTTTTACATTTACACTAATTTATTTCTATTAATATTCTAAAATCCAATGAATTTTTTTATAATTTTTAAATTTTTAAATTTTTTTATAGTATATATGGTATTCAAAAAAAAATGAGCTATAATAAGTAGGTACCTATAATAAATTCCAAATTAATCATATCACAATATCCATTATAGGTACTTATACCGCGTTATACATCAACAAAAAACCCTGATACTACATAGATATATAATAGTGTACTTTAGAAGTTTCAAGTACCCATGAATAATATTATACAATCACAACAAAATAACTAAAAAATAGTTATTCTATTAATTTTTTAATATTTTATTTTAATTATTTAATTTAGGTTTTTTATTATGTAATTTCATCAAAATTTGAACTTAAAATGACTATAAAAATAAACTTTGCTTATGAATTTTTCAGATTTTTTGGTAAAAGAATTAACTACATACGTGGAATCTTGTTTTAAATTTTCAATTCTTAGGTATAAAAGTTGAACATTTTATACATTTTTAACTACAAAATAATTATTCAATTTTAAATTTTATAAATTTAAATTTTGTCAAAATTCGGTCTTTAAATGCTTATAAAAAAAAATTGTGCCTGTGTATTTTTAATATTTTTCAACTGATATTGTAACAATATACCAGGAGCCTTGTATTAAATTTTTACACTTTTTGGCCCAACCGATTAAACTTTATTGATATTTATAGGAAAAAAAACTAAAATAATTGAAAACTGAAAATGTCCGTAAACAGCTCAAAAGAGTCAAAATATTTTCAAAATTGTTTGGTGTATAGAAAATGCTAATATAAACATTCAGTGAAATTTTCATGTATCTAC
This sequence comes from Macrosiphum euphorbiae, assembly GCA_949089665.1. Classification (NCBI taxonomy): domain Eukaryota; kingdom Metazoa; phylum Arthropoda; class Insecta; order Hemiptera; family Aphididae; genus Macrosiphum; species Macrosiphum euphorbiae. The sequence goes on along the minus strand of CARXXK010000003.1, from coordinate 73,068,784 downwards.
AGTTATTCGTTTTTGAATTACAACAAAATAAGTAAATCGTTATATGAGAAATCGAGTGAATATCAAATGTTGTAAAAATTTGAATTTCAAACGCTCATAAAAATTTAATTTGACTTTCTTATAGACATTTTTTTTTTTTATAAAGGTAGATATTCTTATAAGGAATTTTGTATCACATTTTAAAACCTTAGATTTAAAAAGAAAAATTTTTACGAATTCTTAACTCAAAATAATTTGCTAATTTTGGTGATAATTCCATATATTTTGTCAATTTTTGAACTTTAATGCTTATAAAAAAAAACTGTGACTAAGGATTTTTAACATTTCTCAAATGTCATTGTAACAATATAGTAGGAGCCTTGCATTAAATTTTCAAGCTTTTTTAATCAACAAATAAAATTTTATTGATATTTTTAGAAAAAAAATAAAAAAAAATGAAAAATGAAAATGTGCCTAAACAGTTCAAAATAAATCAAAATATTTTGAAAATGTTATCGTGTATAGAAAATGCAAATATAAACAACCAGTGAAAATTTTATGTATCTGCGGTCATTTGTTTTAAAGTTACACCTGCAAAAACCAAAATGGATTTTCTCGAAAACAGATTTTGCGTAAAAATTCCCGTTTTTCCTTTGTTTTTCACGGCGCTTTTGAAACCTACTGGGACATTTTTACTTTTGACCCTCCAAAGTAAAAACTAGATTTACTTTCCTATCAGAAAAGCTCAGTGGCGTCCACAGGATTTTTCAATGGGGGGGGGGGGGCCTTGAAAATTAGTTACAATTTAATTTTTATTTTGTCCAGTCTAATAATTGCAGACGTTTATTTGGGGTATTTTAAATTGTTTGTAACTTTTCAACTCTTCTGGTTGGAAAAATGCTCTGATCATAAGCTACTTTTAGGAGGTCGAAATTGAAAATTCTTAGTGCTTTTAAAAATAATTGGAGAAAAAAAAATGAAAATTTATTTAAATTATTTGGTAACAAGCTTGGTTATACCGTCTTAACTTGGATTGTATTTGAGTAATTACATTTTTTTTTTATGAATGTCAATAAAAAATCATTTATCCGGTCAAAAAGCTTAAAAATGTAATACGTAAGTTTTTTTATTATAGCTAAAATATTAACAATACAATATAGGCATCATGGTTATATTTTTTATAAGCATTTAAAGTTCAAATTTGGTCAAAACCACGGTTAATTTCTAGTTCAAAACTTATAAAATATAAAATATGTATATCTAAGGCTAGACAATTTAATACAATGGTCTTTCATACAAGTAGTTCATACTTTTACCGAAAAATTACAGATAGGTAATTTATGAAAATTGGTATGCAAATACAATGTTTTTTCAAAAATGAATTCATTCTGGTAAGACATATATGTGATTTACTATAGTTGACAGTTTAAACTTGATTAATATTTTTTTGAAAAAGTAATAATAATACGGGCAATTGGGGGGGGGGGGCTTCAGCCCGTTAGCCTCCCCCTGCGGACGCCACTGGAAAAGATACTTTTGAAGAAAATCCAAGCACTTTTACTGTCCTAAAAGTTGATGACAGACACAAAAATAAATAAAAAACACACATCATTGTAAAATTGATACTTTCATCGTTCCACTAGGAATCTAAAATCGTAATTTGTGAAAGGCGTTAATGAGTGGTATAATTTGTGGTAAACTAAATTGTTTTGATTACGTGCGTTGAAAACGGAATATCGCAAACTTCAAATGGCTAAAGTTTAACAATTAAAGATGTCCGCGGATTTTTGTTGTTTGTACTATCATCGTAACTCGTTACAAAAAGGTGGCTTGCCCGAGCAGTTTTGTTCCTTTGGAATTATGAGGTTTTTAAATTTTTTCTCAAGAAATTTAGCCAATAATGGCGATGGCAATAATATTATCAAATAATAAATAATATAGGTACCTACTTACCCGTATCTTCAAGCGGTGTTTCCTGCAGACAATATATTGATCATTTAATGTAATTTATTATTATTTTCCATTTTTAAACTATAATAATAATATTTTATGATAGTACTTAGGAACATCCGTACCTAACCGTATACATCGTATAATATAGCTATGGGTGATTAATGCAATAAAAAATAATGCACAATTGCATTGTCTCTTTTTCAGTATAATATATAAGATAACCATTTTTACACTTTGTTGTTTACTGTCTATGCTCTACTTTGATAAATTATGTCTGAAAAACAAAACATTATTAAACATAATTAAACCGATTTACAATTTACAAGTTATAATGAAATAGTTTTTAAATTATTGAGGACGAGGAAAGGAACTATATAGGAGCTCAACCATACCTAAATAGTTCCTTTCTCTGAGCTAGGAACAGAATAGGATCACGTTTCTTTTTATCAACACGATTTTTCAGAAAATCGAGCATTTTGAAGTTTTTTGACTATAATTTACCAATTAAGTTTGAGCGATTTTTGTACCATAAAATTATACATGCAAAAACACACATTTAATTTGTCATGTATATACATGCTATTCTGAGAAAGTACTCACAAATAATATTTTTAAATAACAACATTTAACTAAAATCGTTATTCTTGGTTAGGTATGTAAATTTGTCCAAACTTGTACATAAAATAACTAAAAAAAAAAATTTTTCGTTGGCAGAATAACCTACATACGTGGAACCTAGTTTTGAATTTTTAATTCATAGCTACGGTCATTTGTTTTAGATTTACCAAAAACCAAAATCTATTTTGTCGAAAACCGATTTTGAGTAACAATTACCTACCAGTTTCCTTAATTTTTATTTTGTTTTTACCGGCGCTTTTGAAAACTACTTTGCATTTTAAACTTGACCTCCCAAATGCACCAACTAGATTCACTCTTTCCCATCGAACAAGATACTGTTGAAGAAAATTGAAGCAGTTTCAGTGCCTCTGCCTCTGCCTCAGAATCTAAAAACAATAATACAGCCAAATAAATATTAATATCAATTTAATTTAAATAAAAATTATTGACTTTGATTCAAGAAAAATATTGTGCCTACATGATTTTCCAAATGAAATCGATAAACTCTCAGAATATGCACTAAAAATATAAAATATGCTCTTATAATCAAAATTATGTCCTTCAAACCAAAGGGTACTATCTCCCCTTGCAAAATGGTAATTGAATTAATGTATTTACAAACATTTAAAACTTCAAACATATTTATAAGTATTTTTTTATATTATAAAACTATTATGATATTCTCCCTCAAACAATAAATTCATGACATTGGCAGTGCACATCATCACTCATCAGTCATCATAACAAAACTACTGATATGCTAGCAAATTATTTCCAATATGATTCTTCAAACTGTTACACAAAATTCACACTTCAATCTTTAATCATTATACAAAGATTTCAAATACTCACATTAAAAAGCGTACGGTTATGAGGTACATGAGATCTTGAGAATCTTATTTAATGTATGCAAAACAAATTAATTGATTCACAAATTATGTATTATTTTTTGGTATACAATTTAGACATTTAGATAGGATAAAAAAAAAATAAAATAGTTTTCATATTCAAAAATGAATTCAATTTTGTAACAATAATAATTTTTAAACCTATAGGTAACATATTATAGTAAAATTTATCTACAATAACAATTTAATACATTTAAATTTTGTCAAATGACAAGTTGATTAGTCGATAAACAAAAATAATATAATATTTACATAATGATAATGATATTATTTTTTATATATTAATACAGACGTCCGCACTAAAAATATTAAATACATTTAAAAATTCACTAACATTGTTGTCTTAGTATCTTATTAAAAGAATAGTTATATGTTATAAAATATAAATCATAACAAATATACAGAGTAAATAATTAATTTGATAAAATATTGACAAATATGTAATAAAAAATACTTAGATTATTTATTTAAACTCGCACCATTACATTTTTGGAACTGAGATCACAAGTTGTTACTTGAACTCTTGTTGAACCAAGTTATAAAAATAAGAACTTTTATCCTCTAAGAGTACATTTGGAGACTCAAATTCTATTACTTTTCCATTGTCCATCACTAATATTCTACAAAAAATATAAAATGTATAAATCATGGAATAGATCTTAATTAGTTTATTGTTTAATAAATTATTGTCATACCGATCACTATCCATAACCGTGCGAATTCTATGAGCAATAGTAATAACAGTACTATGCTTGAATGCAGTTCTTATTGTTTCTTGTATTTTACGATCAGTCATTTCATCTACGTTTGCAGTTGCTTCATCCACACATACTACTTTTGCATTCTTCAGTATCGCTCTCACTAAGCACAACAACTGTTTTTCACCCACAGATAAGTTATTATTGTCCCCTAAATAACATCCCAAACCGCCTAAACGTTTAACAGTTGCAACTAAATGACAGCGTTGTAATGCAGACCATATATTTGAATCCATATACTCTTTAAACGGATCAATGTTTTCACGTATAGTACCATCAAACAAAAATGGATCCTGAGGTATTACACATATACGGTTTCTGAAAATGAGAAAATCATATTGTACTACTTAAAATGTTAAAATTGTAAAATATTTTTAAATCATAGTTTATCTTACCTTATTTTTCGTGAAGAAATTTTAGAAAGGTTCACAGCATCTATAAAAATAGCCCCACTGCTAATATCACACATTTTACATAAAGCAGCTAATAATGAACTTTTTCCAGCTCCTGTTCGACCAATGACACCGATCTTTTCTGAGGAAGTAGTTTCAAAAGAAACCCCATTCAAGGACATAGGACCATCATGTCTAAAAAATTAAAAAATTAAATATATTCGAAAGCATTATATTTAAATTGTAACAATTTACTTATATTTAAGAAAAACATTAGAAAATTGTATGATTCCATTTGTTGGCCAAGCAAATGGCGGTGAAATAGTGTCTTCAACTTCAGTCTCATTCTCTATGTTTTCAGAATAACCAAGAACACGTTCCAAACTAATCATATCGCATTCTGTTGATGCAATGGCACTCACTAATCCTCCAAGCATGTTTGTCAATGTTAATGCATAGGTCAACGACAACCCAAGATATCCTATGGATAAAAATAATTTATATCAATAATAACACTAACAAAAAACAAATAATAATTATGCACAACCCATATCGAGTAATATTTAAAAATGTATTTTGTTTTTCAAGTCACTCTGAGTATTCTGATATTTAGGATTGTTAAATGGTTGAAATTTTTAAAATTCCATTTTAATTAATCCATAAAATGTATTAATTAATACAAACCTGCATTAGTGAGATTCCATTGATGAATAATTACAGAAATTAAACTAATAAAAAATAATATAGTTATTCCAATGATTCTTAATCTGAAATTGAACCATAAAGACGCTAAGTGAGAAGAAAATTCTGCTTTTAAATAGTTTTCAAGTTTGTCTTCATTTTCGCGTTCAAATCTAAACATTTCAAAAACATCGTCAATTAAAAATTAAGCAACTGATGATTATATTTCGTTGTTATAAACTAATTTTACTAGGTTGAACATTTACCTGGATACAGATCTAAAAGCACGTATTGTTGCTAACCCCTGAAGTGATTCATTTATATGGTTATAAAGTGGCGATAGTGCAACAGTTGATATACGTCTAAGTTCACGAGATGAATTTCTGTATCGTAATTGCAATTTATAATATACAGGAGTAAGTATCACAGCAATAATTATAGCCCAAGGTACACTAAATATAATGGATCCTAGAGTACCAATTACGAGAAACAATTGGGCTATAAAAATATTTAAAATAAATGGTAATGAGTCATCAATAACATTTGTGTCTGATGAAAATCGATTTAATATTCTACCAAGAGGATTTACATCAAAAAATGTAGTTTTTACCTGTATGAAAAATAAAAATAAATATTTTTTATAGATGTAAAATTAAAAGTAAAATTAAACATTAATATATACACACGTTCATTATGGACGTCAACAAGCAGTCGTGAATTATTTTACAAGCCTTAATTCCACCATATGCAAATATAAAGGCTCTAAAAAATGTGGCTACAGAGTTTACCATACCAATTATGGTATAAGTATATAAGAATGTACTGTTTTCATCTTGTAAACTTTTAAAATCATTAACAGCATTACCTGAAATAAAATAAAATTAAAAAATGTAATATTCAGTTTTTTTAATGTAATACATTTTGATTTATAAATATAAATGTCTTTAAATTAACAATTAAGTGTTTGTATGCTATAAATAAAACATATTATAAGAGGTTATACTATATACACATATTTACACATTAAATCTTTTTTTTACTAACCATAATGTTTATTTGTTATTTCATTAACCCAGTGAGATAACCATAAATCTGATATATTTCGCGTACCCTAGAATGTATAAAAATAAATATCATTATTTTGTCAAAATGATGACAACAAAAAATTGCTTTTTTGCATTATATTATATTCTGTTCAACTAGATAGCACACGGCACTTTGACCAAAACTGGTCAGCACTTACGCGGTCATAGTTGCGTATTCCTAATCCTACCATACGAGTATACAGCGGAGGGAATATACCATTACTGGGTCGACCAACATAGATGGAGCCGGGGGAGGATATTATGGTACTGGTGTGAGCGCAATAGCCATGTGCTCTCTATTGAACAAAGTATATTCAATAATGTATTATTAAAAATATAGGTAACAAAAATTCAGTTTGTATGTACCTGCATAATAATAATTGCAAAAAATAGCAGTATTACAATTACATTTCCAACAGATTTCCAATATTGTTTATAAACAGATGAATCAACAATTCCTTCTTCTTGGTTTTCTATGTCATTCAAATCATTTGTAATTTCTGATTCTTTAATTGGTGTCCAATCATCCATAGACAAGTATGAGTTACTATTTGCTTCCTCAAACTTGACATCCACAGCTTTTACATCATAATCATTAAGTACTTCAAAAGGCCGACCTTGATTTACAATAGTACCGTTATTCATTATTAGTACCCAATCAGCTGAGAGTAAAAATTGACTATTATGGGTACAAATAATACGTGTTTTATCTTTAAGTAACCCATTAATACAATGGGTATATAAATGTTGAGCAACATTAATATCTACTGAAGCAAAAATGTCATCCATTAAATACATGAATTTGTTCTGAAAAAAAAAATCAGTACAATATATTTAAAGGTTTTAGAAGTACCCAATTAATAACTTTAAAAATTGAATTAAATATATTTAGGAGTTTCAATGCTGGGAGAAAATTGATTCAAGTAGGAAAATCTGTCTTTTACATTATTTAAATTATTCAGCCCAATTTCAGCAATGGTACACTCAATACCTTAGACCAGTACTAGTATTATTATTTTATAAAAATATAATATATATTAAGCAATTATAAAATTGGGAATATTCTATAAGAAATTATATACTATGCAGTATATTTAAAATGTATCAATTCAATTAAAAATGTTTATGCTATACTTGTTGTCTACCACACATCTACCAAGTCTTTCCCATCAAGTTGAAGATTGAACTTTATCTTAATCAATGTTATTAATTATATTAATTCTTAGCTAAAAAAGATGGGCAAGTGGGTGTCGATCTGCTGTACAGTAGGTTACAAGTGGGTAACTGTATAATGGATGATATTAAATTTGAATTCAACAATATAGTGTCATTGTATAAGAAAAACGATTCTGAGCGAGACGGTATGTCAGTCTAGGTATAAGACATATTATATACATATCTATGGTACTAAATCAAAATTTGACCCATATAGGTACCTATAATGAATTCCAAATTAATCATATCACAATATCCATTAGGTACTTATAACGCGTTATACACCAACAACAAAACCTGATACTATCATAGATATATAGTAGTATACTTTAGAAGTTTCAAGTACCCACGAAAAATATTATACAATCACAACAAAATAACTAAAATATTTATTATAGGTTTTAAATTATGTAATTTCGTCCAAAATTGAATTTAAAATGTCTGTAAAAAATAACTGTGTTCATATATTTTTTAAATTTTTTGGGTACAGTATGAACTATTTATGAGAACCTTTGTTTTAAATTTGCAATCCTTAGCTATAAAAACTGAACATTTTATAATTTATTAATTGCAATGATTGATAATATTCGAGATTTTGATAAATGTTGTCAAAATTCGATCTTTAAATGCTTATAAAAAAAAACTGTGCCTATGTATTTTTAATATTTTTCAACCGCTTTTGTAACAATATCAAACGAGCCTTGCATGAAATTTCCTCACTTTTCTTACCGAACAAAAAGCATTTTATAGATATTTATAAAAAAAAACTAAAAAAATTGAAAACTGAAAGTGTCCGTAAACTGCTCAAAAAGAGTCAAAATATTTTCAAAATTGTACAGTGTATAAAAAATGCTAATATGAACATTCAGTTAAATTTTCATGTATCCACAGTTATTCGTTTTTGAATTACAACAAAATAAGGAAATCGCTATATGAGAAATCGAGTGAATATCAAATTTTGTAAAAATTTAAATTTCAAACACTCATAAAAATTTAATTTGACTTTCTTATAGACATTTTTTTTGTTGATTAAGGTAGATAATCTTATAAGGAATCTTGTATTACATTTTCAAATCTTAGATTTAAAAAGAAAAAGTTTTACGAATTCTTAACTCAAAATAATTTGCTAATTTTCGTGATTTTTACGTATTTTCAATTTTGTCAATTTTTGAACTTTAAATGCTTATAAAAAAAAAATGTGACAAAGGAATTTTAATATTTTTCATCTGCCTTTGAAACAATATACTAGGAGCCTTCTATTAAATTTTCAACCTTTTTAACCAATAGATAAAATTTTATTGATATTTCTAGAAAAAAAACTAAAAAAAAATGGAAAATGAAAATGTCCCTAAACAGTTCAAAATAAATCAAAATATTTTGAAAATGTTATCGTATATAGAAAATGCAAATATAAACAACCCGTGAAAATTTCATGTAAATACATTCATTTGTTTTAGAGTTACACAAAATCCAAAATCGATTTTTAGGAAAACTGATTTTGCGTAAATATTCCCGTTTTTCCTTAATTTTTATGTTGTTTTTCCCGGCGCTTGTGAAAACTACTAAACATCTAATGTCTAGCTTCATAAGCTCGTAAAAAATAAATTCGGCTTCCGGTAAACTTTTTTTTTTCTAATGGTAGGAAAACTTAAGGAGAATCTTGTATTAAATTTTCATATTGAGATATAAATAGAAACATTTTTTATGAATTTCTAATACAAAATAATTAGTTAATTTTCGTGATTTTGATGAATTTAACTTAGGTAACTCATACAATTTTTTTTATGGATTTAAGCTCAATTTTTTTTAATTTCCACTAACATCAACAATTTCATGTTTCTATACCAACCGCAAAATGTTGAATCAACAAAGTTAAAAAAAAAAAAGGTGGGCAAGTGGGGTCGCTCTGCTGTACAGTAGGTTACAAGTGGGTCACTGTATAATGGATGGTATTAAATTTGAATTCAATGATATAATATCATTGTATAAGAAAAACGATTCTGAGCGGTGACGGTATGTCAGTCTATGTATAACACATATTATATACATATCTATGGTATTAAACAAAAAATTGACCTATAATAGGTACCTATAATAAATTCCAAACTAATCATATCACAATATCCATTAGATACTTATAACGCGTTATACATCAACAAAAACCGTGATACTATCATAGATATATAATAGTACACTTTAGAAGTTTCAAGTACCCACGAATAATATTATTCAATCACAACAAAATAACTAAAATCGTAATTCTTGGATTAAATATGAAATTTTGTCTAAATTTGAAATTAAAATGTCTGTAAAAATAAGTGTGTTATATATTTTTTAGATTTTTTGGTTACAGTATGAATTATTTAAGAGAATCTTTGTTTTAAATTTTCAACTCTTAGTTATAAAAACTGAACATTTTATAATTTTTTAATTCCAACTTTAAATGGTTATAAAAAAAAATCGTGCCTATGTATTTTTAATATTTTTCAACTGATATTGTAAAAATATATCAGGAGCCTTGTATTAAATTTTACACTTTTTGGCCCAACAGATAAAACTTTATTGATATTCATAAAAATAAAACTAAAAAAATTGAAAAATGAAAATATCGGTAAACAGCTCAAAAAGAGTCAAAATATTTTAAAAATTGTATGGTCATGGTGTATAGGAAATGCCAATTCTAAACATTGAGTGAAATTTTCATGTATCTATAGTTATTATCGTTTATGAATAACAACAAAATAAGGAAATCGCTACATGAGAAATCGAGTGAACATCCAATTTGTAAAAATTTGAATTTCAAACGGTCATAAAAATTTAATTTGACTGTCCGGTAGAGATTTTTTTATTGATAAAGGTAGACAAACTTATGAGTAATCTTGTATTACATTTTCAAATCTTAGATTTAAAAGAAAAATTTTTACAAATTCTTAACTTAAAATGATTTGCTAATTTTCGTGATTTTTCCATATTTTGTCAATTTTTGAACTTTAAATGCTTATAAAAAAAAACTGTGACTAACGATTTTTAATATTTTTCATCTGCCTTTGAAAAAATATACTAGGAGCCTTGTATTAAATTTTCAAGTATTTCTACTCAACAAACAAAGTTTAATTGATATTTTTAGAAAAAAAACTAAAAAAAATGGAAAATGAAAATGTCTCTAAACAGTTCAAAATAAATCAAAATATTTTGAGAATGTTATCGTGTATAGAAAATGCAAATATAAACAACCAGTGAAAATTTCATGAGTCTACGGTCATTTGTTTTAAAGTTACAACAAAAACCAAATTCAATTTTCTGAAAAATTGATTTTGCGTAAAAATTCCCGTTTTTCCTTAATTTTTCTTTTGTTTTTCTTGGCGCTTTTGAAAAGTACTGGGAATTTAAATTTTGACCTCCCCAATGCACCAACGATATTCACTTTCCAATCGAATAAGATACTGAAGTCGAAAATCGAAGCATTATTTCGACTACTTATCGTGTACACAGACACAAAAATTAAAAAAAAAAATAAAATATAAAAACACACATCATTGTAAAATCAATACATTCATCGTTCCACTCAGAATCTAAAATATGCAAACAAGATTACAAGAATGCATTTAAATTATTAATTAATAATAAAATTAAGATCAGAGAAAAAACTTGTATCTAGTTGTAATAGTATATAACACAATATTTTTATCCAGATTTTTAGATATGGAATAAAATCGCTGATTTTAGCTATGGTTTGTTAGTATACATAAAATTAATAGTTTTTCCTTAATTTTGACCCGTGCTACCTTTTGGACTGATAAAAAAAACATGCAAATGCTTATTAAATGTAAGTTTATAATATTTTATACATGCCTTAAAAAGGTAAAAATAAAATGTGTGGTAAACCGCATATGACAATAATACCAAATATTTAATTTACAGTATTCTTCACTTTTAATTTTATGATTTTCAATTAGATGGGGATAAATATAGCAAGTTATGTGAAAAGTTTATTTTATTGTATACTTATTAATTATTACCTGATACACAGCACGGGCAAGAGCTAAACGAGCTTTCTGACCACCGCTCAGAGTTACACCAGCTTCACCAATAAGAGTTAAATCACCTCTAGGAAATTCTTGTAAGTCCTTAACCAAACCACAACTTTTTATGACTGTTCTACAAACAAAATAACCATTTTTAGAACTAATAATGCACAAATAATATCTAAGCACTTGACAAAAATCAGTTGCCGCTTAAGGATGTGCTTTTATAAAATAGATTATAGTTATTAATGGGTAATAATTTTATTTTAAATGTTGAGAGATATGTTGTCTCTGTCTGTGTAACGTTAGAAAGTGTAGGTACCAGATTCTTACTACTATTTACAATTAGTTAATATAGAGAAAAATGTACATAATGTTATTAAGAGTTTTTTTTTATTTTTTTACAAATGATATTTTTAGTTTAAATTAAATAAATAATAAAAATGTAATTTAATTCTGTACAAATTTGATAATATACGTCACTTCTGCATGTGTTGTTTCCGTTTTATAACTAATAAGAGAGTGTCATAGCAACTTTTACGCCAGGCAGATCTCGTTTAGTTCTGTTAGTTTTAAAAAAAGAGTGAATTGGCCTTTTATAAGAGTTAAGGGTAAGATTATGTCATAGGAATCTTATTATGTTTGAAATTTCAAGAAGTTATGAGTATTGGTATAAATGTACAACTATTTACAATTTAAAAATACTCATAACCCGCTTTAAAATTAAATATAATAAAAAGCCTAGTAGGTAACTAACTGTAGTAAGAGTTTGCTATGTAGATTTTTAATGTTAACATATGTGGTTGTAGTGTAATTTTAAAATGTATAACTAAAAATAATTTGTCATTGTCTACCATCAGTGTAAAATTGGATTTTTTTTTTAAAAGTAATCAATATTATATACCCATTTGCATAAAAACTATAGTAAATCAATAAATGTGCATTTCTTATCAAAAGTTAACAAATATTACTTGTATTTTTCTAAACTGAAATTCTGACCAAATAGAATATTATCTTTAATAGTTCCTTTTTGAATCCATGGTGTCTTGTGCTACAAATGCAATCCTAAAAAAGAAGTAAATGCATAATTTTAAATATATAAAGAAAACTAAAAACATAATAAAAAAAATAAATAATATAGGACTTCAGGAGGTTAAGGCTTGATCATGCATTTTGTGATTACTGAACCCCCAAAAAGTTTGGGGTGGGTGTCATTTTAATAGGTGGGTTGGGTGGTACTTGGTCTAAGTGACCAGCATCCGGTATAGCTGTATAGGTAATGTAAAAATGGCAATTTGATGCCCAATTCATTATTAGCAACAAATATATACAATCACATACATTATAACAATCAACTTATAAAGTTATAACCAGCTTTATGATAAAAATATAGTCACTTAAAGTATGAGACAATGTGAAACCATGTTTTAAAATAAATAATAGTTGTCAAAAAAGTTAGGTAAGTTTTTATGCATAATAATGTGTCTTTTGGGTAGGCATGGGTGGGTGGTATTAACTGTTCTTGAACCAAAAAATTTAAAATGTCAAACTGCCTCTGATAGACTTACCATCTCTCATATTTGATGATGCAATCATTCCTTCGTCTTTGTTAATTTCAGCTAAAATGCCAGCCAATAGAGTAGATTTTCCACTGCCTACAGGTCCAACTATACCAACAAATGATCCTTTGGCAACAGAAAAATTTATATTTGTAAGTTGGAATGATCTGAGGCCCCAGTTAAATGAACACTTTGTTAATGACACAGCATTATCAAATGTTTTTCCATACTGGACTGGCATTAGACTATAATAAGACTGTGTCTGTAAGTCATCTACCTGAAAAATAAATGTAACAAAAATATAAATTTGATTGATACTCTTTAATATAAAAATATTATTAGTTAATTACTTCAATTAAACGTTGAATTCTTTTAACAGACACCCAAGCTTCAGTGACACCATTCAGTATGCAAGGAAAAGCATTTAATGGTGTTATAAGCATGTGAAGTAGAGCCATACTGGTAAAAACCTTAACACATTTTAGAATGTAGTTTTTCATATACATTAATTTTAAAACCGACTCCGGTATATACTAACTTTTGACGCTGTTAATTGACCTCCAAGAAAAATAAAAGTTGAGAAAGTCAACATCGATATTGTTACTGGAGTTGTAGCCCAAAAATAAACACACAAAGCGTCCAAATATTTCCTTTTTTTCAAGTTTAATACTTCGAGTTTTCGATAATCTAAAATCAATACAGTTTTAACTAGAACATCATAAAATAGTAAAATACAGCATAACATACCGCTAACTTTGTCAATAAAATATTTTTCCCAAACATGAAATTTAATTACTCGAATACCTTTTATAATTTCAGACATCAATTTAACACGTTTATCTTTTTCTGTCATCAATTTTCCAGTCAATTTACCTACAAAAAAAAAAATAAATAATAACAATCAGCTTTTATTTATTTTATTAATAGCAGTATGCATTTTATTTATGAACACATGCATACCAATATTTGAAGTAATAATCTTGTTTACAGGTATCAGTAAAATAGATACAAACACTCCCGACAAGAAAGCGATTCCCAATTGTTGATAAAGTAAGTATAAAACGACAACCAACTAAAACATGAAAGTAAAATAAGTAAGTCCAGATAAAATATACAAATATATTTTAATTTTACTTGAAAAGGTACACTCCACATTGAATGGAAACTGTTGCAAGCATTTACTAAATTAGAGGTATCAGTACTTATAAAATTTACTATTTCCCCAATACTAGAAAAAAAAAATTATAAATTATGTATACAATAACATAGATTTAATTAATAATATAATTAAAAAGTTGACATAATTTAAATTACCTAAAGTTGTTCAGCATTACAGTATTTAATTCTAATGTCTTTTTATATATCATTGTGACTAAAGCGCCTCTGATTTTTATTCCGAGCATGTGTATTTGGTAATCATAATGAATACCAAATAATGTACCTAAAACAAAAAAAAAAAAATGAATATATTATGGGCACACTAAATTCTCGGAGGCTTTAGATCTCCCTAATATTTTTCATAAGTATAATATTAGCCTGTAGGAAATAATCAAGAGAAACGTATTGGGTTTGTAAAAAAACATAGTACATTGCTCGTGTATTGTTTGATTAATTCAAAAGTATAAAATGTAATTACTTTAATAGCATTATATTTTAAGTTATAACTCAAAAAAATACATTTTCAAAATTATTAACACATTTTATGCTATTAAAATTGCTGAAAATTGAATTCTTAGATATAAATAAAACAATTTAATGTTTATTCTTACTTATTAGTGACATTAAAACAAGCCCTGCCATGTATATATATCCATGACTTATCGGTTCTTCGTGATGCGATACAAATGTTATCAGTTTACTTAAAAAAATAGGTGCTGCAAATCCAAAAATGTCGGCGAATAATTTTAGTAATCCAATCCCATAAAATTGTTTTCCATAACATTTGTGTAGAGCTTGTAGCAATGACATTTTTGGTACTCTAGATTCATGGTCAGATGGCAAATGAATTGGTGATGAAGCTGTCACAGAGGGCTGATGTCTAAATACTTCTTCCACCTTAGCTGATACGTTCACTGGGGTCAGCCATTCGGGTAAATCAAACAAATCGTTTGTATGATGCAATCTTTTGTTGTCTCCTTTGGTAATTAAATTGCCAACCCAACCAAATGTGAGCCAGGACATAAAACCATAGTGTTCATTATCACATGCCATACCCAAATAGTATGGATCAAATTCATCATTAAAACGACTATATGATGATGTCATTAAAGAACGTCTCTCGAGTGACTGCTAAAAGTTTAAACATTTATATACAGATTAGATACATTAAATTATTTACTTTCCAAGACATACCTAGTTATTTTCATAAATATAGATTATCAGTGCATATTGTATAGTTTAGATTACTTAACTGTGTTAAAACTGAATATTATTCTTTGTGTTTCCAAAATATGTAATTAAAATATTAAATTAGAAAATCAAGATGTACAACAAATTATTCATAATTGTTTTTCTTTAAAATATTGACATTCATTAGAAATTATAGATTAGTACCTCATAATAAAAAAATTTAATTACATTTTAAAGATCAAAATAATTTTAAGGCAAATAAACTATATCTAATATGTACAATAATTTATGAATGAATTTAAAGTGATCACAAAAGATTTACCTGGGCAAGATAACGAAGTCTGTCTACATGTCTTATTCTTACAGTGTCTTCTTTGAAGAGAATGGTTATGAAATAAAACACCTGAAGCATCCAATTGAATAATGTGAACCACAGTCTTGCTTGTAAAATAGATACATAATTACTTTCGATAAACACTACAAAAGTGCTACGTAGGGATATTATTGATGATAAAAAACATAAGAACCAAGCAATTATTACAACTTTTGAACCTCTTAAGCTCGTTCCCAAATGATGGAGTATACATACAATGTATAAAGTATGTACCAACCATGTAAAACATTGGATTACTAATACTAAATTTTCGATTGGATACAGTTGGCTTTCAGTGTATTCGTAAACTTCCCAAATTAGTTGAACTGCTGGTAACATTGACAGCATACTAGCAATAATTATACGGCAACGAAGAACATTGGTTTCGCGCCTCGTACGTATTATCCAATCAGACAGATGAGCACAGTAATATGTCGATGTCAACAAGAATATAAACAGAATAGGCAGGCGAATGACTGCCATTTCTCCACAAATACTCAACACATAGCCGGGTCGAAATATTGGAACAAAATCTTCGGGACCACAGAGCTCGGTCCAGTTCCAAGTAACTTTCATATTTAAACTAAAAAAAAATTAAAAATGTTTTAATATCACTTATATGGTGTGCACAGGTATGGTGTTCGAGTGATTTAATCAAAACTTTAAACATACACCATAATAATTTAGTACAGCCAATATATTTTCAAATGGTCATTATTCAGACGTCAAAAGTCTAATGCGTGTGTAGCAGTTGACATATTCACAGGAAACCATTTACGCATAGTACTACCTACATAATTTTACGTTCATACTTTTAACAAATCGGTCAACTGACTTCACATAACTCGTAACAACTATCAACTATTTACAGAGCATCGCGAACTGCGATTGTGCGAAGTAGGTATACACACGGAACCGTCGTAGGTAGGTACAACAGTTCAAACTTCAAATACAAATTGGAAATTATAAATTAGATTCAGTCTGTTGTAACTTTCATTATGTATTTGTTGTACACTATCAAAGGCATGATGAGGATTGGATTTTCGAAAATCACAGGACAATAATAATTGATAAAAGATACCGATTTTATCACTATGTTTTTTGTTGGGCACTTAACCGTGGTCACAGATTTATATCTGTGGCCGTGGTTCAGTGATCGTGGGTGGTGGATGTTATCAGATATCATAATTCATAAAAACAAAACGATCACAGAACATCGCGGAAAAGCCATGTCCGACGTCCTACGATGGCTACGTGAACGCTGCAAACGCGGTGAAAAACAAAACAGCTTGATTTTCATAAGTTTGGAACAGCATGGTCAGCTAGTATATAATTCGTCCGCACTCGCCACGTTTTGGTAGGACGATAAGTTACACAAAACATTAGGTAGTCAATATTATGCTTCGCATTTGCAACGTTATAATTTGTAAGTAATCTATTTAAATGTTAATAATAATATAATGGTTTTACATTTGAATATAGAAATTTGAGGACAGAGCGATAAGCACCTGCCCGAGAGATTAGTGGTTCATACTAAGTACTTACGAGTGTGTACGTTGTACTAGCACTGAGCTAATTCTAATTTAGGTATAGACAGAGACTCGTATATATACAGAGTCTCCCTTAGCTATTAGGTACACGGTAGAGACTAGGAGGTGGATCAAAGGAATACCGGCGGTTTCGAAAGGTACCGACGCAGGTGTTAAAGTTGTCGAATAATCCTTGAGTTTAAAACTAGTTTATTCGGCAATATGTATGTGGTACGAAATAGATTAATAGTCTTGTTGTTGATCAATGTGTTATATCGTGAGAATGTACTTATGATATTTAATAATAGGAAAGCGACTCCGTCGGTTTACTACATTCAGTATATAATTCGTTCGCAATTTTACGTTTACGTAGAACAATAAGTTACACAAAACATTAGGTAGTCGATATTATGCTTCGATTTTCAACTTCAGTATCTTGTTCGATTGGAAAGTAAATATTGTTGGTGCATTGGGGAGGTAGAAATTTAAAATTCCCAGTAATTTTTTTAGCGCCAAGAAAAACAAAAGAAAAATTAAGGAAAAATGGGAATTTTTACGCAAAATCGATTTTTCACAAAATTGAATTTGGTTTTTGGTATAACTTTAAAACAAATGACCGTAGATACATGTAATTTTCACTGGTTGTTTATATTTGCATTTTCTATACACGATAACATTTTAAAAATATTTTGAACTGTTAGGGACATTTTAATTTTCCATTTTTTTAGTTTTTTATTCTATAAATATCAATTATTTGTTGGGTACAAATGCTTGAAGATTTAAAAGAAGGTTCATAGCATATTGTTTCAAAGGCAGATGAAAAATATTAAAAATCCTTAGTCACAGTTTTTTTTTATAAGTATTTAAAGTTCAAAAATTGACAAAATATGGAAAACTTGAAACTCCCAAAGTGTACTATTATATATCTATGATGTATCATAGATTATAGAGTATAGTTGTGATATGATTAATTTGGAATTTATTATAGGTACCTATTAAAGGTCAATGTTTTTTTTAATAACATAGTTATGTATATAATATGTCTTAAACCTAGACTGACATACCGTCTTCGCTCAGAATCGTTTTTCTTATGCAATGATATTATATCATTGAATTCAAATTTAATACCATCCATTATACCCACTTGTAACCAACTGTACAGCAGAGCACCTTTTTTTTCTATGAATGTCAATAAAATTTTATTTGTTGAGTAAAAATACTTGAAAATTTAATAGAAGGCTCCTAGTGTATTGTTTCAAAGGCAGATGAAAAATATTAATAATCCTTGACCTGTGGGTCTGTGCTGCTGATAAAAATGTAGAACCCTCAAAAAATTGACCCTAGTTGCACCTATGAACCTTGTTTTACGTTTTCAATCCGTACCTTATAAAAGTTGAACATTTTATAAGTTTCTTACTACATGTGGTCAAGATCAAACTTTAAAATTTAAATGCTTGTAAAAAAAAATTGTGATTATGTATTTTCAACTGTTATTGTAACAATATATTGGGTGCTCTGTATTAAATTTTCAAGCTTTTTGCTCCAACAAATAACATTTTATTTACATTTATAGAAAAAACCTAAAAAAATTGGATACTGAAAATGTTTACGGCTCAAAACATGTCGAAATATTTTTGAATTTTATAGTGTATAGAAAATACTAATATAAACCTTCAGTGAAAATGTCATGAATATACTGTAATTTGTTTTAGAGTTACTAAAAACTAAAATCGATTTCCTGAAAACCGATTTTGCTTAAAAATACTGTTTTCCTTATTTTTCCCTGCACTTTTGAAAACTACTGTGCATTTTAAATTTTTACCTCCCGAAAAAATCAACTAGAATCACTTTCCCATCAAACAAGATACTGTTGAAGAAAATCAAAGCAGTTTTATTTCCTCAAACACAATCAAACATCATTGTACAATCAATACATTCATTGCTCCGCTCAGAATATAAAATAAATGCCGTATTTGAAACAATATTAATTTTTAAACCTATAGGTAACATATTATACTAAAATTTACCTACACTAACAATTTAATACATTTAATTTTGTCAAATGATAAGTTGATTAGTCAATAAACAAAAATAATATAATATTTACATAATGATAATGATATTATTTGTTATATATTAATACATACGTTCACATTAAAAATATTAAATACATTTAAAAATTCACAAACATTGTTGTCTTAGTATCTTATTAAAAAAATAGTTATATATTATAAAATATAAATCATAACAAATATACAGAGTAAATAATTAATTTGATAAAATATTGACAAATAGGTAATCAAAAATACTTATATTATTTATTAAACTCGCACCATTAAATTTGTGGAGCAGAGATCACAAGTTGTTACTTGAACTCTTGTTGAACCAAGTTATAAAAATAAGAACTTTTATCCTCTAAGAGTACATTTGGAGACTCAAATTCTATTACTTTTCCATTGTCCATCACTAATATTCTACAAAAAATATAATATGTATAAATCATGGAGTAGATCTTAATTAGTTTATTGTTTAATAAATTATTGACATACCGATCACTATCCATAACCGTGCGAATTCTATGAGCAATAGTAATAACAGTACTATGCTTGAATGCAGTTCTTATTGTTTCTTGTATTTTGCGATCAGTAATTTCATCTACGTTTGCAGTTGCTTCATCCACACATACTACTTTTGCATTCTTTAGTATCGCTCTCACTAAGCACAACAACTGTTTTTCACCCACAGATAAGTTATAATTGTCCCCTAAATAACATCCCAAACCGCCTAAACGTTTAACAGTTGCAACTAAATGACAGCGTTGTAATGCAGACCATATATTTGAATCCATATACTCTTTTAACGGGTCAATGTTTTCACGTATAGTACCATCAAACAAAAATGGATCCTGAGGTATTACACATATTCGGTTTCTGAAAAATGAGCAGAGCACATTGTATCACTTAAATAGATAAAGTTTTTATAATATTTTTAAATCAAAGTTTATCATACCTTATTTCTCGTGGAGAAATTTTTGAAAGGTCCACAGAATCTATAAAAATAGTTCCACTGCTAATATCACACATTTTACATAAAGCAGCTAATAATGAACTTTTTCCAGCTCCTGTTCGACCAATGACACCAATCTTTTCTGAAGAAGTAGTTTCAAAAGAAACCCCATTCAAGGACATAGGGCCATCATGCCTAAAAAATTAAAATATAAAATATATTCCAAAGCATAATATTTAAATTTTAACAATTTACTTATATTTAAGAAAAACATTAGAAAAATGTATGATTCCATTTGTTGGCCATGCAAATGGCGGTGAAATAGTGTCTTCAACTTCAGTCTCATTCTCTGTGTTTTTAGAATAATCAAGAACACGTTCCAAACTAATCATATCGCATTCTGTTGTTGCAATGGAAGTCACTAATCTTCCAAGCATGTTTGTCAATGTTAATGCATAGGTCAATGACAACCCAAGATATCCTATGGATAAGAATAGGTTATATCATTATAAGTTATAACATTAACAAGCAACAAATAATAATTATGCACAACCCATATAGATGAATATTTAAAAATATATTTTGTTTTTCAAGAGACTAATAATTTTGATATTGTTAAATGGTTGAAATTCTAAAATTTAAATAAAATTCCATTTTAATCAATCCATATAATTTATTAATTAATACAAACCTGTATTGGTGGGATTCCATTGATGAATAAATACAGAAATTAAACTAATAAAAAATAATATAGTTATTCCAATGATTCTTAATCTGAAATTAAACCATAAAGATGCTAAGTGGGAAGAAAATTCTGCTTTTAAACAGTTTTCAAGTTTATCTTGATTTTCGCGTTCAAATCTAAACATTTCAAAAACATCATTAATTAGAATTAACACATAGACAGACAGTAACTGAGTAACTGCCATAGCAGTCATACTAATTTCAGTCTTAATATGGCATGACTGCTAGAGCAATTGCGTTTCTTATGGTTTCACCGCATTGGAAATTATCTAGTGTTCTATTGCGATTTACAATTTAAGCACAAAAAGAAAAATCAAATATTCTAAAAATCTATGGATTATGCGCAATCAGAGTGACTATCAAATTACAGTAGTGTGCATAACTGCATAAGCAGTCATGCCCGTTAATGTGTTAAGCAACTGCTTATATTTTGTTGTTATAAACTAATTTTACTATGATGAACATTAACCTGGATACAGCTCTAAAAGCACGTATTGTTGATAACCCCTGGAATGATTCATTTATATGGTTATAAAGTGGCGATCGTGCAACAGTTGCTATACGTCTAAGTTCACGAGATGAATTTCTGTATCGTAATTGCAATTTATAATATATAGGAGTAAGTACCACAGCAATAATTATAGCCCAAGGTACACTAAATATAATGGATCCTAGAGTACCAATTACGAGAAAAAATTGGGCTATAAAAATATTTAAAATAAATGGTAACGAGTCATCAATAACATTTATGTCTGATGAAAATCGATTTAATATTCTACCAAGAGGATTTACATCAAAAAATGTAGTTTTCACCTGTATAAAAAATAAAGAAAAATATTCATTATAGATGTAAAATGAAAAGTAAAATTAAACATTATTATATACACACGTTCATTATAGACGTCAACAAGCAGTCGTGAATTATTGTACAAGCCTTAATTCCACCATATGCAAATATAAAGGCTTTAAAAAATGTGACTCCACAGTTTACCATACCAATTAATATATAAATATATAAATATTTATTGTTTTCACTTGTAAACTTGTAAAATCAGTAACAGCGTTATCTGAAACAAAATAAAATTTAAAAACAATGATTCAGTTTTAATTAGTTTGATACAGTTCAGAGGACTAAAATATATTGTTATAGAACTATTAAAATAATAACTTTGTAAATAAGAAATTTATAATAGGGTAATTTTTAATGTAATACACTTTGATGTATAAATATAAATGTCTTTAAATTAACAATTAAGTGTTTGTATATTATAAATAAAATATATTATAGGCGGTTAACAGTGGCGTGGTGAAGGAGGTCTAGAGAGCGCCGCTCCTCAAATTTTGGTTGGGTGGGTGTTTATTTTTAGCATACAAATATGCTAATATAATATGCTATAGAATTAATGAAGAACTGATGTAAAAAAGGGTGGCAAGTGGGTACCGCTCTGCTGTTCATTTTATGATAAACGGGTCATTTTTAATGGCTTTGTTAAATTTTAATTCAATGATATAAAAACATTGAACACAAAAACTGAAACTAAATGAAGACAGTCCATATTACTAAAAGTATATTTCATAATATTGCTATTAAATTAATTTATACTAATAGTATGTTAAATTTATACTGTGTCGAAAACATTTAATTTGTTATACTTTAAAAGTTTTATGTAGGTACCCACGAATAATATTTTTAAATTACAAACAAGTAACTAAAAACGTTATTTACGTTTAGATACATATTGATTTTTTTCAAATTTTAACTTAAAATGTCTATAAAAAAAACTGTGTGAATATACTTTTAGAGATTTGGGTTACAATGTCAACTACTTATGAAAAACTATGTTTTAGTTTTTGAATCTTTAGCCAAAAATATTATCATTTTATACATTTTTAACTACAATATAGTTTGCAATTTTTCATGATTATCTTTCCATTTTCTTTTCACCACTTACATTTGAAAATGTTTTATTAGTTTCTAACTGAAAAGTAACTAGTACATTTTGGAGACTGCTTAGTTTTGTCAAAATTCTAACTTCAGACAGATGTAGAAAATGCTTGTGGACTTAGAAGCTCAAATTTTTAGAACATTATCTCAATTTGTAGCGATTTTCTTATTTTGTTGTAATTCAAAAACGAATAACCGTAGATTCTTGAAATTTATATCATATGTTTATTTTATCAATTCCAATACATGTTTTCAAGCTATTTACGGATATTTTCAATTTTCAATTTTCAATTGCTTAAATAGCAGTTGAGAAATATTAAAAATACATAAATACACTAATTGTTTTAAAAGCAATTAAAGTTCGATTTTTGACATAATTTATTAAATTTAAAATTAAAAATGATTTTGTAAATAAAAATTTATAAAATGTTCAACTTTTATAGCTAAGGATTAAAAACTTACAACAAGGTAAGTAGGTTTATTCTGTAACCAAAAAATCTCAAAAATATAAAAACTAGTTATTTTATGTATAAAGTGGGAGGAAATAACATATTAAATAAAGAAGAATAACGATTTTAGTTATTTTGTTGTAATTTTATAATATTAATTCAATTTACTGGCTACAAGTACCTAATAACAATATAAATACAATATAAAATATCCACACTGACAAACCATCACCGCTCAGAATTGTTTTTTTGTATACGTACAATGATATTATACCATTGAATAAAAATTTAATACCATCATTATCTAGTGACCCACATGTAACCTCCTATACAGCAGAGCAACATCCACTTACCCACCTTTTTTGTTTAATTTTTTTATTTTTTACCACATTTTTGAAAATTGAATAAAATGGAATATTTTATTTTTATCTCCGCTCCCTTCCCAAAAAAAAAATACCAACTAGATTCACTTTTATATTAGCAAAAAGATGCTTAAGTAGAAAATCAGATACCAACATTTTTTTGCTCCACTCAGAATCTTAAAAAATGACTTAAATACGATAATAATCTAGAAGCTATAAATGAATATGTGTTATTAACTTCAAACGTTTTAAGAAAATATGTACTGTTATTGTATATATAAATGTTAAGTAAATAAGAAACATAATTTAATTTAACGTAATTTTTTTATGTTTCATAAAATATTTTTAGAATACAATCTTTGCTCCTTGTGTGAAAATAGCTCGCCACAACACTGGTGTGTAATAAAAAATTTAAATAATATTTTTCAACAACAAATCATTTTTTACTAACCATAATGTATATTTGTTATTTCATTTACCCAGTGAGATAACCATAAATCTGATATATTGTGAGTACCCTAAAATACATAAAAATAAAAACTGTCTAAATGATGACAAAAAAATTGATTATTTGCATGTTATTATTGTCTGTCCAACAAGACAGCACACGGCACTTTGACCAAAACTGGTCAGCATTGACGCAGTCATAGTTGCATGTTCCTCACCCCACCATGTGAGTACAAAGTGGAGGGGATATAACATTACTGGGTCGGCCAACATAATACGACCCAGGAGAGGATATTAAGGTACTGGTGTAGTGGCGTGAGCACAGTAGCCGTGATGTTCAATGATGTATTGTTTAAAATATGACAAAAATTAAATGTGTATATACCTGCATAATAATCATAGCAAAAAATAGCATTATAACAATTAAATTTCCAACAGATTTCCAATATTGTTTATAAACAGATGAATCAACCACTCCTTTTTCTTGGTTTTCTATGTCATTCAAATCATTTGTAATTTCTGATTCTTTAATTGGTGTCCAATCATCCATAGACAAATAGGAGTTACTATTTGCTTCCTCAAACTTGACATCCACAGCTTTTACAACATAATCATTAAGTACTTCAAAAGGCCGACCTTGATTTACAATAGTACCGTTATTCATTATTAGTACCCAATCAGCCGAGAGTAAAAATTGACTATTATGGGTACAAATAATACGTGTTTTATCTTTAAGTAACCCATTAATACAATGGGTATATAAATGTTGAGCAACATTAATATCTACTGAAGCAAAAATGTCATCCATTAAATACATGAATTTGTTCTGAAAAAAAATCAGTACAATATATTTATTGATTTTAGAAGTACCTAATTAATAACTTTAAATATTGTATTAAATATATTTAGGAGTTTCAATGCTGGGAGAAAATTGATTCAAGTAGGAAATCTGTCTTTTACATTATTTAAATTATTCAGCCCAATTTCAGCAGTGGTATACTCAATACCTTGGACCAGTTCCAGTATTATTATTTTATAAAAATATAAAATATAATAATATCCTATACATATAATGAATAAATAATATACACATTTAGCAATTATAAAATTGGGAATATTCTTTAAGAAATTATATAGTATGCAGTATACATTATTTAAAGTTTTCAGCCCAATTTCAGCAGTGGTATATTCAATACCTTACACCAGTACTGGTATTATTATTTTATAAAAATATTATATATTATAATATTTTAATTTACTATACATATAATGCTGTGGCATATTTTGATAAAATTGAGATTATTTGACCAATGTCATTAAAATCTGCTTATGTTACTTGTGTTAAAAGGGCCAATGTCTCTTTTGCTGTATCAGTGGTGTATATAGAGGGTGGGCATAGTGTGCTGCAGCCCCCCCTGAAATTACAGTATTTTTAAATAGAACAACAATATATTTTATTAGGTACTATTATAAGTTATAATATTTCATAGCCTGTTCAAAAATAACAAATACAAATATATTTATAGAAACTGTTAAGTATATAGTAGACAGTAGCCTGTAAGTAATAGATCACTTGCTAGTTTCTATCTACTTTAGCCCACCCCGAAAATTATTTCTATATGCGCCACTGTGCTGTATGACCAAATTAGATTTGACATTGGCCTTTTAGACAATTATTCGATAAAATAATAATCTATTTATTATGTTCCTATGTCGACATTGGCCACATATTATCTATAGCCATGACATTAGCCATTTCAAAATCAATTAATAAAGTTAATAAATGTAGAAGTTACTAACATTATGTTCAATTGAATATTATTATTAGGTTTTCATAAAAAAGTCAAGTTATTTAATTATTAGAAATTGTTTATTTTAAATTTTAGTTTTCAGTCAATGTCAAACTAAAGTAATTTTATTATTCATTCTGGGAGCCAATGTCAAACTAAAACATACATATTTTTACTTAAAAACAAAATGAGAATCATACAATGAAATAAAAACAAATGTAACTAAGTAACTGAATTTTTAGAGTTCAAACATTAAAGATTTTTATGCAAGTTTTAAAAATTGGAGAATTTAATATTTTAAATTCCTGAACATTGTCAAACTATGACCTTGGCCCTTCTTGCACCAAATCAACGTCATCAATTATATTAATTCTTAGCTAAAAATGCAAAAATATGCAAACACAATTGCATTCAAACTATTAATTAATAACAAATTAAGATCAAAGGAAAAACTTGTATTTAGTTGTAATAGTTGTATTATATTACACAATATTTTTATCCAGATTTTTAGATATGGAATAAAATCAAGGCTTTTGGCTATGGTTTGTTAGTATACATCAAATTAATAGTTTTTCCTTAATTTTGACCCGTCCGGAATTGTCAGGAAAAACAAACGAACAATAGTAAAACCAATAAGTATGAAACACTTCTGCATTCTTAAAATACAGAAATATTCAGTATACATCAAAAAATTGTAAATTATGCAAAATAAAACTATGAATTCTCGATATACTGACTATAATTCAAACTTGTAACCTATCTAGCTACCTTTTGGACTGTTAAAAAAAAACATGCAAATGCATATGAATCCTAGCCCTAGTTATATTTTATACACCCATTAATAAGGTAAAAAAAAAAAAATTATTGAATTTTAGAAGTAGATAACAGTGTGTGATTAGTATATCTTAGATTCTGAGTGTTCCACATAAGTCTGAGTGTTCTGATGAATGTATTCATTTTACAATGATGTGTGTTTTTATTTTTATTTTTGTGTCTGTCATCACCTTTTAGGGCAGTAAAAGTGCTTGGATTTTCTTCAACAGTATCTTTTCTGATAGGAAAGTGAATCTAGTTGTTATTTGGGGAGGGGGGGGGGCAAAAGTAAAAATTTCATAGTAGTTTTCAAAAGTGAAGTGAAAAACAAAAGAAAAATTAAGGAAAACCGGGAATTTTTAAGAAAAATCTGTTTTCGAGAAAATCGATTTTGGTTTTTGGTGCAACTCTAAAACAAATGACTGTAGATACATGAAATTTTTATTGACTGTTTATATTAGCATTTTCTATTACCATGCCTTTTTTAAAATATTTTGACTTATTTTGAGCTGTTGAGGGACATTTTCAGTTTCCAATTTTTTTAGTTTTTTATTCTATAAATATCAATAAAATATTATTTGTTGGGTACAAAAGCTTGAAAATTTAATAGAAGGCTCCTCTATATTGTTATAATAGTAGTTCAAAAAGATTAAAAATCCTTAGTCACAGTTTTTTTTTATAAGCATTTAAAGTTCAAATCTTGATAAAATACAGAAAAATCAAGAAAATTAGCAAATTATTTTGAGTTGAAAATTCATAAAAATTTTTCTTTTTAAATCTAAGATTTGAAAATGTAATACAAGATTACTCATAAGTTTATCTACCTTTATCAAAAAAAAAATGTCTACAAGCAAACCAAATTAAATTTTTATGAGCCTTTGAAGTTCATATTTTTACAAGATTGGATATTCACTCGATTTCTCATGTAGTGATTTTCTTATTTTGTTGTAATCCATGTACTGTAGATACATGACAATTTCACTGAATGTTTATATTAGCTTTTTCTATACACGATAAAATGTTCAAAATATTTAATTTTTTAGAGCGGTTTACGGATATTTACAGATTCCAATTTTTTTCTATTTTTTTTTTTTTATAAATGTCAATAAAATGTTGGGTCAAAAAGCTTGATCATTTAATACAACGTTCCTAATATATTTTTACAATGACAGTTTAAAAATATTAAAAATATGTATGCACAATTTTTTTTATAAGCATTTAAAAGTCGAATTTTGACAACATTTATCATATTTCAAATTTAATAATTATTTTGTAGTTAAAAATTTATAAAATGATCAAGTTTTATAGCTAAGGATTGAAAATTTAAAACTAGGGTCCATGTAAATAGGTAAATATATAAATGACTTTATTCACAATAATATCATCAAATATGCTTAGTAATATCATAGGCTGACTGACGGTTTTTACTCAGAATCGTTTCTTTTATACAAATATATTATATCATTGAATTCAAATTTAACACCATCCTTACACATTACAGTGACCCACTTGTAACCTACTATACAGCAGAGTGACTTTTTAATATTATTTCTGCATTAATTATGTATTTTGTTTATATTAAAAACATGTGGTAGACCACATAACAATAATACCAATATTTTCCTTACAGTATTCTGAACTTTCAATTTTATGATTTTCAAATAATAATAATGCATTTAATTAATTGATGTCGATAAAAATAGTAAGTTATGTGAAAAGTTTATTTTATTGTATACTTATTAGTTATTACCTGATATACAGCACGGGCAAGAGCTAAACGAGCTTTCTGACCACCACTCAGAGTTACTCCAGATTCACCAATAAGAGTTAAATCACCTCTAGGAAATTCTTGTAAGTCCTTAACCAAACCACAACTTTTTATGACTGTTCTACAAACAAAATAAAACATTTTTATAGCTAATAATGCATAAATAATGTCTAAGCACTTGACTGATCCTCAGAAGCAAAAGCTGACGACAACTAGTGTGTGGTCAGAGTGTCTGACCAAACCAGATCAAAATTAGTTGCTGCTAAGGTTGTGCCTTTATGAAATAGATTATAGTTGTTAATGGGTAATAATTTCATTTTAAATGTTGAGAGTTATGTTGTCTCTGTCTAACACACGTGTAACATTAGAAAATGTATGTTCCAGATTCTTACTACTGTTTATAAGAAGTTAATAATAGAGTAAATATACATAATATTATCAAATTTATAGAAGAGAAGCAAACTAAGTTTTTTTTTTTTTTAAATTGATATCTCGTTATAAAATAAATCTATGTATATTCTCCTCTAAAAGTTTAATAATATGTACATTTTCTCTTAAATTATTAAGATGACGCGGCATCCTCACACTCTATTGTCTTCGTCTTACAAGTGCATGTCATAGCATTTACCATTGGCAGATTGTGTTTAGCTCTGTTCTAAAAATTAGAAAGAATTTACCTCTTATAAAATGTAAAGGTGATGCCATAGGATTTTTATTATGTTTTAATTTTACAAAATTATGAGTAGGGCCCAGAACTTGATAACCTAAAAATCTTTAAAAAATGCACACAAAAAAATGTTTAAAAGACTTATAAACATCAAAAATGACTTAGAAAAATTACCACAGAAATACCAACAATTACTTATTAATGACTTAAAATTTTTAAAAATGTAAGTTTTTCAAAAATAACGTTATACTAGAATCAAATAAAGACCCAAACATAGCCACCCACGATATACAATACCACTTAAATCTAATCTCCAATTGGACTCAAAAATGGAAAATTAAAATAAACGAAAACAAATCAGTTTAAATAAATTTTTCTCAGAAAAAAACGAATGTCCACAACTTTTGCTTTTCACCAATTACTATCCAAAATGTAACCAAATACCTCAGAGTTCATCTAGATAAAAGACTTACCTGGGCCCAACACACAAAACAAAAAAGAAAACAATCAAACACACGTCTACATCTCCTCCGTCCATTATTGTCTCCTTCAATGAATTAAAAAAACAAAATATTAATATACAAGACGATTATTACCCCCCTCTGGTCATATGGTATCCAAATCTGGGGCCAAGCCAAACCATCCAATATAAGACCAATACAAGCTTTCCAGTCTATATGTCTTAGACAAATAACTGGAGCCCCATGGTATATGACCAACGATGCATTACATAAGGATCTCCAAATCCCAACAGTCAGCGAAATAACAACTCTTCATTACAAAAAGTTTCACTCCAAACTACACTCGAACCAAAACACTCTAATTTCCCGCATGTCCTCTATAACCATCCCGAACAACCCTCCGAGGAGGTTAAAAAGAAAATGGCCAAGAGACGCTCTTGCCTAACGGTCTCGATATTATATAAACCCATTAAATTAAATAGGAGGTACTGTTGATTGACGGTTTCCCCCCCCTCAAGATATTTAAGTCATTTTACTATTACCTATGTTATCAAATTTACTTATTGTAAAAATGTATAGATTGTAAATATGCTTAAATAAATATTTATAAAAAAAAAAACATGTGGTTATAGTTTAATTTTAAAATGTATAAATAATAATAATTTGTCATTGTCTACCATCAGTGTCAAATTAGATTTTTTTTTTTAAGTAATCAATATTATATGCCAATTTGCACAAAAAATATAGTAAATCAATAAAGGTGTATGTCTTATCAAAAGTAAAAATATATTACCTGTATTTTTCTAAACTGAAATTCTGACCAAATAGAATATTATCTTTAATTGTTCCTTTTTGAATCCATGGTGTCTGTGCAACAAATGCAAATCCTAAAAAAGAAGTAAATGCATATATTTTAGTATATAAAGAAAACTAAAAACACAATATAAAATAACATTTAGACTCACCATCTTTCATATTATTTGATGATGTAATAATTCCTTCGTCTTTGTTCATTTCAGCTAAAATGGCAGCCAATAGAGTAGATTTTCCACTGCCTGTTGGCCCAACTATACCAACAAAAGATCCTTTGGCAACAGAAAAATTTATATTTGTTAGTTGGAATGATCTAATGCCCCAGTTAAATGAACACTTTGTCAATGACACAGCATTATCAAATGTTTTTCCATACTGGACTGGCATTAGACTATAATAAGACTGTGTCTGTAGGTCATCTACCTGAAAAATAAATTCATCAAAAGTATAAATTAGTTTGATACTCTTTAGTGTACAAATATTATTAGTTAATTACTTCAATTAAATGTTGAATTCTTTTAAAAGACACAAAAGCTTTGGTGACATCATTCAGTATCGACGGAAAAGTATTTAATGGTGATATTAACATATGAAGTAAAGCCATACTGGTAAAAACCTTAACACATTTTAAAATGTAGTTTTTCATACACATTAATTTTAAAACCAACTATGGTGTGTACTAACTTTTGACGCTGTTAATTGACCTCCAAGGAAAATAAAAGTTGAGAAAGTTAACATTGATATTGTTATTGGAGTTGATGCAAAAAAATACACACACAAAGCGTCTAAATATTTCCTTTTTTTCAGGTTTAATACCTCGAGTTTTCGATAATCTAAAAACAATACAGTTTTAACTAGAACATAATAAAATAGTAAAACATAGCATAACGTACCACTAACTTTGTCAATAAAATATTTTTCCCATACATGAAATTTAATTACTCGAATACCTTTTATAATTTCAGACATTAATGTAACACGTTTATCTTTTTCTTTCATCAATTTTCCAGATAATTTACCTATAAAAAAAAAAAATTAAATAACAATCAGCTTTTATTTATACTATTTATAAAAGTATGCACTATGCATTATATTTATACACACACGCATACCAATATTTGAAGTAATAATCTTGTTTATAGGTATAAGTAAAACGGATACAAAGACTCCCGACAAGAAAGCGATTCCCAATTGTTGATAAAGTAAGTATAAAACGACAACCAACTAAAACATGAAAGTAAAATAAGCAAGTCCATTTAAAATACATAGATATTATATAATTTTACTTGAAAAGGTACACTCCACATTGAATGGAAACTATTGCAAGAGTGTACTACATAAGTGGTATCAGTCCTTATAAAATTAACTATCTCCCCAATACTAGAAAAAAAATAAATGTAAGTTATGCATACAATAACATAGATTTAGTTAATAATATAATGAAAAAGTTGACAAAATTTAAATTACCCAAAGTTGTTCAGCATTACAGTATTTAATTCTAATGTCTTTTTATAAATCATTGTGACTAAAGCGCCTCTGATTTTTATTCCAAGCATGTGAATTTGGTATTCATAATGAGAAACAAATAATATACCTAAGACAAAAAAA
Source organism: Macrosiphum euphorbiae (assembly GCA_949089665.1). Lineage (NCBI taxonomy): Eukaryota > Metazoa > Arthropoda > Insecta > Hemiptera > Aphididae > Macrosiphum > Macrosiphum euphorbiae. The sequence continues at coordinate 73,036,487 of CARXXK010000003.1, read as the reverse complement.
AATTAAATTAAATATGTAACTAAAACAATTTAAACTATATTCTTACTTATTAGTGACATTAAAACAAGCCCTGCCATGTATATATATCCATGACTTATCGGTTCTTCATAATGCGATACAAAGGTAATTAGTTTTTTTAAAAAAATAGGCGCTGCTATTCTAAAAATGTCTGCAAATAATTTTAGTAATCCAATCCCATAAAATTGTTTTCCATAACATTTGTGTAGAGCTTGTAGCAATGACATTTTTGGTACTCTAGATTCATGGTCAGCTGGCAAATTAATTGGTGATGAAGCTGTCACAGAGGGCTGATGTCTAAATACTTCTTCTACCTTAGCTGATACGTTTACTGGGGTCAGCCATTCGGGTAAATCAAACAAATCGTTTGTATGATGCAATCTTTTGTTGTCTCCTTTGGTAATTAAATTACCAACCCAACCAAATGTGAGCCAGGTCATAAAACCATATTGTTCATTATCACATGCCATACCCAAATAGTATGGATCAAATTCATCATTAAAACGACTATATGACGTTGTCATTAAAGAACGTCTCTCGAGTGACTGCTAAAGTATAAACATTTATATACAGATTAGATACATTAAATTATTTACTTTCCAAGACATACCTAGTTATTTTCATAAATATAGATTATCAGTGCATACTGTATAGTTTAGATTACTTGAACTGTGTTAAAAATTAATATTACTCTTTGTGTTTCCAAAATATGTAGGTAATTAAAATATTAAATTAAGAAATCAAGATGTCACAACAAATTATTCTTAATTGTTTTTCTTTAAAATATTGACATTCATTAGAAATTATAGATTAGTACCTCATAATAAAAAAATTTAATAACATTTTAAAGATCAAAATAATTTTAAGGAAATTAATTATATCTAATATGTACAATAATTTATTAATGAATTTAAAGTGATCACAAAAGATTTACCTGGGCAAGATAACTAAGTCTGTCTACATGTCTTATTCTTACAGTGTCTTCTTTGAAGAGCATGGTAATGAAATAAAACGACTGAAGCATCCAATTGAACAATGTGAACCACAGTCTTGCGTGTAAAATAGGTACATAATTACTTTCGATAAATACTACTAAAGTGCTACGTAAGGATATTATTGATGATAAAAAACATAAGAACCAAGCGATTGTTACAACTTTTGAACCTCTTAAGCTCGTTCCCAAATTATGGAGTATACATACAATGTATAATGTATGTATAAACCATGTAAAACATTGGATTACTAAAACTAAATTTTCGATTGGATACAGTTGAGTTTCAGTGAATTTGTATACCTCCCAAATTAGTTGAACTGCTGGTAACATTGACAGCATACTAGCAATAACTATACGGCAACGAAGAACATTGGTTTCTCTGCTCGTACGTATGATCCAATCAGACAGATGAGCACAGTAATATGTTGATGTCAACAAGAATATAAACAGAATTGGCAGGCGAATGACTGCCATTTCTCCACAAATACTCAACACATACCCTGGGCGAAATATTGGAACAAAGTCTTCGGGACCACAGAGCTCGGTCCAGTTCCAAGTAACTTTCATATTTAAACTAAAAATAATTGAATTAATGTCACATATTTGGTATGAACACAACAGATATTATAGTTCGAATGATTTAATCAAAATTTTATACATACACCATTATAATTTTGTACAGCCAGTATTATCAAATAACCATTATTCAGATGTCAATAGTGTAATGCGTGTGTAACAGTCGCCATATTTACAGGAAACCATTTACGTATAATACTGCATAATATTATTACGTAAAAATTGGAAATTATTAGGTATTCACTATTATAGTAGCTACACGTCTTGTATAATATTTTGTTGTACACTATCAAAAAAAAAAATGATAAGGGTTGGATTTTCACATTGATGGATCACATTATTGTCATCTAGTTCCAAAAGTATCCACTAAGACGGCGCTAGTAATGCTAAAAGGAAAATATCCCCCCGAACACTGCCTGTTGTAAAACATTTCGTAGTCAACCCCCCCACACCCTCCAACCTTGTCGTGTCCAGTCCGGTATATCTTAGTCCGTGCTGATCATTGTATTATCACAGATGGGTCACTTATGAGACCTAACACGAATGGATCTTCGCAGGAAAAAATTTTTTGTGTCCGTATATAATATTGCCTACATTTAGCCCCTTTTTTGCAGTTATCAAAATGTGACAACATTGATAAACCGATAACATAATTTTCATTATAAATTATAATATTATATTTTATTATATTAATTATAATTAAAATAGTTAAATACATTAATAGTTAATAAGTTATTAAAAAACACAATATCGTAATTTAAAATTTAAAAATACACAATTCATTGAGAATACAGTATAAATGTACAATATATTTACGTGGAACATTGTTTTAAATTTTCAATCTTTAGCTATAAAAGGTAAATTATATAATACAATTTAAAATTTGATAAATATTTTCAAAATTCGAACTAGTACCCAGATAGCAATTGTGTAATGATATTATTATTATTATAGTACACAAATATTGTTATAAAAATAATGTTATTATAATAACATAACTATCCAACTAACATGATATTTTTACATTATAAATTATAATTAAAATAGTTAAATACATTAATAGTTAATAAACTTAATAATACACAATTCAAAAAAAAACACAATATTCATTATTCACTTAGGATCGTCATTTAAAAGATACAATTCAACAATATATTAAGAAATTCATTTTCTTTTAGCACTATAAGAATGATCGTGATATGAATGAACATTTAAAACACTTGTATTATTTAGTAAGGATTTTCTTATTATATTACCTTCACTCGACGACAATTGATGAAATTCAAGTTTATTTTTTTATTTTTAGTAAAGAAACGTGGTTGTTTTTCAATATTCTTTTTATGTTGATTGTATTTATATCTTCTGTTTGCATAGGTTTTGATTCGTTTGTAAGTAATTCAATAATTTTATTGCAATGTTTTAAAATATGTTTTTTTGTGTACTGTAATAATAATAATATCATTACACAATTGCTATCTGGGTATTAGTTCGAATTTCGAATTTCAAATTTCAAATTTTATTATATAATTTAACTTTTATAGCTTAAAATTGAAAATTTAAAATAATGTTCCACGTAAATATATTGTACATTTATACTGTATTCTCAATGAATTGTGTATTTTTAAATTTTAAATTACGATATTGCGTTTTTTAATAACTTATTAACTATTAATGTATTTAACTATTTTAATTATAATTAATATAATAAAATGTAATATTATAATTTATAATGAAAATTATGTTATCGATTTATCAATGTTATCACATTTTGATAACTGCAAAAAAGGGGCTAAATGTAGGCAATATTATATACGGACACAAAAAATTTTTTCCTGCGAAGATCCATTCGTGACCTAACCTATGAGATATTGAAAAACAGTGATAAATGTCCTGATACTCTGTGGTAACGCCAGCTTACACCAACACGTTCAAGCAGTTCATTGATCATTTATTGACAATTATTGTTAGCCTAGGATATTTTATAGGTATAATGTCTGTATTGTTACTATTAATACGGTAGCCGATAAGTTGAATATATATTATTTGCTTATTATCATATTTCAATATTTGTAGTTTGTACCTCTATTTATAACATGATTTAAGATAGGTATATTAAATCTTGATGTATATATACGAGATTATGAGAAAGTGCCAATGAATAATATTTTTAAATTACAAGAAAATAACTAAAATCGTTATAAAATCTTGGATGGAGGTAGGTAAGTACTTAATTAGTAATTTTGTCCAAAGTTGTACATAAAATAACTATAAAAAAAATTGCAACTATGTATTATTAATATTTTTTAACTATGTCAATGCAACAATATATTAGGAACCTTGTATTAAATTTTCACGCATTTTTACCCAACAAATAAAATTTTATTGATATTTATAGAAAAAAAAACTAAAAAAATTGAAAACGGACAATGTCCGTAAACAGTTCAAAAAGAGTCAAATTATTTTCAAAATTGTAAGTTGTATAGAAAGAGCTAATATAAACATTTAGTGAAATTTTCAAGTATCTACAGTCATTCATTTTTTAATTACAACAAAATAAGAAAATCGTCACATGAGAAATCGAGTGAATATCAAATGTTGTAAAAATATGAATTTCAAACGCTCATAAAAATTTAATTTGACTTTCTTGTAGACATTTTTTTCGTTGATTAAGGTTGACAAATTTATGAGGAAACTTGTATTACATTTTCAAATCTTAGATTTAAAAGAAAATTTTTTATGAATTTCTAACTCAAAATAATTTGCAAATTTTCGTCATTTTAACATACCTATATTTTGTCAATATTTGAACTAATTGAACTTTAGATGCTTATAAAAAAAAATTGTGACTATGGATTTTTAATATTTTTCATCTGCCTTTGAAACAATATACTAGGAGCCTTCTATTAAATTTTTAAGCCTTTTTAACAAACAAATAAAATTTCATTAATATTTATAGAAAAAAAAACTAAAAAAAATGGAAACTGAAAATGTCCCTAAACAGCTCAAAATAAGTCAAAATATTTGGAAAATGTTATGGTGTCTAGAAAATGATAATATAAACATTCAGTCAAAATGGCATGTATCTACGGTCATTTGTTTTAGATTTGCACCAAAAACCAAAATCGATTTTCTCTAAAACAGATTTTGCTTAAAAATTCCCGTTTTTCCTTAATTTTTTTTTTTTTGTTTTTTCCTTGTGCTTTTGAAAACTAGTATGCATTTTAAATTCGAACCTCCCGAATGCACCAACTAGATTTACTTTCCCATAATGCCATGGAACAGGACAGGGCCTGCGTTAGGTTTGGCGAGGCCCTTAGCAAAATATTCCGGAGGGCCCTGAAAAAAGCTTTTACAAATCAACAGTGAAATCCAAATTATCTTTGTTGTTGATGTTGCTCATTTTTTTTTTTTTTGCTCATCAGTCATCACTATGTATATCCTACATAAAATATTATAACTATGTAACTAATATATAAACTTCGTTTTTTTATATAATATAAATGGATGAATAAATATATAAAATAAACCAATTATTTACTATTCACTTAAAATTATTTTTAATATAAACGTCACAGTTTGATAATATTAAATTGTTACCAACTTAAAATTAGTTTTTCTACTCTTTTTGGCTGCAAAAATATGTGCTATAACGGTTTCGTAATTCACATTTTCGGCTAGTTCCTTTTCAATAGCTAAAGTTGCCAGACCACCATAGGCGCACATTGGGTGTGAATTTAGGGGGTGCTGGAATAATTTATGATTCACAGATCCGTGGGGGGCTTTGCCCCCACACCCCCCTAAATCCTAATATTTCTGCATTGCATTAGATTTAATTTGTATAGTGTATACAATAATATCTAAAGTGCAATGTATCAAATAGTCTGTATGATTGTACAGAAGACGCTAGGTACACCAACATGTGTTGTCTCCGTATTACAAACGTAGGTACAACATAGGCAAAACTGTTTTGCACGGGTATAAAAACACATTCAGGCTGTACTCTAAGCTAAGAAAGTAAGAAACTAAATGTTCACACTATAAAAATGAGAAAATTTACTGTGTAACTTTGTTTTTATATTTCATAAAATTTGAAAACAATATATTAGGAGCCTTCTATTACATTTTTAAGCTTTTATACCCAACAAATAAAATTTATTGATACTTATAGAAAAAAAAACTAAAAAAAATGGAAACTAAAAATGTCCATAAAAGCCTCAAAATAACTCAAAATATTTAGAAAATTTTATCATGCATAGAAAATGGAAATATAAATAACCAGTAAGATAATATAATTTTCTATAATGATATGATATAATATGATTGCTACATACTGTTTAATGTTTTGACAAAAACTGAAACACTGAACCATGCATTCACACAATACTGTTTTAATCGTGAATTCGTTAACAGTTGTCAATATTTGTAATAAAAAGAAAAATTGCGAACCAATAAACCACGATAGTTTATAAATGATTGGTGAAATACCGAAATAAACTGAGGGTGCTAGTTTGAAGCTTGGGGGTGCTTAGCACCTCCAAGCACCCCCCTATGTGCGCCTATGCAGACCACTTAAGCGGTCTTTTGACATTGAACTTCTGAGGTAGTTTTTAATGAGCTTAACTTTTGAGAAACTTCGCTCGGACCCCGCCGAAGTAGGTAATGGGAATTGTGAGCATAATTCTAATAGCCACACTTAGGTTTGAAAAAGCTAAATTACATTTTTTTAGTGTACCTATAGTACTTGCAACGGTGTTTCTGATTCATCCAAAATATTTCACGAGCAAATCACGAGTTCGTCAAATAAATCACATTCAGAAACATCTTTTTATTCGCCTGCTTTTAATTTTTAAAAACATTGTAAGATTCTTATAATGCCTTCTAATATCATGTTGTGTAGACGTAATTACACAGTAAAACTAATATATTCGTCGCTCCGATCAAAATATAAAAACGCAAGGTGGCAAGGCCCCCATAAAGCACGGGGCCCCGTAAAGCGAGAGACCTTAGGCGGGTGCCTAGTTTGCCCCCCCCCCCTTCCGCCGGCCCTGGAACAAGATTCTGTTGAAGAAAATCAAAGCAGTTTTACTGACTCTAACGGTGGTGAGTGGTTACAGACAAATAATAAAACAAAAAACACACGTCATTGTAAAATCAATACATTCATCGCTCCTCTCGGAATCTAAAATCTGAATTTCGAGTAGGTATATACTTTAAGAGTTTTCGGTATAAATAGGAAAACTATAAAAATGTAACTCAGTAATAATGAGTAGGTATACCTACCTAGGCGACTAGGTGAGTGATTAAGTTAGTTTTAGTACAAGATATTATATAATTAGATTGATTATTGGATTTTTTATCCCTTGTAAAAAAATAAAAATAGTACCTATGTGATGTATTATCGGAGATTTTCGACTCATTTAAAAGGGTTTGTCGACTATATAGATGTAGGTACAATTGTACAAAATTTGAAATTTAAAACCCTAATACTCCACCTACATACGTTACTGCCCATAAGAATTTAGAAATCACGTCGTTTAGTTCACATGGCAAATACTCAATCACGAATAATTAAAATAATATTTTAATAATTTAATTTCTCGCTGTTGTATCTGTGTGATTAAGTGAAATCTTTGTTAGGCCACTATATAGAGGTACGCACCTGTGGTATCATTGATCAATTTTTCCAGTTATCGTCGACTAGAGAGTACCTAGGCATAGGCGCACATAGGGGGGTGCTTGGGGGTGCTTAGCACCCCCAAGCTTCAAACTAGCACCCTCAGTTTATTTCAGTATTTCACCAATCATTTATAAGCTATCGTGGTCTATTGGTTCGGAATTTTTCTTTTCATTACAAATATTGACAACTGTTTACGAATTCACGAATTCATTTTTTTTTTTTTTTTTTGTCTGTCATCATCTTTTAGGACAGTAAAAGTGCTTGGATTTTCTTCAACAGACAACAGTATCTTTTCTGATAGGAAAGTGAATCTAGTTGGTACTTTGGGGGGTCAAAAGCAAAAATTTCACAGTAGTTTTCAAAAGCGCCGTGAAAAACAAAAGAAAAATTAAGGAAAAACGGGAATTTTTACGGAAAATTGATTTTGGTTTTTGGTGTAACTTTAAAACAAATGACCGTAGATATATGAAATTTTAATTGGTTATTTATATTTCCATTTTCTATACATGATAAAATTTTCTAAATATTTTGAGTTATTTTGAGCTTTTTACGGACATTTTTAGTTTCTATTTTTTTTAGTTTTTTTTTCTATAAGTATCAATAAAATTGTATTTGTTGGGTATAAAAGCTTAAACATTTAATAGAAGGCTCCTAATATATTGTTTCAAAGACAGATGAAAAATATTAAAAATCCTTAGTCACAGTCTTTTGTGATAAGCATTTAAATTCCAAATATTGACAAAATACGTGAAAATGACGAAAATTTGCAGAGAATTTCGTGTTAGAAATTCATAAAAATTTTTCTTTTTAAATCTAAGATATGAAAATGTAATGCAAGATTCCTCATAAGTTTGTCTACCTTTATCAAAAAAAAAATGTCTACAAGAATCTCAAATTAAATTTATATGAACGTTTGTAATTCATATTTTTACAACATTTGATATTCACTCGATTTCTCATGTAACGATTTTCTAATTTTGTTGTAATTAAAAACGAATGACTGTAGATACTTGAAAATTTTACTAAATTTTTATATTAGCATTTCCTATACACCATATAGTTTTCAAAATATTTTGATTCTTTTTGAGCTATTTACGGACATTTTCAGTTTTCAATTTTTTAATTTTTTTTTTCTATTCATATCAATAAAATTGTATTTGTATGGTAAAAAAGCTTGAAAATTTAATGCACAGCTCCTGACATATTGTTACAATAACACTTGAAAAATATTAAAAATACATAGGCACAATTTTTTTTTAAATTATTTAAAATTCAAATCTAGACAAAATTTATCACATTTAAAATTTAATAATAATTTTATAGTTAAAAATTTATAAAATGTTCAACTTTTATAGCTAATGATTGAAAATTTAAAACAAGATTCTACGTAAATAGGTTATATATAAAATGCTTTATTCACCTTAGTATCATCAAATATACTTAGTAATATCATAGGCTGACTAACCGTCTTCGCTCAGAATCGTTTTTCTTATACAATGATGTTAGTATATCATTGAATTAAAATTTAATACCATCGATTATACAGTGACCCACTTGTACCCTACTGTACAGCAGAGCACCTTTTTTTGTTTATCAAACTTAAATAACTTTTATTTTCGTTTTGATATCGGAAATATAAAAACAAAGTTACAGAGTAAATTTTCTCATTTTTATAGTGTGAACATTTAGTTTCTTAGCTTAGAGTAGAGACTGAATGTTTTTTATACCCGTGCAAAACAGTTTTGCCTAGTTGTATCTACGTCTGTAATACGGAGACAACACATGTGGGTGTACCTAGCGTCTTCTTTACAATCATACAGACTATTTGATACATTGCACTTTAGAAATTATTGTATACACTATACAAATTAAATCTAATGCAATGCAGAAATATTAGGATTTAGGGGGGTGTGGGGGGGGGCAAAGCCCCCTACGGATCTGTGAACCATAAATTATCCCAGCACCCCCTAAATTCACACCCTATGTGCGCCTATGTACCTAGGTATATATTATTATTATTCAAATATAAATTATAATCTATATAAATAAAAATTAAATTTATGCGTTGGTAATCGCATCACTTGAGGACAGCTGAACCAGATTTGGCTAATTTTTTTCTTAAATGTTCGTAATAGATAGTCCGAATATGATTTTTACGGAAAGAATACATTTTGAAATTCGGGAAAAAACTATAAGTACTTTATGACTGACTGATCGACGTAGAGCCTAAACCATGACAGGTGGAGACTTTAAATTGTCACGACAGTACGTTCGTACATTTTGTACACAAATTCATTTAAAAATCGTTGTGACTAATTGCTATTTATAATAATGTGTATAGGTACTCTATTGACTATTAGTTTGCAGGTTTTGACTAGCTGTTGGTCTTGCATCACACGAGTCACGAATTACAGACCATTCGTCTACTGCAATTTGTTTGCTATAATAATTATTATAGTTAGTGCATAGTAATATGCTTTTATTAACCATGGAAAAATAAATTGCTCATGTTATTTACATCGAAGAGGAACTTTAAGGAAGATGCCTATTATTGTAAATACAAATTGTAATACGCAACATAAATGTTTAGGTACTGATCATCTATAATATTATCAAGTTAAACGTTTAATCATAAATTAAAAAATAAAAATAACACTCGTGTAAAATTGTGTATACGTTCTGAATTAACCGCAGTCTTCGATTACCTATAGATAATATACCTATAATTGGCTAATATTGTAGGTACAGTAAGGTAGTATTATATCTTATGGACTTGACACTCAAAATAGGATATTGAATGAAAAAATAAAAATAATATAGGTATTTACAATAGTGTATGTAAGTACATATCATTTAATAATCATGGTAAGATTTAAATCACAGCCTTATCAATTATAAAGTATTTTACAAGGATACATATTATTATCATATTACATATAATAAAATAATCATGATTATGCTTAAAAATAAAATAACACAAAAAATAAAATTGTATAAAAATGTCAAAAAAAAAAAAAAAAAAAATGAACCATAGTATTATAATATTTACATTTGAAATAAAACTATTTTTACCTTAGACGTTTTCTATGTTAAAATAAAAATAATTATACATTATATATAAAATATTCATATAGTATATATAGGATTGTATAAGACATAAGTACCTATACACCTACTTAAATACTTATGTTATAATATTAGAGTAATAATACTAAGGTTTTCCATAAATTTAATGTAAAATTACTTTAAGACTAAAAATAATGGATACATATAATATATTATTATGTGCTAACTGTAGTACTGTACCTATATTATATTGTACGGCTATCAAGCTATACGTATATAATATATAATATTATACATATAGGTAATAACTAATTAGATAACTTAAATCTATTTGTTCTAATATTTATCACAGTACAATATAAGTAGTTAATAACTTAATTGTGCTGCGTATAGGTACAAGCTGATAGGTACATAATAATTATTTTAAACATCATTGTTGGTATTTATTTGATGTCTTCCCTGTGTAATGTATAAAACTATATGAAAAGTTAATCTTTGGATTCTCATTTAAGTAGTTTTTTTTTTTTTTTTGATTTAGGAAATCAATAAACAAATATTATATTGTTCTGTATTTCTGTCTATTGATTACCACTTTCAATAGCATTTAAACCTTATTATCGATTCCTGCTGCAACCAAGTATTCCCATTTCTGATTTGAATTTAGACTATCGCATACATTTATACTTATCATGTCGTGTACTCCAAGCGTGTCCAAACATAGGTTAACGACTTTAAGCCTTAACTGTTTAGTGTTTTCGTCGAATTTCCACTAAAACAATGATATACATAATCGTGTAAGTAGGGCGCGGCATATAGATTATAGGTATTAGGTGTTGAGTAAGTTGTATAAATACTTTATTAAGTATACAATATTAATCCCGAAATAATGAATCCGGTGTTTGTTACTTATTTCATATTTGAGGTGTTTTGGAAGCACGAGGGGTATCATTTTATATTAAAAGTTTTTGTAACAATTTGATAGTTTTACTGTTTTTTATGTAATTTTTTTTTAAACCTTATATCCGTTTTACATTTTCGCAACATTGCACCAAATATCAAATATATAATATATAATATAAATATATTATGAACAATATAACAAAACTAATGTATTTAAACTATTTATTACAGGTTATTAGATATATCTCAGAGAAATATAGTAGCATATTGTTCATATACTTTCATTAAAATAACAATTAATAATACAAACTGTATAATTCATATTTTGCAATTGGATTTTCAACTTTGGTATTTTATGAATAATTTTTTTTGACAATATATTTATTTTCGGTTTACTACATGGTGTCGGGCATTTTTATTATTTTAGGTAATTTATCGGTATCGGATATCGCGTAAATTCGAATGAAAAATCCCAGTATGGATATACGTATAACAATTAACAACAATTAAAAATCTATACTAAGTGTTTTCCCAATTTCCTTGTTATTTTCAAATTCTGTTTTAGAAACGGATCATTATTTGATTATTAATTTGGTATCGGATTTTATTCTCTGTGATGTAGGCATATGCGTCAACATTATTTTCTTAATTTTAATCTTTAAATTAGGTGTAACCGTGTAGATACTTAATAATTTAAGCAATACCTATTAAAAATATGTTGGGACTTGGGACTTGGTAAGTAGTTACAATAAGTACATCATATATTGATTCACCCTTTAATACAGTAGCGCCGATCACTTAATTTATCTATGACATACTATATCATAGTAGATTTATTAAATTGTGTGGGGGGGCAGTGTAGGGTACTGCAAGGATCCCGCTGTGGCCTGTGGATCCAGAATTTATACTCACGTTAAAACGTAAAAATAAATGATTGAACATTGAAATATGTAGGATTTGCATCTGATTGTGAAATTAAAAAAGGGGGATTATGGAGGGGCCCCTTGATGTACGATGTCAGAACTGAACTACTATTTTATAAATTACAGCGCCACTGCCCTAACATGAAATACAACTCGACACTAAGCGCATCATAGGCGATAATATTTTCAATTTTCAATTTAAACAACCCTGAAGAACCCACGATGCTAACAGTGGAAATTAATAATTTGTATACTCACTTCATCGGTCGTAGAGTCGCATGGTTTCATAATTATTAAGCTCATGGATGAATAATCTGTCGGAGACAAACACATTGTGTCATGTTTAATCGACCCACCAATTGTAAATGTCCATTCCTGTAAAAAAATATTATAACCTTTTATTATTCTGTTCAGAATAATATTATAATATAACGTCGCTGCAGAAATTCGAAAAAGTATAATTTTGTAAATCGTAATTATCCATACCTGATTGCCACCGTAATCGTGACAAGGAAAGATGCCTGCAGTTTTTCCTACTTGATTTTCCAGTGTATCCAAGCACATGTGGCCCTGTCTGATACTGCCCACGAACTCGTCTACAGTCGCTGGCAATTTGAGTTCCGGATAAACGTTATCCAAATACCATTTAAACGGTTTGCAGCCGAGATTTTTCTTCAATGCCAATCGATCTGCTATGCTGAAATTACAACAACAATACACATTAAAATTGTCATCGCCTTTTTCTACTTTCTAGAGCACATTATATTATAATAGAGAATAGCATACTTTCCAAATGGAACGATTCTAGATAATGGCACGGCATTGTAATAGTATCGCTTGTACCGGTCCATCCATACTTCAGCTGCTCGACGAGTGTTGTGGGCGAAAACATTACCACAGCCTCCCGGAAACGTATAAGGATGTCTCTTTCGGAACACATGTCCCACTCGCGAACAAGGGATGATTTCCAAGCTACCACCACATTGCCACACCCTGAATGATATTTCTGTAAGTATGTGGGGGAAAAAAATAATAAATATTCTGCAAATAGCACTGGTCGTATAGGGTCGTTTATAAAATATATATATACGAGTTTAACGCATTGAACCATCATAATATAGTTTCAGTACCTATAATAGTTATGAAATCACTCCTTACCTAAATTTTCACCACCCCAAATGTTCATTTCCTTGTCATATGTTTCAAGTTTTACGAAATAATCTTTGTCCATCACGAATAAACCGCCAGCAATCATCGGTGTTCTGTGAAAATAAACAAAACACGGTTGTGTATTATTATACATATTATACCTGATAATATGCATACGCGACTGTCTATTAACATTTAATATTTGTTTTAAATTTGCATATTCCAATCTGATACAATCAGTGTGAATATTTATATGTAAACACCACAATATTGTTATTCATTAGGTATTTAATTTATAAAATATGTATATGTAAACACCGCAATTGTTATTTATTAGGTATTTAATTTATAAAATATTTAATAAACTTTTTATCGGTAGGGTTCTTGAAAAGGTAGGTAGGTAATAATAGGTATGTAAATTAAATCTGTACACGATTCACAAATAAAATGAAGGCGTTAAGTATATACCTACCTCACAATTATAGTACACGAGTTTGAGAGTACCACTCGAGTTAAAGGGTGACGAACGTATACCTATCGTACCTACAATCATTATTTGTTACACCATTTTGTATTCGCATATCTTAAATAGTGTAAATGGTAAATAATTTAATGTAGTAACCGAAATTATTAATTATACTGTTGTGGAGTGTTATAGCCTATAGGTATATACAGTGGCGCAACTAGAAAAACATTTCGGGGGGGAGGGGTACAACCCCTACCCCCCCCCTCTGGTTGCGCCACTGGGTATATAGTCTTATAGGAACATTTGACATTTTAAAATAATTTACCTGATTGGTAAAGTTGGATCTTTTTGACGTTGCGCTCTGACTTCTTTTGATAAATACTCCCATTTAAACACTAAGTTCCAATCAAATCCACCTCTAAGTTCTGACGAAGCTCCAATGTATTGGAAATTATCCATATTGATGACGTCGATAATCGGGCACACCACCCTAGTCGGGTCCTATTAAAATACAATTACCTATTAAGTCTTATTTCTGACATTGCGTAATATTATATTTTTGCAAGACACGCGTTAGACAATAATAATTACAACAAAATTACATACTTCCGCTACACGATCTAAAAGTGGTTCAAGCCAATTCACGTTACACTCTACATGACTGTCCAAAAATGTAAGCACGGGCGCTGTCGCAATTTCTGAGCCACGAACTCTGGATCTCATTAACCCTGTATTAAACATATTAGGTGGTAAACATATTATATAAGCTCTTATAGTTTTATTTTGGATACGCGTTTTATAACGTTTATATAAATACAAACATTATATAGTACAAGCATGGGGGTTCTCACGGGGGGGGGGGATATGGGGGATAGATCCCCCCAAGGTTCTTTATTTTTTTACATATTAGTAATACACGTTTTGTCTACTTTTGATATGTGTTTGTGTTTTCAATATTGACTTGGTAGTTATTATTTTATTTATTTTTTTGCTATTTTTCTTTATCGTGATTATTGATTCCACCAGCCATAAACAATATTATTATTTATCACTGATAATTATAACATATAACAGGCAATTCGCTTTACAATTGATTTGTACTGTATTTTTGTAAACAATCACTCCGTCAAGTTTACCCATTCCTATTGGAATTTATTCCAAAGTTATTCCTTAAATGTAAAGTTAAGATACACAATGATAACACCACAGTGATAAAATAAAATAAATAATTTAAACCAGGGATGGAAAACGTTTTTAAAAACGTTAGTAAACGGAAAAAAAACGAAACAATTAATAAAACAAAAACAAAAAAACCATAACAAAAAATCCCAAAAACAGAAAAAAAATTAATTACGAAATCAAAAACGAAAACGCAAATAAATTATAGTATTATACATTATTATATTTATAACACGAAAAAAAAAACGTTACTAAAGTATTTACTTTTTAATCTTTACCAACAATGCTCTATTAAAATTTAAAAACATTTTTATTTGAAATCAAGAATAATTAATTTTAATTTTTAACTCTTAAGTGCATTTCTAAATTGCTAAATTTACTACTATAAAAAAAAAACACATCTATATCAAAAACAATATAGAAAATAACGTTTTTAATAACGTTGATCAAAAACGAAAAACGAAAAATTAAAAACATTTTCCATCCCTGATTTAAACTGATTCATAACATTCTGTATAGTTTAAATAAAAAGAACAATAAATGACTTGAATCGATTATTTGCTATTATCAACTATATAACTATCAGCTATTATTAGATTCTGAGCAGAGTGAAGGATCTATTGGTTTTTCAATATTGTTTATATTCTTTTTATTTTATCCTGCATACAAAATTTCTACCAGAAGGAGTTCTTCGCTTTAACATATAGTACTCTTTTTTTTAGCAAATTTTATCAAGATGGTACTTTAGAGAGGTAATTTTTCAATTTTCTCAATATTTATTAATGACCACATTACAATTTCACCGACAAATTTCAAAAACCGCTAAAAAATGTGATTTCAATTTCTAACACTTTGTTTATCACCATAGTAACAAATAAAATAAAAATAATGATTTTAATTATTTATCGTAATTTATAATCTTAATTCAACTTACAGGCTATAATAAAATATATTACAATATAAATATCCAGACTGACAAACCGTCTCCGCTCAGAATCGTTTTTCGTATACATATTATATGATATGATATCATTGAATTCAAATTTAATACAATCCATTATACAGTGACCAACTATTGTAATCTACTGTACAGCAGAGCGAACTCCACTTACCCGCTTTTTAATATTCATTATTATAATATATGGAAGTGTGAGGCCAAACCCTTGCGGCTTATTTTGAACCATTTTTTTCATCCCCCTCCATTGAAATATCCTGAGAACGCCTCTGAGTACAAGTCACTTGTCGTGCTTTATAGAATAAAATTTATCAACAATTATTAGCAATTACATCTACAACACTTACAATCAAAGCGTATTGAAAAAACATTTTATTAGTTTATTTTTTAAGTAAACTTTTATTTAATTAATTATTAATCTATGTTATTTGTTCAGGTTTACTAACCGTCTATTATAAATGTCTGTTATTATTTAATATGCCTATTTTGTTTTTGTTAAGATTGTAATATTATTGTACTGTACTTGAGCCCTAGTGGGCGTTTACATAAATAAATAAGACAGTTTGGTTAGAAAATATTACATGAAAATAGATTAAATATTAGGTTTTTAGAAAGATGAAATTTATAATATTTAATTAATCGAATTAAAAGAGAAGATTAACATGATTTATAAATATTCATTTTAAATTAACAAAAAACTTCCATTATAACTTTAATAGGTTATATATTTTTACCTTCTCTTTTTTTCATTTCTAATAGCTTCACTTTTTTGTATTTTTGATAATTCTTGTCCATCATACCTTTAAGTAAAAATAAAAATCTCTAGTACCTTTATAATTAATACGAAATAAAATTTTGTTAGGTATAATGATAATTGTTTTATATAGGTATATTTTAATATAAAAATAGGTTAAATAAAAATACTTACTATCATCGCTGAAATCGTCCACTAGAAATATTTCTTTGATTAAATGTTCAGGACTTCTGTTTAAAACGCTAAAATTTAAGATAACAATAAATAATTATTCAGGTGGACATTATAATGACTGAAGTATAAGACGTACAACTAATGTATTAAAAAAAAAACTCATTTTCAAATAATACCTGACAACTGTTCTCAAAAGAGTAGACCTTGCTTCGTTATGAAAGTTGATGATGACACTTGTCTGAGGCAGATCAATGCGATATTTTTTAGTTAAACATCTTGAAAAAAAAACATCGAAATAAATAATGATTGTAATGTAAACTTAAATTTAACATAAACAAGAAATCATTTTTATTCTGTGGAATTTAGCAGACGCAATAATGGTATAGAATATATTAACTTCCTTAGTCCTTTGCAATTAAACAAAATTTATAAATTAATCAAACTCGAAATTACTGACAGTATACGCTCAAACGTACGATTTCCTGTTTTTCGTTGCAATATATGTTGTCACAAATCATTTACGAAAGGAAATTATTTTTCACAAATATAGTGTTTTTCTGAATATTATTAATTATTTGATGAAAAATCGTGATACAAGTCAACCTGAATATTTAAAATAGTTCAATGTTAATAACTTACTGACACACTGTCGCCCATTTAACGTTTCCCCACCTGTTGCATACAATTTAATATGTATGCACTATACGGAATTTGGTACCTATACTGTCTCATCCCATATTTTCTTCTTGGACAATGCAATTATTTTAATCTGTATTTTAAATAATATAGGTAGGTACCTACTTAAAGACCAAAGTACTCTAAAATTCTTGATTTTTTTTTACTATCTAAGAAGTGTCCTGTACTCCTGTGGAGAACAAACTTCTGTTTTCAAACAAGAAAAATTATTAGATCATTTTTCTGAAAATGTTGACGTATTGTTATAAAATTCTAAAGGGTAGTTTTTGAGTTATTTAACTTTGTGTACTAAGGATAATAGGTTTGGAAGGGGAGATTATTGTGATCTGAAAATAGTAATTATTATATTCTACTATTAACAATAATAATTTTTAAAAATGGGCCAATAGTATAATAAATACTAGAACTGATATAACATGTAGTTACTTTATAGTTTATAATTATATGAAATTATTTTTAATATACTATTATCATTGGGACAAGATTTTAATAATTACTCGTTAAAAATTTGAATTAGATAAATCAAGATTTTTAATAAAAATTGTCCGTTATAAATAATTTACAGTAGGTAGGTACACAAAACAGAAATTTGCAAAGGACACTCCTTAAGTATAGCACAAAAAACCTCAAGGACTTAAAATTATTTTCTTAAAGTACATTTAAATATTTAAAAAATCAGATTTTGAATAATTACATTATTGAAGAAAAACTGGGAGTGAGCAGGCTTGTCTACAAAACAAAAATTAAATAATATACCAGCTGCTAGGAAATATGAGTATTTCCTGATTTTTTTTTAATTTAAATTATATTAAACTATAATTATTTTTATCAATTTTCAAACATTGTGTTATCTGTTAAAATATTTTTTGTTGATATTAAAACAAATTATAATGCTAGTAATGCTAAAAGGAAAATATTCTCCCGAGCTCGGTCTGTTGTATAACATTTAAACTTAAACTTAAGTATAAGGTCTATGGCTATAACCGCGTTTAGCATTTAGTATTAAAAAACGCTTGCCAAGTCACTAGTCAGGGAGCGGCAAGTACACTTTCTTGATTTTTAATTTTTAGAAATGTATTAACTAATATCGCATCCAAGCGGTGTAACAATTTGAATCCAGAAAATGTCGGTGTGAACAGCCCACAAAAAATCATTTTCATTTTCATTTAGTGAGATAGATCTCCGAAACCGGAGAGCGGATTTCGTTGTTTGGGGTCTTGTTAGATTCACATTGGTTAGGAGAAGTGCAGTGGAGATTTGCAGAACTTTATCTTTAATTTACTACAGAACATTAAAAAAAATTAAAACAAATTTTATCGGGCGTTTTTGATGTTTTTCATCTTTACAGCTTTGTAGTGAATATTAACGATTGTAATAAATTTTACAAATAATAGGGCCTGATTCAGGGCGTACCAAATATATAACGGAGATCTGACTGCACATTTAAATGTAAAATTGTCAGATCTTTTTTTTGTGATTTACACATTATGCGCATTTAAATTTTTTTAAACAGCTATTTTATAGGTTTTAGGAAGATAATATATAGGTAGGTATATGTATAATAATATAGTCGATCTCACTTTGCGTTTCTAGTGTCGGGCACCGGCCGATTGCTACGCAGACTATCGCTCGCCAATTGATTGAATTTGTTACGTGAATACGCATCGTCGCCGTGTCTGAGACCACCGGCGGCCACGTACGCAACCTCGTCCAGGTAACTGCTCAGTGTCGAAAAAGGCGTAAAGAGTTCTGCCTGGCCGTCGGTCAGAGAACTTGGCGAGCTGTCTACGTGCCTGTCGACCACCGACGGATCGTCGGCAGACATTAAACCGTATCGGTCGCTTTTCAGCCGTAACGCTCTATTCTCTTCTGGCTGCTCGTAACCGAGAACAAAACAATTAAAGAAACGACCATGTTAAAACGAAAAATACAAATTATCGATAAACAGTGTATGATTTGTATTAGGTCGTTGTATGTATACAAATATAGTATTATATGCATTATTGTTTATCGCAATACGAGCGATTATTGTTATATATTATTAGGTATATATATAATATTTATTATTTATTATAGGTACTACAGTACAAGACGCAAATAACAGAAATACGTATAAGGACCGAGTTTTTTACATTCAGCTCGCAGAGACCGTATATGAAACTAAATACTTATTAGATTTTGAGTGAACCTTGCAAGGAAGTAAGTTTGTTAACACTTTTAGATTAATGGCAGCTTACGACACTATAGTATATAAGTTCTGTCGTTCTGGGTTACATATATATACAAACAACAACAATAACTCAACATTTATAATGAATCAATGGTGAGCTATGTATAATAATAATATGGTCTCTTATTTTTTTTTTTTTTAGAAAATGTACAATCTGTATGACACAATAAGTAAAATAGATGACTGAAATAACACTATATAAATACATAAAAAATAACATATGAAACACAAGATGAGGGTCTCTTAAACACTATTTAGTGGCCAATGATTTTGTTATTCAATTTCAATAAAAGTTTCACGGTATGGAAATTAAATAAACAACTAGGTAACTATAATAAATATTAAACTACGATGTTTATATTATACATTATAATGTCAAGCTCGGAATGAATCATTTCACGAAAGCACAAGATCATCAATTATTATTATTATTAAACAAAAACAAAAGCGAATGCTTTTGTATGATATTATATTATGCTTAAAAAATATGGACCAAAGGTATACCAACTCCGGGGCTCATAGTCTATAGTTTTCAAATATTAATCACATCCAAACCTCCCATTTGCAATATCTCAACACGATACCTGCAGAGCCCCATTATATTATGTCTTCGACCTCTATTTCCAACAAAATAAAATAACTACTCAATATAAATATTCAAAATAAGTACTATTTTTTTTACTTACTAGATAGGATAGATACTTATAAAAGTCTAAGATTGACAATTCAGATAAAGCCACTCAGCCACCTACCTACCTACAATATTATGTTTAATGTAAGTATAGGTACCTATATTTAATTGTGATATTAAATTATATATTAAGATAATAATCTTAAGCTTAAAAGTGTAAACAGAAGGTTGGTAGAAAAGTGTATTGAATAGAGTGTGTAGTAAAGTGTATATAAAGTGTATTGAATAAAAAATGTACAGTAGACGAGCGAACACAAACACGGCGAAGGACTTTGTTTAGATACAGGTTACTGAAATTCATTGGTATAAATTATAAAGCACCCATATATCGTTGTAATTATTTTTAATGAGATTTTGGTCACTTACTGATAATTATTTATACTACAATATTATGTCGCATATATTATAAAAACATAATTCAATTCAAAATAATGAGAGATATACTGTACACTAACACGAGGATACAAAAAGAAAAAAGAAATATATGTAATTAATTTAAGGACTCGGAAGTATTATATCATATGACAAAGTTCATGTCAGTGATCGAGGAGATAAATTAAATTACTCGAATTAAAATAATTAAAAATAGAAAGGCAGGTTGAATTATGACGTATTATAAATTAAACTATATCATATATAGAACATATTATCTGGTGGTAAAGTGGTTTCACCATTGACTATTTTTTATGGATGCCAATTGCCAGCATAAATTGTATGTGTACCTATATTATACACTGTATACTATATTGTATTCATTACGTATCTTTCTATTGTTAATTATACCTAGCAAAACCGCACTTCTAATTTCTCGTACTGCCGTATTGGTATAGGTACTAAAACTATGGAAATCAAGTAAACTGCAATACCTAAAGAAATGTTAATCCAATGCACTACATAAAATTATTATGTTGTATTTTAGCATTTCAATTATTTAAGAAACTTTAAATAGGTATTTTATTTCCTATTTATTTATTTAACTATTAAAAAAATGTATACGCTGATAACATTTAAATAATCTTAAACAATAATAAATTATAATATGTAATATTTATATAATGTATATTGTATTGCAAAAAAGCCTATAAATTATCAATACCAGCTTTCGTACATTTTCTAATATAGGTATTATGTTTATTATTTAGGTGTTTAAATTGAACGGATTAGCTATAAAATGAGAAATGCTAAAAGCGTTTTTTTTACTATAGTTAAGATTTTTTTGACAAAGATAACAGATTTTACGCTTACGCTCTCCTCTCAGTTACTGAGATAACGATTGTTTTCATCTGAACTGGAGCGTATATAATAAAGTGCAGGATGATAAAACAAAAAAGTTGTAACATTTTTTAGTTACATCTTACAGATTTCCTTTTATAAATGTCTGTTTATAAATAATTAAATACATTATGATAGTATACTATTGCGGTATGATATATGTATAAATGTGTAAAGTAAAATATTTCTATAAAAAAAAACTATAATAATAATAACACATCAAATTTGTATTACTTTATCCCAGACCATGATAGATTAGTCATCGCAAATGACTATTATGGGTACCATGATTTATATAACATTTAAATGACAACAATTGTTAATGTATTTTTCTGATTATGTCAAATTCTTCCATGCACTTTAAAACGGAAGACTGTTAATCATTAATTAATCATAATTCTAATTTTCGTACAACCTACTTTCTCCTTTCTGTAACATTAGTTTTTTTATAATACTCCATACAAAGGACGATATATACCTAACCATAATTTGAAAATGTGTAATAGTACATAAAGTTTAATATAATATCAGAAAAAAATGTAAAATAAGCCAGCAGCCATCAGGGTATACATTTTTTTTAACAGCTTTTTCAATGAAATATCAACTTATATGTAAGTATTAAAAATAATTAAAAATTTTAATATATTAATGTAATTAAGTTATTAGACTTACTATTACGATAACATCTTAAGTAAAATATATATTGTTCCATATATAGTTTTCGGGAAAATTATAATATAATTTTAACATTTTCAATCGATGGATATTTTTTTAATCGTTTTTAAGTTGTATTTAAGTATCAACTATAATTTTCGAGTTTCTAGTCGGTTATTTCTTTTTGAATTACAACAAATTGACAAAAAACAACATTTTATTGGACAGACTAGAATTGCGTAAATATTCCGTTTTTTCGTAATTTATTTTTGTTTTTTTCCGATTGGTTTGAGAAACTACTCATAATTTTTTACTTCTGATCTTCTAAAGTACAAACTAAATCTAATTACCTACTACAAGCCACCCTAATATAAAAATTTGAAGCATTCTTTTTGTTATAAAAAGTAAGTCCAAATAAAACACGTTATTACTGTACCTATATAAATAACCATCCAATAACCGCCCAGAATCTAAAACACAAATAATTCAAAATAGCAATAAAAACAAAATATACCAGTGAAGTAAGATGATTTGTTGCGTTTTACTATGGCTCTGATAATTCTAATACTAATATGCTCTAATTTCTAAACTTTGACTTGTGATTGTAAAGGTCGAGTATATAGGTACACCGTGTTATGTAGCTGTAGCTAAACATTTACTTCTTGCTCGCCGATAACTCTTTGTGACCTCAAAAATAACAATATTATATTTTATCTTTGCCATTTCATAATATTTGTAACAAGGCCGAATATCGTGACCCAAAGCTAACACGTTTATAGAGAATATCTGAAGATAAACTGCAAACAGACTTTCTTTCGTTCAATACGCGTGACTCCACTCCCCCCTACCAAGACGATAAAAATATAATATATAGTTTGGTGTAAATCAAACCATGTCTGCGTGAAAGAAATATGCAAGAAGAGAGCAAAGTGAACTGACGAAAAGACTGTAATAGGTGTACTGGTGTAGTAGTTGTTTATATCAAATATATAAAGAAATAAATAGGTACACAAAAACTATTATGTAGGAGATGACTAGTACATTTTTCTTTTTTTTTTTCAGTTATATAAATGATCATATTCCACGGTCATGTTATTAAAAAAAAACCTCAGTTGTTAACAATATAATATAATATTTCCTTTGATAAGTAAAGTTGTGCACAACTAATATGAATTATAGACTGTTTAATAAAACGTTGTTATGGTCGCTTCAATAGTCATTGAATCTTATATTACATAAACATTATATTATAGGTATACTATCGTGGTGTCTTATTATTTCTCCTACCTAATACATATTTTATTGCATTATAGTATGCGAATTTTACTATGTATTATAGGCGTATAATAAGTAAGATAAGTATTTATATGCATTATTTATACTCTGATTCAATTGTCTCCAAACTTTTTTTTACTCACGAGTCTCCATGATGCCCTTTTTGAACCGAGGTTTTCCAAGGACTCTCATTACTAGGTCAAAGCATGAAGAAAGTAGTTCCTGTCTTTTGGGTTTACACTTTTCAATTTATTCTTTAGACTAGATAGTATTCCATGCGGCCGTCTAAAAAACCCATGTCTCCCCCAGGGCACCGCGGTCAGCGACGCACACTTTGCATGGCAACCACTGCACTAATTTGAAAATAGTATGAGTTTAGATTTTACGTTTTTGTTATAATATAATAAATGTTTATAAATTAACTTTAATTTTATTTTTTATAATAACCAGCATTTAAAAAATATATTGGTACATCGAACAAAACATTAAAATTAGATTACGTAGTTAGGTGTATTAAATAATATACAGAGTGATTCACCATGCATGCTCAACCCCATTTTCACTTTAACAATGAATTTATTCAAATTCTGGGTTTCGGAACTTTTAAATATTCTCGAAGACTATATTTTCAAATCCTTGGGTTTTTTTTTACTACTTAAGGAGTGCTATGAATTTTGATTTTAATAAGTCAACAATTTCAGAAAAAACATGTACCTACTGTATAATTTATAGTTGAATAGGAGTGTTTTCATTTGAAAAACAGTAGTTTGTATCTCCACATTCTCCTTAAGTAGAACAAGAAGTCTCAAGAATTTGAAAATATGATCTTACAGTATCTTTAAAAATTCAAAAAATTAGATTTTGAATAACTGCATTATTGAAGAAAAAAATTTTTTTTTTTAAAAACACACTTTTCTAAAAAAACAAAAAAATAATGAAAAATTTAAAAGTGTGTGGTATAATATGTCAAGTGTAAGAGCGCCACACACTTTTAAATTTTTCATTATTTTTTTGTTTTTTTAGAAAAGTGTGTTTTTAAAAAAAAAAATTTTTTATTTTTTATTTTCTACTTTTTAGTTAAAAAAATTTTTTTACGGATTATTGTATTGTCATCAAAAACCAAGGTCTATACCAATTTTCAGAATTTTTCATCTTCAAAAAGTGCCTCAAATCGAGCGTGCAAGATTTGATCACAGACGGACGTGAAACCGAACTTAAGAAAAGTGTATAAAAAGGGGGGAGCATGCTTATAGTGAACCTCCTAGTATATAGGACATAGTAATATTTATATACCTATATAATATTTTATATACCTATAATTATATTATATAATACCTATTTAAAAATTACCTGTAAATTAAATAACAATTACTGAATGACCTATCGCCTATCGGCTAACTGTTATGAATTATTAAGTATTATATTTTTTATATAAGTATAGATATTATATATACTACAATCTACATGCACGACTATATCAACAATAAATAATACTAAAAAAATAATTATTCAATTGCCATTTATTATTTACATATTAAATGGACGATTTAATATATTAATTGTTATAATATTTATCATACATTAAAAATATTCGTCTAGTAAAATGTATCGATAAATACTAAATTATTACTTTTAAATTTTGATCCTCAAACAAACTATTTAAATAACAATAAAAATTATGAATAATTATAAAATAAAAATTATACAAGGACACTGAATTGACCGAATTGAACATTTTATTTTAGATCAGTTTTTTTAATGTTTATTTTCAGCTAGTATATAAATTATGAGTACCTATTAAAATTATAAAATTAAATAAACTTTTAAAATATTAAACAATTATTAAAAAAATAATTGAAAATTGGATCAAATATAGGTTGGTACTTTTTGACATTTTTTTGGGAGATGTGCTATCACCGTGTACCGTATAGACCGCGCGTGTGGTCTGCGTAAAGAATTTTCATATTGTTCACCAAATTAAATAATATAGTTAAGGTAAAACGATTTCCCTAGTCATTAAAAACCACATTTAATAACCACCTAACCACACGGTACACGACGAAGCAGTTGAATATTTTCAACTATTTGGTAGGTATATTATAGTTGTACAGGTAACATGTTGACCACACGGTTTCCACGGATAACGGTGACGGTGTAATAGTATTTCAAACTTGTTTTGTAAGAGACTTAAAGTTGATTAATCGTGATAATACATATTAGATTACAATTTACAATGAATATTTAACTATACACACTTACATTACCTAGCCCTAGCAAATGAAGTTATTATTATTTCAATCCATTATTTCCGCTACAGAATCAACTAAAAACACGCACGATTAACGCTAGTTTAACCAATTGGAAATTACCTACATTAATATACTATAGCATATGCATATTATATTTTATTTAAAAATATTTATTTTCGGTTAATACGAAAATAACAAAAAAAAAGTCGAGGGAAAACGTTTAGTTACACACTATACATATGGTAATGCCACTAAATTGTTTTTAGATTAGCCGCTTCCTTTCATTTAATGTTTAGAAGTCAGACACACTATTTAATATGGATATAGTTGAATAAAAAAGGTGATCAAGTGGGTGTCGCTCTGCTGTACAGTAGGTTACAAGTGGGTCACTGTAATGGATGGTATTAAATTTGAATTCTATGATATAATATCATATTGTATACGAAAAACGATTCTAACCTAACCTTGTTTCTAATTTTCAATCCTTAGCTATAAAAGTTGAACATTTTATAAAGTTTTAATAACGAAATAATTATTAAATTTTAAATTTGATGAATCTTGTCAAAAATCAAACTTTAAATGCTTATAAAAAAAATTGTGCCTATGTAATTTTAAACTGTCATTGTAAAAATATTAGAAACGTGGTATTAAATGTTCAAGCTTTTTGACCCAACATTTTATTGACATTTATAGAAAAAAAAAACTAAAAAAAATTGGAATCTGTAAATATACGTAAACCGCTCTAAAAAATTTAATATTTTGAACATTTTATCGTGTATAGAAAAAGCTAATATAAACATTCTGTGAAATTTTCATGTATCTACACTACAACAAAAAAGAAAATCACTACATGAGAAATCGAGTGATTATCCATTCTTGTAAAAATATGAACTTCAAAGGCTCATAAAAATTTAATTTGATTTGCTTGTAGACATTTTTTTTTTGATAAAGGTAGATAAACTTATGAGTAATCTTGTATTACATTTTAAAATCTTAGATTTAAAAAGAAACAATTTTATGAATTCTCAACTCAAAATAATTTGCTAATTTTCTTGATTTTTCTGTATTTTGTCAAGATTTGAACTTTAAATACTTGTAAAAAAAAACTGTGACTAAGGATTTTTAATCTTTTTGAACTACCATTATAACAATATAGTAGGAGCCTTCTATTAAATTTTCGAGCTAGAGTACCCAACAAATAATATTGTATTGATATTTATAGAATAAAAAACTAAAAAAATTGGAAACTGAAAATGTCCCTAAACAGCTCAACATAAGTCAAAATATTTAAAAAAAGGCTAGGTGTATAAAAATTGCTAATATAAACAGTCAGTAATAAAACTTTTTGTAGAAACGTTAACTTCAAATATATTAGGAACCTTGTGTTAAATTTTCAAGCTTTTCGATCCAGCAAATAACATTTTATTGACAATTATAGAAAAATAAACTAAAAAAATTGGAAACTGTAAATGTTAGTAAACCCATTTACACAAGTTAAAATATTTTGAAAATTTTATCGTGTACCTATAGAAAAAGCTAATATAAACATTCATTGAATGAATAATCTACGATTATATTTTAAAGTTACAACAAAAATCAAAATCGATTCGTCAAAAACCGATTTTGCGTAAAAATTACTGTTTTTCCTTATAATATTTGTTCTATAGATTTTTTAAATAAAAGTTGAGCTTACCTAACTAAAAAGTTTATGATTATCACCGGAACGCGATGCTTGTGTCGGAGATAAAGAGTAATACATATTAATAAATATAAAGTTTACAAAGGCGTATCCAATAAATTATAACATTGTTACCTACATAAAATCTAAAATGATAAATTTGGTATTATAATTATTGTTATATTGAAGTAAAGAGTAGGTATACCTGCCTACTCGCTACTATAGTAGGAAATCGAAACCTATTAAGTATTTATGTAATACTGATCTGTATGACTATAATATTGCCGATTTGATAATTGTATTACTTGTATAGGTATATAGATAATACATTAATTACGATCAAAGATCAAAACAAATTATGTAAAATACCAAACTTTTAATTTATATTATTCATTGATTGTATTTTATATCAATTCATCACATAGGTAATTAAACTTTAGTTATATTAAAATTTTATTTATATACTTACGTATTGAATTTGTATCTAACAAATTAGATAACAAATATTATAGAAATATATAATATAAGATATAATATAATATCAACATAAACATTGAAATTAATTGAGTAGTTTTTGTATATGAAATGGAAGTTATTATAAAAAACTTAAATTAATTACTTTTGTGTAAGAGAAATGTAATTTGTTCAAAAACCCATTATATGACTGGCTATACATTTTATTTTCGCTTTCAAGAATAATTCACACGGCTCTCTAAATGTTATCCAAAATTAAGTAAATATAATATATGTATTATGTATCATAGTCCATAGTAATTAACAACTACGAGTGAAATGTTTTAAAATGTTTTTGAATTAATCAGTGTAATAACTGTATAAGTCAGAAATACAGTGAACTACAAAAATAACAAACATTTATATTAAACGATAATAAACACAACAAAAAAGTTGTTTTTCCACAATAAAGGGATGATTCACTCTCTTTTTTCTTCAATAATGTAGTTATTCAAATATAGAATTTAGAATTTTCAAAAAAGACCTTTAATTCAGGGGCGTCATTTGGGGGGGGGTCCAGGGTGTACATTTGCATCAACTTTTAATTAAAACGCTTTCTTAGCCGATATATACCCAACTACCCAAGTGTTTTATAATATATATATTATATATATTATACAAGTGTAAATACCACTGTACACTGGTATTCTCAATATAAAATAAATACATTAAAAGTACCTCGACACATATTTCGTCGAAAATAGTAACAATATGGTGATATTTTCATACTAATTCCCCACTTGACTCCCTCCTACCCACCAAAAAAAAAAACGATGTTTTCTTAGTGACCTGGTAATGATTTGAATGGTCTACAAACATTTTGGCACCAACAAAAAAAAAGTTGAAATGACGCTCCTGCTTTAATTTCAGTTGTGTAAGATTTTGTGTACTACTAAAAGAGTGTCTTTGTAAAGATACAAACTTCTATTTTCCAAATTATAACCACCTTTTCTACTGTAAATTACTAAGCATACTTACCTATAATTTTACTGTATATTTTGACGTATGAAAATCAAAATTCAAATAGTAGTTTATGATAAATTTAACTTTGTGTTCTAAGGTTAAATAGGTCCATATAGTAATTATTGGTTTGGAATATATGGAAATAAAATGTTATTTATTATTAATATTAATCCATCAACGTTTATAATTTGTAAAAATAGTCTAAGAAAAATATATACATACTAACTGAACTAATATTAAATATATTCTATAATTTTGTAAAATCGTTTTTAAGGACTATTATCCTTAGTATAAACGAATTCCCGAACAAAAGTCCGGCGTAAAAAGGTCCGATGGAATAAAAATCCCAAATTTGATAATTGTTAATTCAAGTCACTTAATATTTGCTTAGGTCTAAGGACTAAGGTCTAACCATATTATTATATTATATTATGTTATAGACTATCACTTTATTTGGAAAGTCTTACATTTTAAGAATTTCGGAATTTTGAGTACAATACCAGTATAAACGTATCAATAACTGAGAAACTATTCATTCGAAATTTGAATTACCTAGGTATATGAACATAAATGTTTTCAACAAACTTTTCTATAAATTACAGTGTAAAAGGTATAAATGGGTTCTCATTTAAATAACAGAACACAGGACACTTCTTAGGTAGTAACATATCTAAACAATTTTAAAATATACCTAGTTCTTAAGTATAGGTATATTTAAGAATTCCGAAAATCAGAATTTGAATAAATTCATTATTAACGGAAAAATTAGGACAAGGATGTTTGGTGAATCAACTTGTGTAGTAGATCGAGTGTACCTATCGTCGTTGAGTAAGAGGTCACTGCAATGGATAATGTTTTTAAATTGTAGGTAATTCAATAATAAACCAATGCATACGAAAAACGATTTTGAAGACTCGACTTCTGAGAATATTTCATAATTAATTAATGTATTACTAGGAATCGTTTATTAGTAATTTATTTTTGAAATTGATAATAATATGGTAGGTTGAATACATTTTTGACAAAATATCGCACAACATATTACATAGGTAATAATTATTATAACATTATATAAATTATAAAATAAGTTTACGTTATAGAATGGGGCTAATAGGTTTTAGCCCCGTACAGCAGTACGTGTACAGTTTTTAGTATAAATAGCTCAAAATTAGTACAAATATCTTAAAAATGCTAAAATAATGATATACGTAAAGGCATAAAGCCCTTAAGGTTAATATATTTTTTTTTAAAAACAAAATAACTAGAACCTAAGAAAAATAATACTCAAAAGTTGTTGTTTGTTCGTCCAAATATCAAATTTCATCACATTTTGTACTTCAAATGTCTATAAAAAAAAATTTCATAGGTACCTATGACATTTTATTTTTTAGTGCTGTATAACAAATTATGAGGATCTATGATGACTATATGTAAAACATTTTCATCAAGTTTTTTAACTGAGAAAACTAAAATTAAAAAAGTTGAATATTTTCAATGTCTTTTAATAGATAGCTAAAAAAAATGCATACATATAATATTATAATATTATGATTTATGGCATATAATAGATTATCCTAATATAATAATTTGGTGAACATGAGAAACATATCTAATTCATGTATGATTATTTCACTTTGAATTAAAACAAGATCGATTTTGTCAAGAACTGGTACTACGTACCTAAATGAATTTCCGTTATTCCATAATTTGTTTTTAGTTTTTGAAATGTACTGGAATTCACCCTCCAGTGTATAATTGTACAAACTAGATTAAAATTGCTACTAGAAACCGCCATTAAACAACATCGTTTAAAATAACAATAATTATATGATGTTCCTACCTAATTACAAACAAATTAATGCTTTTTAATTATTTATAAAGTTGAAATTAACAATTGTAAGAAATCAGTTAAAATCTTAGTTCATACCTGCTTAGAAATTGAATTTTTGAGTAAAATATGATTATTTATGAAACATATATTCATAAGCGATTATATGTACAGTACATATGTATAATAATCATTCCTGCAATATATGTAGGTAGTTTCTAGGAGATATCAATTAAACATAACAAAAAAAGTATAAATTATTCACAGACAATAATAACAAGAAGAAACCACTAACATAATTGTAGAAATTCTAAAAATTAAGATGATAACACATCTTATTAGTTATCACATCGTCACATCTATATAACCAGACGACCGTTTATTACTAACAATAGTAACAATAGTACTTACGTAGGTACCTACAATACGACAACACGGAAAATACATTTGAGAAAAAAAATGTGTTGTATTAAATTATCTTTTCAAGATTATTCCAAAGTGAAACTGTTTGTTTAAAATATAAACACATGCATTTTGTCACATAAATAACAAACTTAATTTCCATTTATACAAGGTTGATTGTCGATTACCGTTAAAAAAATTCAAATCCATTCGAATCGTGTTACTGAAGTTTGTTACACTTTCACTTAGCCTTTTCAAACGATCTATTATCTGCGTACAGTGTTTTTCTTTTAACTTAACATTTTATCCATATATTTCGTATTATATAACTACCTACCTAGTGCCTACTGTCCACTGCTGTCTACTAAATATTTGTATGTTAGGTATGTTAATAATATATTGTAATATTGCTATAAAATGATACTTGAAATCATTATGGATTTTAAGGACTTTAAGGACGATTATAAAAACCATAATATTGCATTTCGAAATATTTAGCTACAGATGTCGAATATTGCTTATATTTAGTATTATAATATATAATTATAATAGTTTTAAAAAATATTAAATTTTTTTAAAAAAGGTACACAATTACATACTCGTCTCACGAGGAGCCTCTAAAAAATCTCTAAAATTTGGGGCCCTGATCCTGGGACTCCAGTAGATATAGTAGTGAATATGTGGACTTGTATATAAATACTCATAAATCGTAGTATGTCAAAATATAATTAAACTACTTTTTAATACATCCAATTATTAATTAGATTATTTATGCACCAATATATTCATCTTGTAAATAAATAATGAATTTGTTTTATGAATAAAAAGTATTTATAGGTAATAGCGGAATTAACACGACCTTAACCTATAGTGCCTACCTGTTAAATAATAATATGTAATATGCACACCTGTAATAAAATATAAAATATTATAAATCACCATTCAAACCGAAACACTTAAATAATATTGCGTTGGAGGATAAAGACACTTACATAATCCACCGTGTTTATTTTATAGTTGCAATTCTTTAGCCACAATATATTTAAAGACAAATTATTAGATATAAATTTAGATCGCAAACACAGTTAAATAATATTATGAATACCTACCCTTGTAAGATACCTTATTCTGAGTAAGTTATTCAGATGATTAATATAATATTACCTTATAATTTTATTATGAAAATAATAAAATATACATTATTTCTTGTTATTCTGATACAAAAACCATGGTAGATTAATCATATTAATATCTACTTAATATTATCCATAATATCGTAGGTAGGTACATGGCATAATCAATCAAATCAAGAAATATCCGTATCGCAATTCATTATTGTACATTATGCTAAACACAGTATTTTGTATTAATTTGAAACTAAATTGCCTGTTCTTTATTATTTTTGAAAATGAGAATGGTGATTATTATAATATTACAGTAACGAGACTTTATTGACTTTATTGAAATATTACTTGCCAATACCTTACAGCCTACATATATTATTATATTATTGTTGTACATTTCATTTCAATTATTCGTCATTCATCCGTCACCGTGACACCTGCACTGAGACTGTACACACTTTTTTCTTATTGTAATGACCTAAATCATTGACATGAATTAATAATATAATCATTGGGTATTAAGTTTCAAATCAGGTGTTGATCATCTCATTAAAATGTTTTAAATATTATATCAACCTCAAATAAACTTGTTAAAAAAATGTACACACATAACATGTTACAGTAATACACATGAATACATTATAATTTAAAATTATTCGATAAGAACATAAATTGTAGGTATGTTGTAATATAATAAATAATATAGGTAGGTACTTTAAAAATATTAATTATCGACTGGAATTGAATATTTAGGATCTTATATGGTACCTACTTGTAACAACAAACCAATTTATAAATTTATCGTTGGTATATAATTTGTCAGTAAGTAGGTATGTACTACCTACGTAATTTTGTAGAGCTCTATCATTATTGTTTATTATGTCTATAGAGTATAATATAGATTTTAGTACAAGCTAATTTTGTAATTTAAATCCAATACATTACGGACGATAAACCATAATGAATATTTATAATGAAACAAATTTTGTTCAAATTTTAAAATATGGATATTTTAATTTTGATCATCTATTATATGGTATTATAAGAGTACCCAGCGGATTGTTACAGTTCTACGAGCAACATCGATATAATTACAACGTTTTCACCTGCAATATCCACTACCAATCTAAAACAGCATAATATTATATATATGTTTATGTGCCTGGATCCGGTTATTATCGAGGGAAAGGCATTCATTCTCGTCTTTTTTGCGCATATAATTCTATTGAAATAATCTTTCTTATCTGCTACCTAGTGTAAAAACAAAGAAATACAAAATAATCATTGTATTTCCTTTTATTTCATTGTTTGTAATGGCTTCCAGTAATAAATTAGCTTATTAATTGTTGTTATTTTTTATACAATATATCAGGTAACATAATAACGATTATTGACTCAATATTCAATACTGTATGGATACTATTGGTACCTGCGGTGTATTTAAGCTGGAAAAAAATAACTTTATTTCTAAAACATATAGATTTTATACAGTGGGGGAGCCAAGAGTTTAAATTATCATATTATAAAATATAAATTCAACATTCAAATCGAAGTTATAATATCCCCCATTGAAAGTGACGAT
This sequence comes from Macrosiphum euphorbiae, assembly GCA_949089665.1. Taxonomy (NCBI): domain Eukaryota; kingdom Metazoa; phylum Arthropoda; class Insecta; order Hemiptera; family Aphididae; genus Macrosiphum; species Macrosiphum euphorbiae. The sequence continues at coordinate 73,002,499 of CARXXK010000003.1, read as the reverse complement.
GATTCAAGACTCGTTTTCTACTCTATAAATAGTTGAATAGGTACTATAAATAATAAAAATGCTTATATTGCAGCTTATATTATAGCGTATAAAATTCACCATGGTAACTAAAAATGACACCAAAATGTTAAGCAATACCTAGTAGCCAATTTACGCGGGTTCGCCGGATGTCTTTTAGATTGAGTAGTATATTATAAATATAATATAATAAAAGTATGATTGGTGGGTACGTTTAAAAAGTAGGCAAGAACGTTTTGTACCGAAACAAATGAGTTTTGTGTGTTACGACGTTACACGTTGTTGTTGGCGCCAATATATAAATGAATGTGTGATTTCTATACACGTACGTCAAGAGCGCACGCAGACCGTATCATTAATATTGTGTCGACTTTCTAAATCACCCTGTGCGTGCATTTTTTCCAAAGATATTATAATGGGTAAATGATATATAAAAACCATATTAGGTATATACGCATACAGTATACCGCACAATCATACTCAAACGCCATCAAAAATGTCCTAGGGACAGAGAATGGCGGAACGCGTAGACATATTGGCGTGCGATTGAATTATGGTAGGTAGGTATACTTAACTTGAATAAGCAAGGTTTGAGGTCAATCTATATATAGGAGAGTAGGCTCAACACGGATTTTGACTTAGAAATTGCAGCTATCTCCTAAAGTCGCCAAGCGTGCGCGACCCCTCGGGTCAGAGCGTATTGCTGTCTGGACATTTTGATCACGTAATATAGTAAACGGGTTAGTTGCGTATCGAGTTTGTTTAAGAGGAATCTTCATTAGATAACCATCTGCAATAAAATATGATATATTGGGAAATGAGACTATATGGGACAACAGTTTTTATTAAACATACATCTTATTAAAATAAAAAAAAAACATAACATTATACTTAATATTACAGGTAGTATATAATACTATATAGTGGTATTATAATGTATTGAGTAAATTTATTGAGCGGCAGCTTAACCATGACACAATTTTAAGCACGTATGTATTATAAATATAATACCTATAGATAATAAATAATATAATAATGTTTTTGGTTAAACACTTAAACAGTACTACTGTATACATACATAATTTCTTTACTGTTAAACAGTCAAATGATTTTGTAATGGGGGAGGGGGAGGCTATAATTTGTTACATGATATTTGATTATAAGCAATATCAAAACATTAAGTAAAAATTTAATTAAGAGGTACCTAAATAAATTAGTAAATCTGTTTTTTTCCATCAATTCATCCAGGGAGTAATAAATTATATTCATCGTATAATCCACTTAGGGTTATATTTACGAAACCACGAACAGCTATAATAACCAAAACATTGAGACGACTCTAGAATAACATAATAACTAGGTACACAAATATTAAGGTTTAAAATTAACATTTTAATCATATTTTTAATTGAACTACCTATAATCAATTAAAATAATATCACTGCAGCAGGATACCTATCTAACTATTTTTATCTATCATTCATTTTATCACGTCTAAGTAACTACCTGCATCAAATATGATCATTGTAAATTTGTAAACAATTTTATAGATTGTATATTTCAAATAAACGTTAAAGAAAAAAACTGAAAAACCTAAAAAGTTAAGCTTTATGGTATGTATTTCTATTTCCACGTCGGAGCTGTTATAATTTAATAATTATTTTATTTATGAAAAATATCAACAATACAATAAAATATAAAATATTATTAAAATTATCTAAAAAAAAGTCATGTGGAATATTCCCCTCACCACCGTTTGACCGCCTTTGTATAATGTATAGCAATTACAATGAAAAAGATATACCTATACCTATACAAACATGTTATGTACATGTAAACACAATGTACCAAGTCCAAGTGTATAGTATATCAGGGTTAAAATGTTAAGTTATAAACCTTAGAATTTGGATATTGAGTAGGTGCCTATGTTATATTAAGCATTACGCAGTATTTGTTCAAATTGTATGTGTATCAGACATCAGTGCTATGGAATATAAAGGGAAATAAAAAAGAATTAAAAAACCCCTCTATGTGTTTCTTAACTAATTTGTTTACCAAGCTAGTATTATTAAGTGGCTATTAATTTGTTTTGTCCCTAGAGTCTTTTCTGCGTCCATTTTTCATAATGCCCGACTAATATAATAGACAATAGTACTATATACAGATATACTTATTATATACTATATATTCTTTAGGTAGTTACTAAATAAATACCTTTTCAAATATCAAGTACTATCCGACTATAGTAAAAAATGTAATACGAAACAAATCTGAAATCACTTAATTCATTGCATGTGTCATGTATAATGGTTAGAATTATTATTTTTTTGATTAATTAGTAATTACTTAAGTAATATCACTAATATCAGTGTTTTAAGTTTTTTATTCATTCGAATTAGTATCGTATTAATATAATGATGCATATCACACATGAGCGACGAGAATACAAATAGGTATTATAACGATTGATACACAATATTTATACTACACAAGAACATTAAACACAATAGACACGATAGACACAATAAAAACACGCATTACTGTTATATAATATTCACTTACATTTAAAATTAACTGATAACTGAAGATTAGAATTTGTAATATTAACAATATTAGAATGATCATCTAAAACCATAGTCAGACTTTTATGACTGTAAACTATAATATATTGTACATGAAACAATTTCTTCAGAAATTGACATAAAAAATTTAATTTTCCATAATATACCTATTTATAATAGATAGATAACCATAAACCGAAAAAAATTACTTACAAGTGACAATTAAAACTCCATATAAGTTTACGTAATTAATTGAATTATTATAGGGACGAGCGCCCCAATCGCGTTTATATGGACCCAACACCACCGTATTTATTAGCCAATAACGTCTAAATAACTCGAAATATTAATACATAATTATACAAATAAATGTATTCAAATTTTCCTAATAATCTCTAAATTTTACAACTAAATTTATTTGAATTTTATTATGTATACCTCCGGAGTAATAAGGAAAGCAGAAGAAAACTTTAACATATACCACCGTCCTCCATTACTACTATTTACGTATACCTTTAGTAAATACCTATCTACAGTGGCGTATTTTCAATTTTTTTCTGGGGGTGGTCCAATAATTCCAACATAATATAGATAGGTACAGTACCTATAGTAAGTAACTGATACATAGAAATAGTTTTTAATAGATTATAAGAATAAAAAATAGTTGTTTTATTATATTTTATAATTTTCAAGTACAAAATCCAAGTGTCTTTTTTTTTACAAAGTTTTATTTTTTTATTTGAAGACATATTTATTCCAATTCCAATTTCCAAACAATAAATAGATACAAATAATTTATAAATTATACAACTATAAAAAAAATAAAAAAATAAATTTGATGCCATTTATTAAATAATTATGAAATGTTAGGTTTTGCCAAATCTGTATTTACACCTATCACAAATGAGAGACAATAATTATTCTCATTACACGTTGACAATTAATATTATTTCCATAGCAGTTTAATAATATTATGTTGTCAACTTCGTGTTAACACGTAAAAATAATGAAAGGTTTAAATTATAGTATAAGTAAATATCACTCTGCTAATCTCTGAACAGAAAATAAATACTAAGTAGGCAAACATGGTTCTAAATGAATACTAATTGTCGGCCAGTTGACTCCAAAAATTACATTAATGTTTTATGTCATTATAAAAAATAATAAATTCTTTACTGCTCACATCGGATCAATGAGCTATTATTATTATTTACTACCTAATTTACTAGGTATATATTTAATTTGTACTTACATAAGTAATAGATCTAATATATTTTATTGAAGAAATAATATTCAAATACTTGCACTCGTAGCCGATGCCGTCGTTCGGTAACAAAATACATACCACATGAAGTATTTAGTAAATGATTCTACGACAATTGCCGTGTTTACAAAGCAAAAATTTAAATAGATAAATAATAGCTACCAGCTATACTGTCCTATAGAAATAGTTCATTGGAGAATGATGTGCGTCGTCAATTTCTTGCGATAAGAATGTTTTGACTTTTTTGAGAATTATTGATGTTTATCTAATATGGGTATTTTATAAAGTGTAATACTACAATACAAGGATAAGTTTAGTTACACGGGTTTTTGAACGTTCGGTCGTTGGCTAATTTTAAACTATATTTCATATAAATATTTTGTTCACGGGAAAAAACCTTGTCTGCGTGTGCTTACATAAATATCGGGGTCTGCAAATATGTAAAACTTTTTTTTCTTTTTTTTTTTTGAGAGATTCTGGGGGGGGTCCAGTACCCCTGGACCACCCCCGTAAATACGCCACTGCCTATCTATCTATATAACTAATAAATTTCAACTATCAAACATTTTAAATGTTAATGTGATTTAAGTTTGAAATTATCTATACAACAATGTTATTTATTAATATTGCTTGTACATTTTAATTGAATTTGTATCTTTTGGTGTTAAGACTTGATATTTTAATAGACGAGGTCACTATTACTTATTATAACCATTTTATAATTTATATAATACATTTTAGAAATGTTGAACAATTATTTTTTTATGAATAATTTAACATTTTAATAAATACTACCTATAGGTAGTCAAACTAGTTTCGATTGAAATCATTTGTTTGAATACAATGATTTATTTAATTCAAAATTATGATAATAATTAGGTGCACCGTTATCCCATGCCGAGATGAATAAAGTGACGAAGCTATACAAGTGTCATTCCAATAGATACGCGAGTTGATTGTAACAAGTTCTGATTTTTGAGGTATGTGCTAAATTTTTTTAATTATATAAATTGTTTAGGTTTTTATTTTTTTTTAAATCGTGACCCGTATTTTTAGTTTTATATTCTAAGAGCCAATTATTGAACTGTGTACCGCATATACATATATATACATATATATATGTATATATATATATATATATATATATATATATATATATACGTATGCATCATACTAGGTACCTATATCTTGTTGCACTCAGCTTCTCTTATCTAAACGCTAAATGTTTAAAAAATCTTTTGGTTCAAATGTCCATTGTCACCTCTCACCACAATATTGCCACTTGTTGTAAGTTATTCAAACACACAATATTTTTTTTTGAAAACTCAAACATTTACTACAATACCTGATAAGATAATGTCTTATTTAAAATAAAATAAAACTATATACTGTTTAATATATAAGTAATGGGTACCATTGTATTATTGTACCAATCTAAATACCTATATATACCTACATGGCTGTATGTATATATTTAGTTAACTGCACGTACCTATTGGCTATTGTGTATTTTAAATATCTATCCGACCGTAACTCATAAACACGAGAGTCATAACTCTACGCAGTCTACACTCATAAAGTTTACATGGGTTTGAAAACATAAAAAATAATGTATTAGTAAATTATAATATATTATAATAATATAGTAGTAATACGATCTGGACACATTTTTTTTTTTTGCTTGGGTACGTGGTTTTCCTATTAGAAAAGTGTAAAATATATTTTTGTATGCAGAATAAAGGTAGGTATAGGAGGTACCTACGTGACGATATGCAGTGGGAACGCAAACAAAGTTGGGATGCAGACAACTTTTTTTTTTTACCGTACAACCGGTGGCGATATGGATTCGTTCCAAAAACACAAAAAAAAACCGTCAGACAAAATAGCTGTTGTTGTAATGAACGCAGTTCCTGTATGCGTGCCGGGAATGAGTAAAAAAAAATAAAATATCCTGTAAAAACAATAATCAAAATGAACCGTTCGGTCATTTGAGGTTCCAGTGACACCCATTGATTTTGTTCCTATAATAATAGTTATTGTGTACAATGAAGCGAGCCAGCGCACGCGGACGCAAGGATTATTACGATTTGATTGCCCGGGCGTATACACGTTTTAAAGTGTTAATGAATATTATTTATATAATTGAATAGAATAACGGGGCAGGGTCGGTGACTATTTCCTTGCAATAAAAACAGTTTTATTTTATTTCATTGTTATAATAGCCATTTTATTTCAAACTATTTCATCTGCATGACGTATATTTATATATAATATAATAATATTATTATATACATATTATTACACCAATATATAGCTACTGCGACTGTTACATGATTCGAATGCGCATCGTCACAGTCTCTAATACGAGTATCGGAGTATCCCAGTATGTATATATATATGTATATATAGTATGATCACGTAGGCAATTTAACGCGCAATAAGTAGACCGTTAACAATAGTTTAAATTATTAGTAATTAAGAAAACCCGATACTTCCGTGCCCGAATGTGCTAAATGTCCACTAGCCACTGCAGGAGCCCACCAATGAATTATGACTTATGAGTAAATGAGTAATGAGTAATGACTAATGAGTAATGACTGATGGAACAATACATCTTAACATATTAGACATGAGTATAATATATTTAATATTATGTATTAATTGACATTACAAAATGTAGTTATATCTATAAGTAATAACGTACGCATATACACTTTTTTATAAGATGTTATTATCATTTAGATACTTTAAATTAAATTCTTAAAATATTTCATTTGTTCTACCGTTCTACCAAAGCATAATATAATACCTATTGTAAATTGTATTTAGTGAGTGGATAATTTGCCGTAAATATATATATTATTCTAGCTGATCCTGTGCACTTTGTTGCCGGAAAAAATGGTACTCTTAAAAAAATGATGATGACTCCTTTTGGGTGTAACTCGCTGCAGTAAGTGCAACTCAGTCACCCTGGTAGGCAATGTTCCAAAATTCGATTTAATGCAAGCTTGTACCTGATCTATAAGTAATAACGTACGCATATACACTTTTTTATAAGATGTTATTATCATTTAGATACTTTAAATTAAATTCTTAAAATATTTCATTTGTTCTACCGTTCTATACCAAAGCATAATATAATACCTATTGTAAATTGTATTTAGTGAGTGGATAATTTGGAGTAAATATATATATTATTCTAGCTGATCCTGTGCACTTTGTTGCCGGAAAAAATGGCAACTCTTAAAAAAATGATGATGACTCCTTTTGGGTGTAACTCGCTGCAGTAAGTGCAACTCAGTCACCCTGGTAGAGACAATGTTCCAAAATTCGATTTAATGTAAGCTTGTACCTGATCTTCCCGAATAACCAATGGCAACCAATAATAAATAAATATGAATTTCTACTAGTTATATAGCTATACAATTTACACTTACAATTTTGTTTTTTGCCGATTTTAACCCCTTAAAATCAAAATAGTAGGGTGAAAAATACTTTACGACCTATTCTCAAATACCTACCAAATATACAAAAACGGTCGAGCCGTTTCGGAGGAGTGCGACGGCAAATACCGTGACACGAGATTTTTTATATATTATTAGATATTAGTTACCTATGGTAAATGAGCTAACTTTTAAAAAATCTGGATACTACAATACGAGTGTTGGTTATTAATTATTATTGTCGTTTAACTTGGCCAACTACGATGGTTAATGATGTTTAATTATTATACATTTGAAAGCAATGATAATTGTGAAAAAGCAGTAAAAAAAAAAACCAGGAAACTCGCCTCAGCTGAATGTTTTAAATATAATATTTGTGTAACTCGTCACTGCTGAATAGTTCATCGTAATAGATGTTAAATTTGAATTCCCATTTTTTTGTTATTTAGAAAAAAACACGGGTACAATGTATAACTACATAAATTACGAATAATCTATGCTATTATTATAAAGCTGCAGAAGAGCTTGTGATGAGTTTTGTGAGTTTCCTGATAATATACTGCTGCGAATCAGAATTTTTATTCCAGGCGACAGAAAAGTTAAGATAAATGTAGAACACCATACGCCGAATAATAAATAACGAATTGAACAAAGTTCGAGTCATATAGGGCCAGTCGTATTACAATCATTGATTTTATTTAACCGATGGTATAATACTAGCCCATAGAGTTGGTACATTTTTTACGGGCAACGAAGTGCACAGGATCAGCTAGTAAAATATATTATGCGTTCAGAAAAATATTTTTTTTAAATAAATTGTCAATGCTTCATGACGTGTGCAGTGAATGTGTGAAGATTACCGTCGGTTGACAGAACTCCAAATAATTTGAATTTAATGATAAATGATCGTACCGACTACCTATACGAAAATTAAAAACGATTATAACTAAGGAGAAGGCGGATCTCTAACGATAGTCTGTAGTCTGTTTATGGAATATTATAGTAAATGTTTTTATTATTATTATTTTTATGTCGATAGGTTGAACTAATTTTTTCCAAAAACATCACAATACAACTTACTTACTTACAGACACGTATAATATAATGATATATAATATGTAAATAGGTTCGTGATATAATGTATAAATATAACATTGGAATGTTTAAAGTTCCTACATTTAATATATTATTTTTAATTATTGCATACATATACCATAATAACAAAAAAAGTTACTTTTCATTTAAATTTTAGTTTCATCAGAATTTATTGCATACCTATTTATTATAATATACTATTGCATATAAAAACTTAGAAACAAACAGTTTATCAACATAAATCGAAAATCTATGCATATTGTGTACCTAATTTATAATAAACGTGTATTATTATTAATAATGTTTAATGATGTTTTATAACCATAATATACTCCTTAAAGTGGACCTTCTGATGTACGCAATGATACTATAATTACACATTTATTAGAACCAAAAAATCGAATAAACTGTGACCTCTTTTGCCTCTTGGTAATTCTATAGTAATTATATGTATAAACGTATGGGTAACATTAATCATTAAATTTAAAAATTGAATAACGTTGAAAACATGATTTTAATAGCATTTTAATTTTCAAAGACTTATACTTTATACTATCAATATAATCAGTCAGTGCAAATACTCTGTAGGTAATAGAAACAAAAGTAGACATAATAAATTATTAACATTAAGCATATTTATTAATACAATTTGAACATTCGAAATTATCTACACTTTAAAAAAATGTAATTTTTTCTATAAACATTGTTTAAAATTGGTTTAAATATTCTGAAAATTGTATTGAGAACAGAAAATCATAATTTAATTAAAAGTGTAATCTTTCAATAGGTAGTTTCTGTGATTAATTCTTTTTAAATTAATTCTAAAAAACTATAATTGTTTGTTGAAAAAAATTGATTTTATAAGTGAATATTCAAGTTTGTTACAAACTAAACTTCAGACTCTCATTAAAAACATTTTTGGATTTACATTCAATTTATTTTTATAATTCAAGTAAGATAAACTTATATTTAACTTTATACTACATTTGCAAACTTTAGGTATGAATATTAAAAATTATTTTCGATTATGTATATACATTTTTAACTGCAAGCCAATTTGCCAATTTTTCAGAATTTGACGAATTTCGTCAATATTCTAACTTCAAAAATTGATAAAAATCATTGTAGATTTTGGCTCAACTATGTTTAATTTCAGTATAGGCTCTTAACTTTTCCATCGAAATTCATAGGAAAAAATCTTAAATTTCAAATATCTTTAAATATAGCTCTAAAAGAACCAAAATATTTTGAAAATTATTACTTGTAGGCTTATAAAAATCTAACATAAACGTATATGGTGAATATTTCAAGTTTCTACGATTATTCGTTTTTGAATTAAGTACAAGAAAATAAGAAAATCGATTTTATCGAAAACTGCAGGTTTTGAATACAAACTACAAATTCCCGTTATTTCAAATTATGTTTTTGTTTTTCATCAAGAAAAGTACAAAGTCAATTCATACTTTCCTACCAGAAAGCATATTAAGGTTGATGATTGAAGCATTTTTACTATTTCAAAAGGTGATGACAGACACAACAATTAATGTAAAAAATACACATAATCAATCGACTCAATGCAGTCATCGCTCGAGCGGATCCATTCACCGCTCGCAGAATCTAAAAGTAAAATATTATCTTTTAGATACTGCTCATAGTCAGTCGATAAAATATAAAAACTCCATTTCGTTTTTAAATCGCTGTATGAAGCGAACTTTTCATTCTGTGTCTAATAAAAATCAGAAGCATAAAAAATCGAAACAAATTCTACAGATTCGTGTGTGGACCATACTCCATGGTTATATGGTATAGATCACGTCATAACGCTATAATAATGTCATTTATTTATACTTTGAACACGTAGAATATAAATAAACAATTTTTTTGGCGACACACATCACGGTAATACGCAACTCACTAGTGTGTCGCGACACACCGGTTGAGAATCACTACTTAGTACCTACCTACCTATAGAGTATAGACTATTTTTATAGACTTATATAAAGTAAATAACCTCAGTAATAAACTGATAAAACTGTTTATTTCAAATCAAGAAAGCAGTAATAACTACATATTAGCATATATATTACATGTTATATATTATTTTATACCTATGTAATAATTTCTGTATCAACTAATCAACTTCATTTAGGTTCGGAAATCATAAACTTCAATCAACATCTTCTTATTATTTTATCTGTACACAAGTTTTGAGATTTATTGGTTCTTAATGTTTATGTGCTATAATTTATGTAAATAATTTATAACACTGACGCAAAAATATTGTATAATACGCTATACGCTCCTATATATAGATGATTTTTCAAAATAATTTATTCGAACCACTTTATTCAATATACACACACATATATATAATATATTAATGTATCAGTAATAAAATATTAGGTAGGTAATTGAATAAAAATTATCGATCAATTATTTATTGGCTGTTTGATGGTTTTCAATCAAATTTCACTCCTACGACATTTAATCTGCAGCTGGTGGTCGTGAGTATAATCGGATATGGTAATGGTTTGCGTGAGAAATTATCGTTGTAGGCGGGGGCACAAGGTAGACGGGTTATTTTTTAACTATTTTTTTCTACACAAAAACGAGTTAACGTTCAATTCACTTTCACCCTTTCGCACATGCTGCTGTACGTGTTACGTTACATTGAATTTCCGTCGAAAAAAAATAATGAATAATAATAATAGTAATAATAATAAATACGTATAACAACTATATGCTGACCAACAGTTTCTCCGTTTCGTCTCTACGATTTTCAAAAATATAATAGATTATTTTATCGGAATGCGCGTTGTTACGTCCGCCAGACGTCCACTACACACCAAGATAATAATATACAAACCATCAAATTATACATTAATATATCACAGTGGACAAAATTGATTTTCCTTTTATTCATACGTCTAATTTCTGGCCAACACCATTCAGGAATGAGGACACGGTCTGATTACTTCTATAGTGACTCTAATGTATACTGTAATTTGTATAGGCACACAGGTAATCCAATATAATAACAAACGTCTGAAGGCGATCGAAAACAATGATTTCATGGTCCGAAAAGTCATAACTTGCATTATGAATTATGACTTATTGACTTATAATACATAATTAGAAGACAACTTTTTCTACTCATATTTGATCCTTGCAGGAGCGCCATTAAATCGTTTTTAATAAGTATTAAGTGCTTATTTACACTTTTTTAATTTTATAACAACCTTTTTGATTTAGAAACTAATTGAACTAATTAAATATGTTTACTATACTAAATATTTGAATATGCTAACACAAATATTATAAAATGTAATTGCAAAAATTAAATATTTTGTTGGACTTTTATACCTATATCTCAAAGGAATATATTATAGGATTATATTATACAGTAACATAAACTAACATAACATTTTGCCTAGATTTTTCCATCATTGATCTCCTCTCACCCACTGTTCCGAAACCATGTATGTGCCACTATGATGAATAACTACATTAAAAATATAACATCACTGGTGTACAACATTTTAAAGAAACAAATGATCACCAGTATTGTCTGATATAGAACAATAAAATAGTGCAATAAATATTAGCATAACACAATAAATAACCGAATATGATAAAATTTACTCTTCTTTATACGAATAAGTATGACTATTGACTTCCGATAATATATGAATTTAATTGTACCGGGTTTAATATCTTCGATTTTCTCTGACATTTCAACTTTAAAGGCTTATTAAAAAAAAACTATGGCTATGTAATTTTGATATTTTTTAACTTCTATAAGAATAACTTACGAGGAACTTTGTATTAGTATATCATAGACAGAAAATTTAAATCTAAATATTTGGTCAACATTTTAAGTCTCAACGATTATACATTTATACTTCTTTCTGAAATACAATAATAGTCAACAAAATTATTTTGTTGAAAACTTGTAATGCATACAAAACTTCCGTTTTTCTGTTGTTTCTTGTACAAAGGATAAACTAGATCAATTTAGATCGTAAATAATTGATGTCTCACAAACATTTATTTTTTTTAAAGTACAGCGTTGTAAACTCGGAATCTAAAACTCAATATTAAAAAGTTATCCTTATAAAGCACGGAAAGTTAAATTTTATTTTTTCTCTCCTATTAAATGTAGAAAAAGTAAATTAGTGCTACAATATAATAAAGACTTATATTCTTGATGCCTAACATTATAACTGAGTAACTGACTTAAGATTTTTTATGCCATTATTACTTATTAAGTATTTATAATATTTAGGTGCCAGGTGCGCCGTATAGGCATTAGGCACTGAAGTTGCTCAATTATTTTAGTAAATATCGTAAATTGTATGTACATTGTATACCTATGTATATATAGTAAACGTGTATCATTTTATATTATGATCTATATTACATAAGTGCCTGTTAACATTTAAAAAGATAACATTTCATGAACCTAAGTATAGATTAATGAAATATCTCCAAAACTAGTATCAATCGTCAAACCTAATGTATATGTCGAAGCCACTTCGTGAAATCGATCTTTTCATGAAAAGATGATTATTTCATGAAATGGAAACGGATATTTTACACTTCGTGAAATTCGAAAATATTTCACAAAATGGTCTCTTTTTCATGAAATGGTCACTCCAATTCAACATCGTGTAATTTATTTCACAATCTGGTCGTTCACTTTGTGTTCTGGAATACAAAATTCACTGCACACGTCAAGTTTGATTACCTATATCCATTATTATTTATTTAATGTACTTACTATAAGTATACTTATTTATGACTTCTACAATACCATAGGTATAGATTATAATATAAAGTTAAATTTAATTTATATTATTGCCTACACATAGTATATATTTTATAACTATTTATATCATATTAATATATTGTTCATATTATAATTATTTTTTTATTTATTGGAACATTTATTAGAACACAAATTAAATAATTATAGTTCTTTTATAAGGAATAACATAATATTATGATAGGTACACTATAAACACTTTATTAGAACAAGGACAATAATGAATTAACGCAATTGTAACGAAACATAACGAACCTATTAGTTATTATAAGTATTATTTTCCACGTTCTTAAAATAAGTTGCTTATGTTTTATGAATTTACAATATAATATGACAAAAACAAGGGGCTAGGAAATTTACAAAATCAATCAAATTTATTTACGATTCCGAAAGTTTTAGATAATAAATAATAATCAACAATATATTATTTAAGATCCCAGGAATTAATACTTTACCTTTTGTCCATGTATAACATTAAGCCATTAACAATGTATCTATTGTAAACTTAATACTTATTAGTCGTTATGGACTGATTTTTAAATTATTTTTGAAAAAAAATTACGTTGCTTGTAACTCTCGACTTTTGTCAAGTAAAGTGATAAAAATAATGTCGGGTAACGTGAATATAATTTAAATAAAAATATTTATCGACTCAATTGTTCAGGTATAGTGTTATGGTTTTTTACCAAGCTTATCAAAATAATATTTATCCTTTTTTTGGTAAAACTCAGTTTTTTCATTCAATTCATCCATTACGTAGAAGCATGTAGAATAAAAACCTTTAGAATAGAATATGATCGAATGATCCACACAGCAACTATACACTGCTTTAACCATCAAGGTAATACCAAAATGCTGATATGACATTATTATTATGACTTTTATCAAAACCAATAAATATCATCTACACATTTCAGATAGTCTGGCAATTAGGCAGGTATAATAATCATATGGAATACAGAGTAAATTAATTATTTTAATTAACGTCGGCACGTGGTTAATAGACTTAATCGAACTATAGACGTAGGTATGCAATAGATGTTGTATTTTAGTACACAAAGTGAACGACCAGATTGTGCAAAAAATTACACGATGTAAAAATTGGAGTGACCGCTTCATGAAAAAGTGACCATTTTGTGAAATATTTTCGAATTTCACAAAGTGTAAAATATCCGTTTCCATTTCATGAAATGGCCATCTTTTCATGAAAAGTTCGATTTCACGAAGTGGCTACGACATATATAAGATATTATACAAACACAGTGAAACACAGAACATAATATATGGATTTTGAAACAGAGGTGGGTGACATGCAGACGTGACCTCCAGAAATGACATCTATTGACATTACTTTTATTAATATAAAGAAATTTAACAATTACTTCAATGACAATACGTTTTACTTTCTAGACCACAATATAGTTTACTTTTCTTAACATGCAAAGTATTTCCATAACATTAAGGTATTTTTAATATTTATTTAAATCGTTACAATTTTCTCTAATATTTATTTACAGAAGTCAAAAAATAAATGTTGAAAGACTACTGGTTATTCAGTTATTGTATACACATTAAAATTGTAAAAACTTCTGATAGGTATCTTCATGGTTGGTTGTTCATGTGTTTATGAGTATTTCATTATTTATCATTAGCATCATTAGAAAGGTTAAAAATAAAAAATAAATTATGTTGTTTGTATAATACGAGTATGATAATGTAATATATTATAAAATATGTAATACCCAGCTAATTTGTTATCAAATTATTTAATATGTCGTATATTATGTATATTATATAAATTATAAATGTAAGAATTTCATATACATCATAACTATAGGGCTAATGACTTCAAGTACTTAATAACCTCAAAATATGTATATACCTACACGTCTTATGCATTTCAAAAATAAGCACTTAAAATATGCTCTAGAAATATGTAATATATAAAATATGGTACCTTCATAAATTATAATATTTATAATTTATATGCAAAAAAAAATTTAAAAAAATTATTATTATATTATATTATTATTATTTAAATTATATACGTATATATTAATATGTATTATATACCTACTTATTATTTATTAATATTACTGATTTCCATTAAATCTTCAGCATTTCGAGTTTACTAGGTATGAAATTATAATTTGTTTTCGGGTTGTCCCTTATATTTTTGTAGTAAATATTTTTCTTGTGAAAACAAATACATAATAGAAATTAGAAATAATATTAAATGAATTACAAAATAGGTATTACATTTTTTTTTAGCTTCTTAGAATACATTTCCATTTAAATAAAATATAGTAAGCTATTCATAATTCATATCAGCAGTTTCATGAAAATGTATAGTAATATGAATAAATTATTAGTGGTCTATTACCTAGGTGCACTCGTATAATTCAAATAGGTAACTTGTAGAAACTATACTTTAATAAATAACTTTCTATTTCGTATTTGCAACGATATTAAAATGAATAAGTAATAACCGAGGTAATAACTAATAACAAATCAATTTCAACGAAGTAACGTTACAATAATATTGGTGAAAAAAATATTATCTATACCTAGTACCTACACACATTAATGTTTTGCTCAAAACATGCATTATAACGTTATGCGTTACTTAAATCATATATTATTTAATTACTATAACCAGTTAAAATGTCAAAGTTAGGTGTACCTATATCCACGCATTTTTGGAAGTTATGAATGTATTATGACAACGAATTAACTACCTAATTAAGAAGAATATAATTTTAAACTAAAAAGTATATTTATGTTAATAAAATATACCTACCTATTCCCTTAATACTATAGGTGTATAAGAATATTTTCTGTTCAAAGACATAAGATATAATTTGTTATGACGTACAATCAACGTTTCTCTTATTTATCTAATTTGTTTTTAATACGCAATTGTTTGGACCAAACACTAACATCTCGACATATTATGTATACCTAGTGCCTACTTTAATTACTTATTATCTACATACAAATTATTATAACCATAAAATCACATCGATTTCATTAACAAAATTCAGGTTCTGTCTAATTCGTGGTCAAATTGGTATTATGGTTGAAGAGTTATTCGTTACGCGCAAAAAGCGAACTTTTGGCACCATGCCAAATTCACATCATGGTACCTACATGCTACATATTATATACTTATTTTAATAATAATGCCCTGTATCCAATATCGCGCATGCGCATATATTTCTTTTAACCTTCGTGTGTGTATAGTTTTCATAGGACATAATAGTACATTGATTGCTATAAAAAGAAAATCCCTGCGCAACAGCAATGGATAACTTATATACGCGCCTACCTAGTTCTTACACGATCGATTTTATTGTTTTTATCATACAGCACTAATTGATCATTAAAAATAATATAAATACCATTTTACACCTATACTTAAGTTAATATAAATATTGAAAAAAGGGCATCTAACCCCCCTGTTGGACCACCACTGAACCAAAACTAACTCAAAAAATACTATACCTATATTATTATTTATTACGTAGGTACCTATATATGATGTTATTTAATTTTACTTTATATCCTCTACTTCGTATTACTTTCAAATTTCAATCAATGTTCCTATTATTAACTGTGTAATCTAATATATAATATATCTTACTCACCCTGTATAATAATATTAATAATGTAATATAAAGTTACATAGATCCAGGGACTGATTATTATAAAATAATATTGTCGTCAATAAATATCAATATATAGTTTTGTTATTTTCAGTACATTGAAATATTGAATAGACGATATACACCTTCAATACAATCAATACACTATACTATAAATATCAATTATAATATAAATATGGTCAATTATACTATAAATATTATTTGTATACATTATACAAAGTAGGTATACAAGCATATACGTAAATATGGACATATGGTTAACAATTAGGAGGGGACTAAAAATATCAATTAACACGTGTAAATCATATGTGTTACACTTACCACATAATTTATTATACTTATGAGGTTAAGTAAGGAAATATTTGGGGGCTAAGGGATTTGTTTTTTTTTGCGGGGGGGGGGGTTATTACCTAAATTTACACTTATGTAAATAAGTATATTTGATTTAAAATAATAATTATTGTAATAGTGCCGTTGGAGGTAGCTTGGCCTAAAGGCTAAGATTGAGCAGTACCGACCTACCGAAACTTGACAACACTAGCTGTTGGAAAATTTAAAAGTGAAGTAATTTTAATTTTAACCAATTGCAATTACTATAGATTGGTAGGTATACTTTGAAAAATTTAATTACATTTGTATATGTATCGTTTGCAAACACACTTTGCGACATTATTTAAGCACCTAAAGGCGGATTACCTATCTATTATACATTACAAACTGGAGATCGGTAAGAATTTCATGTTATAACACTATTTTCTCATCAAAATATTGCAAAATAATGAAAATTAAAAAAAATATTGGGTAAATGTTATGAAATAGTTCGGAAATAGTTGGGTAGATGCATTTAAGATTTTTTTAAAAAACCCTTTTATTATAGTACCCATATAATAGTATAGGTATATAAGGTCTACCTTATACTAGCTAACATGGTTACATGTTATGTTTATAATGTAAGGGTAAATGGGCAAGTATAATTTTAGTCGAATTTCATGTTTCTAAAAAAAAAGATTGACTCAAAAATCTTATGTTTTTCTATTTTTTAAAAATACATAAATACACTAGACAACACGCCCTTTTCGGATTTGTCTACGAATTTAGATGGACGTCATCGCGTCGCGGTGTCTCTTTATGGCTTGACGTCCTCATCTCGTCGTCGTACAATTATAAACAATAATCATCATAATAATATCATACTACATACGACGGTCTCAATAATTGCAGCCATAAAATAGCTATTATTTCTCGTCGTCGATTGTATAAAGATTGTTCCGACGTACCTTTGTGTCCCTCGAACCGGACTGTATCAAATACACGACCACGAACATCCACGACGCCAGGAAAATCAATAGCAGCTTGACTTTCCTTCGCATTTTTCCAGCCCCCATCGCGCGAGGGCGGCCTTTTACCGGTATGGAACGCGTAGTGTCTAGCACACCATCAAACGATAGTGTGTCGTAAGTATATCACAAAAGCTGGTCGACGAAGGTGGCAAGCGTGCTACAACAGGATCATCGACGACAAGTCATAATATTTAGTATTATTTTTAAACTCTGTGCGTATATTATGACGATACGCGATATTATCTCCTCGAGTCGCACACGATCGCTTGAGACATATAAATATTATAAACGTATAATAGTTACAATGTTTTCAACGGTGAAACGACGATAACACGATACCCCTGCGGCGCGGTGAAAACTTTTTTTTATTCGAGAGGTTTTGGAATTTTTTTCCCCCGAGGGACAATATTAACGTTGTACTATACGCGGGAGCGGCGAAAAAATTGTTTCGAACCGGGCCGGAGTGCCGGGCGGACTGGCGGAGACGACGACGACGACGACGACGACGACGAGAACCGACCGCGATCGAATGCCGACTGCTATTGCAATATCATAACATTGTGTGCCGGGGGGCCCGCCGCCGCCAGAGCAGCAGCTGATCGCGCGCGCAGAGTCGAGCAGGATACGTGCGTAAACATACAGGTATACAGTGTGTCCCAAAAGTCCCGCATCACCCCCTTAATATCTCCATGTAAAATCACTATATTTAAACGCGTTTTTTTTTTACAGTACCGAGTATGAAAATTCTGATGAATGGCATAAAATTCATTTATTTTTTTTGCTTTAAATTCAAAAATTTTCAAAAAAAATTTTTACGCATTTAAGAATTTAAAATTTTTACGATAGCCATTTTGTTGAGCATATTTTTTAAAACAGTTCAAAAATTAAATAAAAATTGACCAAGTTAGAGCAAGTTATGTTTTTGAAGAATTGTAGTAAAAAAATAAATTAGGAATGTTAAAAGTATTGTCGTGTGCTGAAATTAGATATTTCATTATTGAAATGTGAAACAATAATTTATTTTTTTACTACAATTATTCAAAAACATAACTTGCTCTAACTTGGTAAAGTTTTAATTAATTTTAGTATTTTTTTTTTTTTTTGTACTGTTTTAAAAAATATGCTCAAAAAAATGGCTATCTTAAAAATTTGATATTCTTAAATGCGTAAAAATTTTTGAATTTAAAGAAAAAAAGGTGGGCAAGTGGGTGTCGCTCTGCTGTACAGTAGGTTACAAGTGGGTCACTGTATAATGGATGGTATTAAATTTGAATTCAATGATATAATATCATTGTATAAGAAAAACGATTCTGAGCGGTGACGGTATGTCAGTCTATGTATAAGACATATTATATACATATCTATGGTATTAAACCAAAATTGACCTATAATAGGTACCTATAATAAATTACAAACTAATCATATCACAATATCCATTAGATACTTATAACGCGTTATACATCAACAAAAACCGTGATACTATCATAGATATATAATAGTACACTTTAGAAGTTTCAAGTACCCACGAATAATATTATTCAATCAAAACGAAATAACTAAAATCGTAATTCTTGGTTTAAATATGAAATTTTGTCTAAATTTGAAATTAAAATGTCTGTAAAAAATAAGTGTGTTTATATATTTTTTAGATTTTTTGGTTACAGTATGAATTATTTAAGAGAATCTTTGTTTTAAATTTTCAACTCTTAGTTATAAAAACTGAACATTTTATAATTTTTTAATTCCAACGATTGATAATTTTCGAGATTTTGATAAATTTTGTCAAAATTCCAACTTTAAATGCTTATAAAAAAAATCATGCCTATGTATTTTTAATATTTTTCAACTGCTATTGTAACAATATATCAGGAGCCTTGTATTATTCTAGGTTTTTTATGTAGTTTCGTCCAAATTTGAACTTAAAATGACTATAAAAATAAACTGCGCTTATGTATTTTTTAAATTATTTGGTAACAGAATTAACTACTTAAGTGGAATCTTGTTTTAAATTTAAAATTCTTAGATATAAAAGTTAAACATTTTAAAAATATTTAACTACAAAATAATTATTCAATTCTAAATTTCATACATTTTGTCAAAATTCGATCTTTAAATGCTTATAAAAAAAAATTGTGCCTATGTATTTTCAATGTTTTTAAACTAATATTGTAACAATATATCAGGAGTATTGTATTAGAGTTTTACACTTTTTGGCCCAACAGATACACCTTTATTGATATTTATAGAAAAAAAAAATAAAAAAAATTGAAAGCTGTAAATGTCCATAAACAGCTCAAAAAGAGTCAAAATATTTTCAAAATTGTATGGTGTATAGAAAATGCTAATTTAAAGATTCAGTGAAATTTTCATGTATCTACAGTTGTTCGTTTTTGAATTGCAACAAAATAAGGAAATCGCTACATGAGTAATCGAGTGAAAATCCAATGTTGTAAAAATTTGAATTTCAAACGCTCATAAAAATTTAATTTGACTGTCCGGTAGAGATTTTTTTTATTGATAAAGGTAGATAATCTTATAAGGAATCTTGTGTTTCATTTTCAAATCTTAGATTTAAAAAGAAAAATTTTTACGAATTCTTAACTCAAAATAATTTGCTAATTTTCGTGATTTTTCCATATTTTGTCAATTTTTGAACTTTAAATGCTTATAAAAAAAAATTGTGACTAAGGATTTTTAATATTTTTCATCTGCCTTTGAAACAACTTATTAGGAGCCTTCTATTAAATTTTCAAGCTTTCGCAACCAACAAATAAAATTTTATTGATATTTCTAGAAAAAAAACTAAAAAAAAATGAAAAATGAAAATGTCTCTAAACAGTTCAAAATAAATCAAAATATTTTGAAAATGTTATCGTGTATAGAAAATGCAAATACAAACAACCAGTGAAAATTTCATGTATCTACGTTCATTTGTTTAAAAGTTACACCAAAAACCAAATTCGATTTTGTCAAAAACCGATTTTGCGTAAAAATTCCCGTTTTTCCTTAATTTTTATGTTGTTTTTCCCGGCGCTTGTGAAAACTACTGGGAAATTTATACTTTTGACCCCCCAAAGTACCAACTAGATTCACTTTCCTATCAGAAAAGCTACTGATGAAGAAAATCCAAGCACTTTTACTGTCCTAAAACGTGATGACAGACACAAAAATATAAATAAAAATATAAAAATATAAAAACATACATCATTGTAAAACCAATACATTCATCGCTCCGCTCAGAATCTAAAATTAATGAATTTTATGCCATTCAATCAGAATTTTCATACTTAGTACTGTAAAAAAAACCACGTTTAAATATAGTGATTTTACATGGAGTCATGGATATATTAATGGTGACACGGGACTTTTGGAACATACTGTATACTATAATGGTAGGTACCCACCGGCAATGCCGCCGCGATAAATAATATTCTCCATCGCCGCTGTGGTCGCGCGCCGTTTTAACGATCCAATAATAATATAATGTGTGTGTGTAATTTTGTGTGTGTATACGACTGAAAGCGGCGAGTTTATTTTGCCATCGAGCCGAGACGAATATTATTTAGATACCCAAACCGCGGTAACTACACCGCGATGAAGTGATGAAAATATATTATCCGGGACTAATTTTTTGTCATTATAGTTCCTAGGGGGGGGGGACAAAACCGGTCCTTTTAAAATTTATCCAGGCCACCCACCAAATTTTTTGTTTCTCGCTGAGCTCGAATTTGGTTTTTATATTTGCCTATTCCAAAATTGCTTTCAGTATTAGAAAAGTATTTCAATCACTATCTTGCTATTTCTTTTAACTTCTGTCTTCTAACACATTGTATTAATATACCACTAAGTACTAATACCTGAAAGTCCGAAAACATTATCACAATCTTGGATCTATAGAGATTTTAGATTCTAAATTATTATACTGTTTGATGTTTGATCTGAAAAAAGTTAAATTAAATTAATACAAGTACATTTTATTCAAAATATTGAAATATAAGAGCAAGATAAATTATCAATTAGGAAATGCACTAGGCAAATTAATTACATTTATTATAAATGTGTTGGAAATTCTTATATATTTTCTTAATTTTATTTATGAGCAATTTAAATAATAATAAGTTGTTCAATTTTTCTTTAAAATTAAAAATAATCCCAACATAAGTCATAACTAGTAAACTAGAACATTTAACTAAATAGTACCTAAATAAAATACTTTTAAGGTACACAAAATTACTTAAAAGAAAAAACGTGGATACACCATAAACGACACCGTCGATACACTCAACACCAGTGACCAGGGGACAAATATCAAACACTAATGACTAATTTGTTTGGGTTTATTACAGATATTATTTACAAAAATAACAATGACCAAAGTCAAGTGACCAATAATACAAAATTAATATGTATTAATGTATTACCATTGATTTTTATAAAATATACAAAGTACTAGTATTAGACATTAGTAGTACTTATAATCAATGGTATTATTAGTTATTATTAGCCATTTGGCATTGCTATATGCCTATATTCGTAGCCACTCAACAGCCCTACAGGGTACAAATAAACAACTTGCAGGTTTCAACATGTGGAAATGCGTCGAATCAGTAATTTATAATTTCTTAGAAGGTAATTAGTTCTGTTGGATTGAACTGAGACCACACACTATCTGGGTGTTTTTTTATAAAAATAATCGACCTATATAAATATTATATTCCTTTGATTTTATTTGATATCTATATTTATGTACCAAATATTTTGTAATTTTATATCCAAAGATTTCCATAAGAGTATACGATTGTATGAGGCTATTACAATTTACTATTATTTCATTAATAATATTTGTACCTATAATACAATAATTTAATAGAAACAAATTTTTGATGCATTTAGCATTAACTAATATTTTGTAAATTAATTTAAATTAAAAAAAAAAAATCTAACAAAATTTCCAGGCCACCAGGCCATAGTATGGTCCAGGCCATCTGGAAAATTCCCATTTCCAGACCGGCCCCTCCGCCCCCTGTCAGACTATCGTTATAAACTATGATTGGACGTGTTTATCTTTTTACTTAATTAAAATACTAGGCCCTTAGTCCAGGGGCGGGTTGACGATGTTTTTCGGGCCTGGGAAATATGAATCAAATCGCACCATGGACAGCAACGAAAATCGTAACTTTTTTCACACCAAAAAGACGGCATTATTTTCAATATACAAACAATAAGGTGTTCCTTAATTTAAAATATATAGCTCGATTTTCCCCTGACCCTTAATAGTTAATAGTTATGTAAAAAAAGCGTAGTGTGTCGAACGTTTTCCTAAGATCGACCAAAGGCAGTGGTGGATCTAGGATATTCTTATGGTGGGTGTTATTTTACTATAATAATGCTTTTTAGATACTATTGTGATGTACAACTTTGAGGCAAAAATAAACTTATAAATTGAGATTTAAATGTTCAGAAAATCAGTTGTGCCACGTTCATGTAGTATAAACCTATTTATTGTCATATCACTCTCTAGAAAGATATGCCTTTAAGGCTTAAGCATCTTGGATTTCCCTAAACGTCCAATCGTTTGCTAAGCCTACTGTTTCTGTCTGACGAGCTCTTGAGACGGTCTCCTTTATATAATATTATGATCTTAACATTTTGAGTGGTGGTGGTGGCGAATTACTGTAGGTACAATATTGCAGAAAACTAGAAAGCGGATTACCTATACGTACCTCGTAACAAAACGTTTTTGTTTTCTGCTCGATTCGTATCCTTTCCCGTGGACATCGAGTTGTGACTTTTCCGAAAAAATACGTATGATAATACTTTAATGGTTTGATTAAAATAGTACAGTGTTATTACTACGCACTTTGCACTGACCTCAGTCCTCGGCATTAGCGTAATTCCATTAAATTTCAGCAGGTGCACAACTTTTATTGGTCCAATATTCATGAAGACAAATTAAAATGCTCATATTTAAAACTGTTTTGTTTGCATAGTTGCATACAATACTATATGGACTAGGTATCTTT
Source organism: Macrosiphum euphorbiae (assembly GCA_949089665.1). Lineage (NCBI taxonomy): Eukaryota > Metazoa > Arthropoda > Insecta > Hemiptera > Aphididae > Macrosiphum > Macrosiphum euphorbiae. Next base: position 72,978,265 of record CARXXK010000003.1, on the reverse strand, counting down.
TTATATTTGATAATAATATAACACATAAAATAAAATATCAAAATCTGTAGGTATATTTTAAACCTGGGCTTGAAACCGATATTGGATACTGATTTTGAATAATAGTTGAAACCGTGAAAACCCGAAATCGATATCAAAACTGAAAACGAAATCAAAAATACCAGTTAGGAAATCGGAAAAAAATAAATAGGTACCGATATCCAAAACCAAAATCTAAATTTAGTCTTTATAATATTATGATATATTATGATACAGTGACACACCTTTCAGCTACCTATATAATGAATTAGCCATCACAAAATTATTATACAAGTTATAACATTGAGTATTTTATTATTTGTACAGTTACCTATATGTAATATGTTATAGCTTTTATAAGAAAATTCGAAAAATCAATAAGTATATAATATAATATGTATGATGTATTGTGTAGTACCTATTGTAATTTAATAGGTATAAAGTTCAGCTTCCGCGGGTGCAAAAGAACATCTCTGCACCTCCTACATAATACCAGGGGGTGCAAGTGCACCGTCTTGCACCCCCGTAATTACGCCACTGGTCCTCGGCATGCTTGTGATGTTAATTGCCTAATCAGTTGGGTCGCCACACGATTCGTAATATTTTGTTTAGGTACGTAATACAATATGGACATTACAATTAAATATATTACATTATGTATACGTAGGCAATACATGATATTTGTATTTATAATACTAAAAAAAAGTTCAATACGATAAACGGAAGGGTGTTTGAACCCCAAGCGACCCTCCTCCTGAATTCATCACTGACCAAAGAAAAATATACCACCGTAGTTAGCACTTAGCCGTTTGCAATACGGTCCCTCTTTAGTCTATACACAGCTATGGTAAATTGGTAAACGACAGGAGTAAAAAACGAAGTGAAATGTGTTTTTACTCGTACCTATTTTTTTTTAAAACCACCAATATGTTTTAAGTATAAATTAAAATGTATAAATAGATATGATATTTCCCTGCAGTCAGGCAAAATGTTTAAAAAACATTTATGCGTATCCCTTCTATAATTAAATCCCAATCAATATGCTACTTTTAAATTTTCAGTTACGCACATTTTTTTACACTTTTGCATCACCCTTTTATTTTTTTTTTGTCAAATCTTGTACTGCAGGGTATACTTACATGTCTACCTATATCTTAAACCGTGGTTAACAGTAGTCGCCATCCCGGCCAGTGGACATAAGCGGGTTTTCTCTAGTCTAGAATTTCGTTTTATTTCGCCAAATGCAGACACGACCAGAAATAGTTGTCGCCGAAACCGGTAGGTTAAATAGGCGGCTAGGTATCGGAAATGATGGTGACACGTAATTTTGTGGGAAATTTGAGTCAGGAACAATTAAATTCAGAAAAATATTTGTCAGGAATTCTCTTATGACGGGTACAAATATTATCTGGAAAATACTGCTCAGTAAAATCAAATTCAGGAAAGTATAATAATATGTTTTAGAAAAGTTTAATTGGAGAAAAATTATTTTCAGGAATTGCAAAATTATGAAAATATAAAAAAATTCACAAGTATCTAAAACCCACAGTTTTTTTAAATTTTTATCCTGCAGTGCACATAGGTTAAAAGGTATCTAATATCATATATGACAAATAGGTATGCGTTTAGTGTCTATGTCTATAATGAAATATGTATATCATAATAATTAATACTATATTATGTATTTATGATCCAACCTGCGAGTTCTCCATAGCCTACAAATATACGCTGTTCCAATGACCACCACAGTATTTCAGGCTCCCCTGATGATTATTATATTAGATATTTAGGCATAATACTACACTATACACATACATAATATAGACATAGAACGGTCTGATAATTGTAGGGGCTTTATGAAACGTGATTGTTATTAATATTTGAACCGTGAAATATATTCCGATGTGCGAGTGGCCATTATGGCGAAACAATACTTATATAATATAATACAAGCGTTATTCGGGAATCGGGAATAGAAATTTGGCATCAGTTGCAGTGGCGTATATAGGGGGGAGGCCTCCTAGGCCAGAGCCCATAGTGAAATTGCAGGTTCAATTAAACCATTTCATGTATATCTACACTGTTGACAGTTTTTCACCATGATTAATTTAGTCGGTTGATTAAAATCGTTAGGAGGAATCAACAAGGAAATGTTAGATTGCCAGGACTTGCTTTGATGACTTTTATGTGTTAAATTCACAATACGATAACATTAAAATATATATTATGTATGTATGAAATTGTAAATTTTTTTTTAAAAAGAATTAAAAATGAAATTTACATTATAATCATAACGTTTAATTGCGCAATTTTTATTTGTATTTATAACCACCTAGCTCCTCAAAAAAATGTATAGTTATGGCTATGTTATAGTCGCGCTAGCTGACTAGTGATAAATTGGGCCCATACTGAAAATAATTTGTATATACGCCACTGATCAGTTGTATTATTAAACTATAAATAAATCCATATAAGTAGGAAGGTTCTATAAAAATATATAATTACATTTTAAACTTAAGGACACGCCATTATAATGGCCATTGGACACCATAAGTCCATAAATCATAATAGGTGTATATACCTATATTATAAGGCGTTCGATGTATTAATAATATGTACCCTGCAGGCTCCTTCAGTGGAACCGATCTCAATATTATGTATAAGTATTGCGGATGCTATATATTACGCCAATGCCAAATTCAGGTGGGTGGTAACTGGTAACGTGGTGAACACTGCAGTGTATGGGGAGCCCGTAGGATGTACAAGTTATACTTAGCTATTTGGATACAATATTGAATAATGAATATAGTAGGTACCCACTTGAAATTTGTTCCGTATTTTTCTATTTTAGTGAGACAAACTACTCAGACTGTTTGAAAAGTAGTTATAATATAACTAAAAGTTGATAGTTGATTGTTTGTTATGCGGTGTTGTGTCGAAACATTTTAAGATAATATTATTATTTTCTGACTTCCCAGCGATATAATTTTTAGGTAGGTATGCGAGTAGACAATTATTGATATCAACTATTTTCAGTCTGTTTGTGTTGTACATATAAGAAATTGCTGGAATTAAATATTGTTGTGTATCACTTATTTGTAGTCGCTCTAGGTCAGCGGTTCTCAACCATTTTATATCCGCGAACCACCTACACAGTTTAAACATTTGCATGTACCACTTGACCAAATAACGTTTATTTTTTGCTTATCAAAAGTGAATGCGTTATTTTACTGCATGTGTGGACATTTTTTTATTAGAAACTACAAAATTATGATAATATAGCATTTTTAAAAATAGAGTATTTACAATTTGTAATATTTCTATAGGTACAATACAATAAGTACATTTTATAGCTAATATAAGGTACAAAACATGAAATGGCGTGAGGATACCTACCCTCTAATATATAAGCATTTAATGCATAAAAAAAAAACATTAAATATGCACAATTGTTATTTATATTATTATTAATATCAAATAAACCAAATAATATTTATTGTGATAACGATCCATTTATTTTTTAAAAGGGAGATTTTCTTAGCATACCACCTATTTATTAAAAGTTTCTACAGTACACGATCTTGGTGTAAAATTTGACTCCAAACTATCTTTTAAAGACCATGTACTTTATATTAGAAATAAAGCGTCAAAAAAGTTAGGTTTTTTAAAACGAACATGTTAAAACTTTAGAGATGAATCTGCGTTAAAAACATTATACTACATTACTACTCACTAATCCGTTCACATTTTGATTATGCACTCCTAATCTGGCATCCATATTTAGTAACTCAAATCCAAGATTTAAACAAAATTCAAAATAATTTAATCAGATTTTTATGCTATCAATGTTTTGTTTATAGAGCACCCCATTCTGATTATAATGTTACAATTCGGTTTTTTAATATGCAATCACTAGAACAAAGATTTATGCAAATTAAATCAAAATTTTTATTTAAATTATTAAATAATATGATTGATTGTCCGGAATTACTACGAAATATAAATTTTAAAATAAATTCAATAAACCACCGATCTGTAAATTTATTCTACATAAAACATTCAGCTACAAACTATATTCGAAATTCTCCATCAAATATTTTAATGTCCACAGGCAACTCTATAAAAAATATTGATTTTTTTGGTAATTTTCTAAATACTTTTATGTCAAATGTTCTAAGAAATACATAACAAATCAGGTACTAGAAATAAAATTAATATCTCGTTTTTATTTCATCGTATTTTTTATTATAGAAATTTAAATATTTAAATATTTATTGTATGATATTAATACCTATTTGCTCTTTAAATTTTAAGTTATTTTTATTATTATTATTATTATTATTTTTATTATTATTATTATTATTATCATTGTTATTAAAATTATTGTTATATATAACTCATTTTACTGTTAATGTACGTGTTCAATATATTATATGAAAAAAAAAAAAAAAAACTGTAATTGGAATTTATTTCCGTAATAAAGAAATATTATTATTATTATTATTATTATTAAGAGTTTTCCTCGTACCACTATAGTGGTATCTACGCGTGCCGCAAGTTGAGAAACGCTGCTCTAGGTAATAACTAATAAGTAATGGGGGTGTTTTAATTTCATATATTTGAATATAATATAGGTGAATTATACATGTGGGGGGCTTTAGTGGCTTAAGGCTTTACACAGTATCCGTTGCATAAATATTAATATTAATAGTATAAAATATGAAACATAACCACATATGGAAACATATTTCTTAGAAATCTGAATCATATAATATATATATATAGGTACTACTGTACCTACTAGGTAGTACGTATTATATTATTTACATAAACACGTCTGGTTGGTGATGAGAGGGTTCAAAACACAACAGTGAAACACCCCCCTTGCTCGCCACTGGTGGTAACGATATTATATTTAATTATCACCTATTCAAATATACAATACAATTTAAAACTGACATCGGCGCCACTGTTGCTCCTGTCAGCGCCGGGGCTAGGTTTTTCGGGGCCCGGGGCACATCATATTGAAAGGGTCCCCAATATCCGAAATATTGAAAGCAAAAACCTGCTGGCTACCAACTGGAAAAAATACAAGTCCTATACATATTTTATATAATTTACATAGGTAGTTATATTTGTTAATATTAGGTATGTACCTACCTTTACAGTCTATAATATAGATATTAGACTCTATACTCTATATATTAGAATTTTATAAGTATCTAATACTTGAAAATAAATAAAGCATGCTTCGTAGTTCGTTTAACAATAAACAGTATGTATGCAAAAAAATACAAAATATGATTTTATAGTAGGTAAAAGATTTTATTTGAGAAACTGAACTAGGAAGTTTTTATATTTGAATAGTGTTTTACATCAAGCTTAACATAATATGTAATATTATTATATTTTTTAGCGATTACAAGTATATTATAGTGTATAAAAAAATATAGAAGTATGTATTATTACTTACACAATCAATTTACTTTTATTTTTTTTTTCTTAATTCCCTTTTATTTTATAAACTTCTCAACATTATCAAAATAAAAAATATAATATAATATAGTTAATTAATTTGAAATCATTTTTTAGTACATACAAATAACAAGTAAACGTTTAAAATTATAATTTATATTTTAACTAACTATACTACTAATAATTTTCTCTCTGGCTTTTTTGGAAGCAAAATCATTTATAATTTCTTCATAGTTCAACTGTTCGGATAGTTCTTTTTCAATACAAATTGTGGCTAGTCCAGTGAGTCGTTGTTGGGACATGGTACTCCGTTCATAATATGAAATATGAACGTGAAATGACAATAAAATAAAAATATTATTAATATAATATTGTTGTTAATCATGAGTCATGATAATCAAATAATAACAGAAACACACAGATACCCAGTACAAGTAGCATGCATTTGGTTTTTACGACAATAAAATTTATGAATCGTTATCGCGGTCTGAAATAATTACGAATTCGATTTATTTGTAACTCATCTACAATAATACATATATTTTAATATTTCGGAGATCGACCACATCAAGATAATATTATGCAGCTAGGTATACTCTATAATAAAATCCTGTATGGAACTTAACAAAAGAGTTTTAAATATAAATTATTTTATTTTAAATAATAATTTCTAGCAGGGCCCTGAAAGCGCGGGGCCCGGGGCATGTGCCCCGCTCGTCCCGGCCTTGCGCCGGCGCTGGCTCCTGTACCAATTTGTACCGTATAAATTAAATTCTCGCCTATTATGGTTTTAAATTCCGTATCGTATTACACCATATCATTTATTTTTAAGTATAATTTTTCAATAGGATATGTATACACAATGCGTGCATGTTTTGTCTTTGTATTATTAACGCATAACAATTTTACGTTCAGAATAATCGGCTTGCTGTTATGGGTGGACAATTTTAAGATTTACCAAAATTGAATATTATTAACTTTTAAAATGTAGGTAGATCATTTTAAATCGAAAATGAGAATATGATGTTTACAATGTCACATGCCTGTCCAAAAATCGGACTAATAATGAGCTGCATCATTGTTCTGTGAGATTCGAACCCGACCGTATTTACCGTTTTTAAGGCGTTTAGTATAGGCAATTTTCTATGTATTTTCAATGAGCAGGCAGGTCGTGTGAACGTGAATAATAAGTGATCGTTATTATAGTGGAAGTGACTGTACTTACTAGTTACTAATTATATAAAATAAATAGGGGAGCACTCCCGCAAGTGCATGTACATGTTAAAGTCGTTATAAGGACACTCATTCACACTCATAAGTCATAACTAAGAAAATTCGATTTTTTTATTTTTTAAAAGCTGGGAATGTTACTATTTACTCTGGCATCTGAGGTACAAGCATGTATTAAATCTTCGTTTTTATGGTCTCGAATAAAGAAATTATATCTTATAACTAATATGTTGTGTGTATTTATGAAATAATTCTTCTATGTTGGTCCTCTATAGACTCAAAAATTACTTGACCGATTTAGAAGAAAATTTCAGTTCGTTGTTAGTGATATCAGGTAGAGTAGATTGAACGGGCGGAACCGTTTTCGGCCAAAATGAACCTTTCCCTTTTCGGCCATTCTGGAATGTCCGTTTTCGGCCAGTACACTATTTTGGTTACCAATTAAAAATATTTTCTTTTTATTAAACTATACCAATTTATATAATATTATTATAAAAATATAGTCACAATTTTCATAATTACAATTTTCAATTTATTTAAAATTTTTTTTGGTCGAATAAATATGTATTCTGCGGCCTTCCTTTTACAACTTGTATTAATTATTTGACGATCAATAATTTCTGTTTCATATGGATTATGATTATGATCTATCATATGATCATTTTCGTTTTCATTTTCATTATTTTCATTATTTATGATAATTTCGTCATTTTTATCGGTGTATAATTTAACACTGCACGATCGAACCACACATTTCCACCGCGTTGTTCCATCAAGTTTAGTGTTTGCATACAAAAATTTATAATTTTGAAACACTAACACACGTTTACCACGATTACTTTCGATAAATTTTGTCATAGTGTATAAAAAAAATAAACTAATTTAAGTACACACCGGACTATTAAGACTATATGAACACACCTTAGTACGTACCTACATACACTAAACAGACTTATGATCAATCAGAACGAAGATAACGATGAAAGATATTCTATACGCGTAGATAGGTAGTTGTTAGTTATTACTTTTATCGACCGTCAACGTATAGATTCAACCAGTGCCGTAACTAGGCTACTTGAGGCCTGTGTGCAAAACCAAAATATTGAGGTCCCTTATTATCTTTTTCAGTACTCACCCCAAAAACTTTTTTTGCAATTTTTAAAGTCAGCAGACAAACATTCGGGCTTAAACAAAAAAAATTTTTAATTTAAAATAGTCTATAACTTTAAAACAATTTCTCAAGGCTATAACTAACTCAAAAAAGTAAAAATTTTCCAAAATGTAATTTATTGAAAATATTTATATAAATATTTGGTGAAAACTTCAATGGTCTACGGTTATTAGTTTTCGAGTTATACCAAAAAATACAATTTTTGGTTTTAGGTGAAAATGACAATTTTTTTTTTTTATTGACGTTTGTAATATCTAAAACTAAAAATTTCGGTTTCGATCTCCAAAATGTACCAACTAGATTCACTTTTCTAACAGAAAAAATGCTGATCTCGAAATTCGGAATATTTTTACCACCCACTGTTGATGACCGACAGAAATGAAAAAAATTGTACACATCTTGTAAAATCAATACATTTTGTTCGTTCCTCTCAAAATCTAAAAACAGTGATCACGACTCCATGCTATATAAAAAAAAATGAAATAACATTGGTTTCCTTTCCAAATCAATAATAAATAATTTATATCTTAATATATATAAATCTCGTGTCACAATGTTTGTAGTCCTCAATGGACTCCTAAACCACTTAACCGATTTTGATGAAATTTTTTACACCGCGTGTAATTTGGTCCAACTTAAAAGATAGGCTAATTTAAAAAGGGAGAGGACCAACCCCGGGAGGTGCTCAAACGGGAATTTTGAGATTTCCGATGGAAATTTTTGTTTATAAATGGTTGCCATGGGTTTTTAAGCTATTGCAATAATAAAAATAATAAAAAAAAAAACTATTTGCTTTACTTTTTAAATATAAATTGTAATATAATATCTAACTATAAAAATGTGAAATGAAAATCTCTGTACTACTTATCTCTGGAGCTTCTTATCAGATCTTCTTTATTTTTTTTAAATGAAAGTGTATTTCATGGATAAGGTTTATATGAAAAAAAAAATGTTAGGAAAATCCACCAGTGTATTATATTATATCGGTTGCTATTGGTTAATCGGGCATGTTTTTGATTTGTATCATTATTTTTTGTCAATAGGTATACATATATCATATACTGGGTAATTCTTTTATCAAACAACACTCATTATTTCAAAAAGTGTAAATTTTTTTGAAGATATTTTTTTACATAGTTTCAAGTCACTTATAAAACAACGTTTATATTAAAAAATTATATTTTATACTTATAACTCATAAACTACTCGCCTCAAATTCAATTTTCATGTATCAAAATACTAAGAAAAATATTCTACTTTAGAATATAAAATTAAAACCCTATGTTGTCATTCAAAAAAGTAAAAACTTAAAAAACTATAAGGATAAAAAATATTTAAAAATATAATTTTTTAATAAAAACGTTGTTTTATAAGCGACTTGAAAGTATGTAAAAAAATTTACACTTTTTGAAATAATGAGTGTTGTTTGATAAAAGAATCACCCGGTATATATAATAAATACAAAAAGATCCAATAAGTAGTTCCAGAGTCTGTATAGTTATAGTCCGTGTATTTATATAGTTATATATATATAAATTAATGTTTGTGGGTAGATTTAGACGTCTGGGAAGAAGATAGGTTAATTTACTAAGGGTTAAATTTGTTTTTTTTTCATCGGGTTTTCGTACGGTTAGGTTAGGATAGGATTTTGTATAAAATTATTATAATAATCCACCTTAGGCGAAATGAAGTAAAAACGATAAACTTGGTATAACTTTAGAGTTAAATCATACACTTACGTACAAACAGCACAGGGTCCGCGATCTATCGCAGGTAGATTACTGGTGCGAATCAGAATTTTTATTCGGGGCAACGGAAAAGTTAAGATTAATTTTGAACACCGCATACACCGAATATTAAATAACGAATTGAACAAACTTTGAGACATATAGAATTGATACATTTAACGGGGCAACGAAGTGCACGGGATCTGCAGCTAGTATTTTAATAATTTTATATTAGTTTAATATTAGTCTTTAGATCTTTTGAGGCCCTTCGATATATTATGAGGCCCGAGGCCTGTGTGCGGTGCATACTCTGCACACCCGGTTTTTACAACACTGGATTCAATGTATACGTAGATGTTGGATTCCCAACTATAATTAGTAATCCCTCTTAATATAGAGAATATGCGTGCATGTGCTACAGTTTAAAAAAAAAAAAATACGTTTTCCTATAGCTTTTTGTTCTTTTTTTTGTAAATTGATAATATTATAATGTATCTGTATTATATGATGGCTAAATAGAAAAAAAAAATTTTAATTGGTGACCAAAATAGTGTACCTACTCGCCGAAAACGGACGAAAAGTGAACTTACCGAAAAGGGAAAGGTTCATTTTGGCCGAAAAGTGTCCCGCCCGATTGAACCACGTTCAAAAATATACCAAGATCTGAAATATCTGAACTGAGATACACGAAAACTGTATTTTACATTCATTATTCATTTTTTAGCGGGTGAAGTCGGGTTATACATCTAGTACTTTATATTTAAATTTTAGCACGATTAGAAATTTATTCGAATGGCCCTTTAGTTAAGGTAGTTATATTCAGTGATATTACAGTTATTTCAATCAATTGTAGATTGGACATACGCAATTTGAAAAATCTAGAGAAAATAATAAAATATAAGCTAGGTAGTAGGTAGTGAATATCTTTTTTTAAAAAAAAATCCAGTTGGAACAAAATAAAATATAAAATGTTGAGATTTTACAAATATTTATTGATAGATAATTAATATTTAAAAGTAGTTGACAAGAAGAATAAGGAAAATTTAAAAAAACAATTATAATACAATATAATATTATGTAAGTATTATATATTAAAATCATTACCTAATTAATATTTGGTAATACAATTTTTTGAGTAAGTAGAAAAAAAATGAATATATATTAGAACAGATCTAAATCATAGTCGTAGTTTTTTTAGTATTTGTTTTCAATACTTAATTATTTATTTAAATGTATTTTTAACTTTTAGCAATATTTATTTACTTGTTAAAATAATTGATATATTATATTGTGATTAATAGATTATAAGTTAGGAAGATACCTACTAAATCTAAAATCAGTTAAATCATTAAAAAATAATATAATACAAATTTCAATAATATGAATAAACAATGAAAGTGGAATACAAAATATACAAATATAATGAAGAAATTAAAAATGATAAAACAAAAATGTATAGAATACAAAGGTTCACTAAAAGAAAGCTGTCAATATTTAGTGAAAAAAGATTAAAAATGTACATATTACTACAAAAATTATTATAAATGACAATATTATAATATTGTATATTATAATAAAGTATATTGTTTGAATATTTTGTACTTATTTAAAAATGTAACTATGAAATTTTAATTGAAACATTATGTTTAAATGTGACATGACTACATTACATTCTTGTCTTCTATTCAGATCTTACTGAGCTTAGCATACCACACACGTATTAATAATATGAGGATACTTCAAGATTAAACTACAGCTCCTATGTAAAATATTTCTTTATCCAAAGGACAATTTGTAGATGGTTTGTTGGTGTTTCTTCTGAACGGATCACAATCAATCAATGCTAATGATTTGTTAAAACATATACGCACTTCATCAATATAGGGTTTGTTGGTACGCTAAAAAATAAAATAAATTGAATTATTATTTGTTATAAACATTTTAAATTATATAAAACATACACTTTCATAATAACAATCGATATGTGGGTTTTTTCCCAATCCGGTTCTTAATGTATGCCAAATCTGAGTAATTGGATAACTGCCATTGGGCTTAATGCCTCCCTGTTCTAATAAATCACTCAGTACATATTGTTTAGACCATTCTAACCCTTGACTGAAATATTTTAATTCTGAATCTAAATTTGCAAGTGATTTAGAACATGATCCATGTTTTATCCATTCATGTTTCCACAGTTCGCCTTCTTGTTTCCTTGTCCATGTCTTTGACTCTTTTATTTCTGTCCAACGATTTTTTAATTCAGGAATAATGGGATTTAAAGCATTTAAATTAAATGTTGTTTGATTGTTGCAAAAAGCTGGACCAAAGGCACCAATTTTAGATGGCCTAAAATTATATAAGAATACAATTTAGAAAAACATATTGTACTTTTATTTATATAGATGTATCATATAAATACCAAATTCCATGTATTGTCCATTGATTGCGATTGGCTGGTAAGTTGCAAGTGTGAGTATTTGAATTAACAGTCCAAGTGTGACAAAAAGTATATGGCCATGACTGAGAAAATACCAATATATCCCATTCTTTGCTGTATCCAAGTAATGAAAAATACATAAATAATATACATATTACATAATGATATTAATTTTAAGGGGCCTCACTACCACTTCTTTTTTTTTGTCAAAAACTACTGTTTCTAATTTCAACGATACGTGTCGACGTTTATCACGATTTTCATTCTGAAAAAATATTCTGATTGTCCGAAATATATACAATGAGCCACATTTTTAATTTTTGTAGATTAAATTGTAATAAAAATTGTAAAAAATTCAAAAAAAATACAGAATTTCCAACTTAAATATTTAATTAACTAAATAAAATTTTAAAAAAGTGCCTCGATCGACCCCTCGTACATGTTGTGGAAAATAAGAATATTTTGTCAGAATGAAAATCGAGGTAATCGTTGCGACGTACTGTTGGAATGAGAATCGTATGTTTAAATGAAAAATAAACAGTTTTTCATGATCACAATACGTCAATACTATATACTGACATGTGCGTGCGAGAGCCCTACGTCAGATAGAATCATTGTTCTGTGCTACAATTGACCCACATGGACGCCACCCACACACACTAATAATTATTTACGACTAACACATAGATCTCGGGTGGCGACGACGAGATTAGAAATTTTGCCTAAATGTTTCTCCTTAAATCAATGCTGTAGCGATGCCCCTTAATCATAAGGTTGTTCTCCATCACCAGACAATATTTTAAGTGATTTTAATATAATATGTATGAACACTAGAGAAAATAAGAGCAAACATAAAACAAAAACACCAAACAAAAAAAAGGTTACGAATAAAAACTTTAAAATCAAGACCAGTAGCAATTCACTCAATGGCAGAAAAATTTGTTTTAATGTGCTTTATATAAGAATAAATAAGTTTTTCTTAACAAATATAAAATACATGTAAAACTTACATATAACTTTGAACAATTGTCAATTATGTTATACATCTATCATCCTATATGATATAATATAATATTAAATGTGTCCACTTAATTTAATTTAAACGTACAGTCACTATTTTAAAATTTAAATTATCTATTCAGATGAATTTATATAGCTACTATATGTATATTATACTTAATTGTGTAACATAGGGGTGCCCAACTATGGGCCGCGATCATTTATTAGGACAGAAAAAGTGCTTAGATTATCTTCAACAGTCAAATATTTTCATTTTTTTGATAAGAAAGTGAATCTAGTTGGTACTTTTTTTTTTGTTGGGGGGGGGGTCAAAAGTAAAAATTTACCAGACTGAATATTTATATTAAAATTTTCTATACACCTTAAAATTTTTAAAATATTTTGACTTGTTTTGTGATGTTTACGGACATTTTCAGTTTTCAATATTTTAGTTTTTTATTCTATAAATATCAATTAATTTTTATTTGTTATGAAGAAAACTTGAACATTTATTAAAAGGCACCTAATATATTGTTTCAAAGACAGGTGAAAAATATTAAAAATCCAGCCACAATTTTTTTTTTATAAGCTTTTAAAGACAAAATACGTAAAATTCACGAAAATGTGAAAGATATTAGAAATTCGTGAACAATTTTTCTATTTAAATCTATGTTTTGAAAATGTAATACAAGATTCATCATAAGTTTCTCTGACTTTAAAAAAAAAATGTCCTACTTACCTACTTACCCATTTTTTTTTTTTAAATTATTCTCGATAAAAACTTTTGAAAATTTAATGTAAGGTTCCTTATAAGTTTCATTACTGGTAATTAAAAAATATTAAAGATACATAAGTACACGAATAATTTTTTTATGCAATTAAAGTTCAAATTTTGATGAATTTAGTCAACATTTCGAACATTTTCAAAAAAATTTTGAGTTAAAAGAATAAGTTTTTCTTTTCATATCTTACATAAGAAATTGTAATAGAAAATTCGACACACATTTTTATATCTTAAACAGAAAAAAAAATTTACTGGCAAGTAACAATAATTTTTATATAAGCATTTGAATTTAAAATGTTTACGATATTGGATTTCCGCGGGTAAATGATCGCATTTACATCTATCGATATTTTATAGTTTGTTGTAATTCAAAAACAAATTATCCTAGTTACTCAAAATATTCATCAAATCTTAAAACGTCCATTTTCCATACATGGTAATTTCAATATTGTGTAAATTATATTTCAGTTTGAAATGTATAAAAATTTTTCTTACATAAAAAAAAGTTCACCCGAATGTTACACTATTTATGGCCATGAGATATTTTCGATATTATAATTTTTTTTTTTTATCTATAAAATTTGATTATTCATATTGGTATGCTAGGCTGACAACGTCTCCTCCGCTCAGAATCGTTTTCGTATGCAATGATTTATCATTGAATTCAAGTATAGCACCCATAGGCGTGTCTACGGGTCATGCCTGTCATGCACAGGCATGACCTGCGAAATTTGATCCAACTTAGGTACATTATAAATTGGGGTGCATAATATACATTTTTTTTCTAAGTGTCTGATTTCGTGTTAAGTTTTTTGATTTTCATCACGTAAAAATAAACGTTTGTAAAAAGTATTATTAGTATTAAAATAATTATATTTTAAAATTAAATACTAAGTACAATTTCATAATATAACCTACCTATATATAGTTATTTATTTATCTGATAAAAGAAATATCGTGTTTTATTCCTAATAAAAAAAGTAAAATTTATTTAATTATTATCAGATGATAAAGCTTATTTCAAAATTTGGGGGTCATATTCCCAAATCTTAATCTAATTTTTTTTTTTGGGGGGGGGGGTGCAGTTTTCTCCCCTGAATATGCCACTGTTGTGCACGACCTGCGGATGAGATCTGAACAAGCCTATGAATTAGCACATCCATTACAATGACATGCAACTGCACAACAGAGTGGTACTCACTTGTCCAACTGTTTTTGTTTGAAATGGTTGCCTAGTTCTGTTATTCATCTTTACTATTAGGGAACGAATTTTTATTTTAACTAATATTTGTAAGTAGTCAATAATTGATTACAGTTGAGTATGTTACATACAATTTTGAATAATTGGTGTATTAATTTTATTTCAAATATTCCAGCAATAATGCCATATTTCCTACATAGTTCTGACAACTACGCCATATTGTTATAAAAATCAAATATTTGAAAATGTATGATGTTTTCAAATGATAAAAATTACTGATTTAAAAAAAAAAACTGATAAATGGGCGTCGAGTGGTTGTACTTACAAGTGGGTGGGTAATGGTATGGTATTAAATTTGAATTCAATGATATAAAATCATTGTGTACGAAAAACGAATCTGAGCGAAGACGGTCGGTCATCCTATAATATTACAAAGTATATTTGAAAGTATTAAGTAATTTATTCTACTATAAGGCATAAGCACAACAGGAGGTTAAATTAATTTTGAAAAAAAATTACGTTTTAAAATGTCAACGTGTGTATAACATATAATATGCTCTAAGTTTTATACAGGGTCCGTCAGAACAAACGCATGTTTTTCGAAATAATACTACTCTAAAAGTCATTTCTTTAAAATAATTTTTATTTCATCAAAAAATGTAGAAACATATGCAATTTTTTTTTACTGTAACAAAATTTAGGTTTTAAAAATAATGTCAGTCATATGGCGCCCTTGAGCCGCAATGCAGGAATGCAGGCGCTCCCGAAACGAGTCCATCGCGTCGGTCAGCATCTGTCCCGGAACTTCACCCACAACTCGTGTGATCTCGTTCTTCAATTCATCTAGGGTTTGTGGCTTGTATTGATAGACTTTTGATTTTAAGTGACCCCACAAAAAAAAATCACACAATGACAAGTCAGGGGAGCGAGGGGGCCACAGAACGTCACCAAAGTGTGAAATGAGACATCCGGGGAATTTTTGGCGAAGAACCTCCATTGAGGTACGAGCTGTGTGTGATGTTGCCCCGTCTTGTTGAAACCACACTTTTTTAATACTGACATGTCGTCTTTGAAGCTCAGGGTGAAGTTCCGGGACAGATGCTGACCGACGCGATGGGCTCGTTTCGGGAGCGCCTGCATTCCTGCATTGGGTCTCAAGGCCGCCATATGACTGACATCATTTTCAAAACTTAAATTTTGTTACAAAGGTTACAATAAAAAAAAATTGCATATGGTTCTACATTTCTTTATGTAATAAAAATTATTTTACGGAAATTACTTTTAGCGTAGTATTATTTCGAAAAACATGCGTTTGTTCTGACGGACCCTGTATAATATTATAATATTTTTTAATTACAACAAAATAACTAAAATTGTTATTCTTAGATTTAATATTTGCATTTCATCCAAATTTTAACTTAAAATGTCTGTAGAAAAGAACTGTTTATTAATATTATTATTTATTTATATTTTAGATTCTGAGGGGAACGATAAATAAATTGATTTTACAATGATGTGTGTTTATTTGTTTATTTTTTTGTCTGTCATTAACCTTTTAGGACATTAAAAACTCTTAGAATTTATTCAGCAGTATTTTTCTGATAGGAAAGTGAATCTAGTTGATACTTTGGGGGGTCAAAAGTAAAAATTTAAAAGTAGTTTTAAAAACGCCGTAAAAAAACAAAAGAAAAATTAAGGAAAAACGGGAATTTTTAACTGTTTAAACTGTTTTCGAGAAAATCGATTTTGGTTTTTTGACTGAATATTTATATTAGGATTTTCTATACACCATAACATTTTCCAAATAATTTGACTTATTTTGAGCTGCTTTCTTACATTTTCAGTTTCCATTTTTTCTATAAATATTAATAAAATATCAGATGGAAAAAATTAAAAATCCAATTTTTTTTTTTTAAGCATTTAAAGTTCAAATATTGACAAAATACGTAAAAATGACGAAAATTTGCAAATTATTTTGAGTTAGAATATCATAAATTTTTTTATTTTTTTAATCCAAGATTTGAAAATGTAACACAAGATTATTCATAAGTTTGTCGATCTTTATCAAAAAAAAAAAAAAAATGTCTCCAAGCAAATCAAATTAAATTTTTATGAGCGTTTGAAGTTCATGTTTTTAAAATATTGGATATTCACTAGATTTCTCATGTAACGATTTTCTTTTTTGTTGTAATTAAAAAACAAATGACTGTAGATACTTGGAAATTATACTGAATGTTTATATTTTCATTTTCTATACACCATAACATTTTGAAAATATTTTGACTCTTTGAGCTGTTTACGGACATGGTCAGTTTTTAATTTTTTTTTATAAGCATTTAAAGTTCAATTGTTGACAAAATTTAATAATTATTTTGTAGTTAAAAATGTAAAAAATGTTCAACTTTTATAGCTAAGGATTAAACATTTAAAACAATAAGGTTCCACGTAAATAGGTTATATGTAAATTACTTTATTCACAATAATATCATAAAATATACTTAGTAATATCATAGGCTGACTGACCGTTTTCGCTCAAAATCTTTTTTCTTATACAATGATATTCATTGAATTTAAATTTAACACCATCCATTACAGGGACTCACTGGTAACCTACTGTACAGCAGAGCGACATCCACTTGCCCACCTTTTTTAAATTGTTTGGTTACTGTCTGATCTATTTATGAGAATCGTTGTTTAAATTGTCAACACTTAGCTATAAAAATTGAACATTTTATAATTTTTTAACTGCAAAATAATTTGAATATTTTCACGATTTTCCTACATTCTGTCAAAATCTTAACTTTAAATAATTATAAAAATAATGATACCAATGGATATATTTCTCAACTGCCATTTTAATTTATAACTACTATTACGATGAGCCTTGTATTAAATTTTCAAGCTTTTTGAAGCAACGATAAAATTGTATTGACATTTTACAGAATAAAAGCTAAAAATTTAAAAGCTCTATAAATAACTCAAAATGAAGTGTTTAAAATTATACAATAAACAATTGATAAAATTGTCATGTACCTGTGGTTATTAGTTTTTGAATAACGACAAAATATGAAAAAGTTGTAGGTACCTATAAGGAATTGTTAATTTACATGGTAAATATCCAATGTCTAGCTTCATAAGCTCGTAAAAAATAAATTTGGCTTCCGGTAAACTTTTTTTTTTTGTAATGGTAGGAAAACTTAAGAGGACGCTACACCCGCATGTGTTGTCTCCGTCTTACACACGTACGACATAGACAAAACGCGTTTAGGCAGTCTGAGTATAACTCGCTCAATTTTGGTTCTAGAGTAAAAATACCTATTATGAAATTGAATTGTGATAATATTTCTAAAGGCAAGACGCTGCGGTTTTTTTAAAAAATTTTATTTTTTAAAAGTCAAAGTTATTTTAAAAATGGTGAATTTTTTTCTATTTCTATACGATATAATGAACGTTATATTGGGTATAATGGAAAAATCGCAGCGTCTTGCCCTTAGAAATATTATCACAATTCAATTTCATAATAGGCATTTTTACTCTAGAACCAAAATTGAGCGAGTTATACTCAGACTGCCTAAACGCGTTTTGTCTATGTCGTACGTGTGTAAGACGGAGACAACACATGCGGGTGTAGCGTCCTCTTAAGGAGAATCTTGTATTAAATTTTCATATTGAGATATAAATAGAAACATTTTTTATAAACTTCTGATACAAAATAATTAGTTACCTAATTTTCGTGATTTTGATGAATTTAACTATTAGGTAACGCATACAATTTTTTATGGATTTAAGCTCAATTTCCACTAACATCAACATTTTCAAGTTTTTATACTAACCGCAAAATGTTGGATCATCAAAGTTAAAAAAAAAAAAGGTGAGCAAGTGGGTGTCCTCTGCTGTACAGTGCAACAAGTGGGTCACTGTATAATGGATGATATT
Organism: Macrosiphum euphorbiae; assembly: GCA_949089665.1. Lineage (NCBI taxonomy): Eukaryota > Metazoa > Arthropoda > Insecta > Hemiptera > Aphididae > Macrosiphum > Macrosiphum euphorbiae. Next base: position 72,959,287 of record CARXXK010000003.1, on the reverse strand, counting down.
AAATTTGAATTCAACGATATAATATCATTGTATAAGAAAAACGATTCTGAGCGGAGACGGTATATCAGTCTAGGTATAAGACATATTTTTATACATATCTATGATATTAAACAAAAAATTGACCTATAATAGGTAGGTACCTATAATAAATTCCAAATTAATCATATCACAATATCCATTAGGTACTTATAACGCGTTATACATCAACAACAAACCCTGATACTATCATAGATATATAATAGTACACTTTAGAAGTTTCAAGTACCCACGAATAATATTATTCAATCACAACAAAATAACTAAAATATTTACTCTAGGTTTTTTAATATGTTATTTCGGCCAAATTTGAATTTAAAATGTCTGTAAAAAATAACTGTGATCATGTATTTTTAGATTTTTTGGTTACAGCATGAACTATTGATGAGAACCTTTGTTTAATAATAATATTAGATTCACTTTCCTATCAGAAAAGCTACTTTTGAAGAAAACCCAAGCACTGTTAATAGCTGTTAATTGTTATACAGTTGTATTCATCAAAAAACACGCACAACAAATTAGACGATATAAATAATTAAATATTCTATGAAATATTCAAATATTATAAAATATAAGTAAAGACACAGTAGGTATAACTGGACAAGTGTCAAGTATTATTATATTCATGTATGTCAAATCTACATAATATTACAGATAAACATAACGTGACGTATAATAATTATTGTAAATAATAGTGGTAGGTATCGCATGCCTGCAGTACTGATACATACATTTATAACAAAACAAATTAGATTAGATGCCATAGACTGAAAACATCAATTCAACCACGTTCAGTTGGCTATTTATAGTATCTGGTATCATTAACATTGGGATTTTCAAACTCCCCTCACCATTGCATATTCCTCTTATTATTACTGACGCACTGATAACAATTTAGTATTTACTGCTTATTTTTCCGATAATAGACAATAGATATTTTTCTAGTTCAGACAGTATAATAATATTAGTATAATATTCACTATATTATTCTAATAACCTTGATTCTTGTCAATATCACCATCACAAATGACAATCGTCAATCGTATACAATTATTAGTTGGCCATTATGTACAGTTATTGAGTTTTTCATAAATGTAAAATGGCCAACTCAAAAGTTAAGAAACCAATAAATTATTGGGGGGGGGGGGGTATTATGACCACCCTACCCCCCCACTAGGTTCGCCCCTGCCTGAATGTACTGGATATTTATAATAATTAATCATTGATTAAAGTGAACACATAAACATTTATAGAATTATTGTAAGTATCATAGAATTTACAGAAAAATTGACATGGATTGAATTGAATTTGCAAATTTACCAGAGTACCATGATAATTATTATCATGGTACTCTGGTAAATAAAAATATAAGTTGCCCTATTCTATAGTATTTATAAAATTAAATAATACATATGTTAACAAATCAATAAAATCTTTCATGTCAAAAAAAATCCTTATTATTATACTTATTGAAACGAAAGGAAATACTACACACATTCAAAAAAAAAATGTTGAAAAAAATATCAGCAAGTGGTTAAATCTAGAGCTCAGAATCTATTTTTCTAACGATATATCATTTCTCTCTAGTGTCTCTACACAATAATATTACACTACCCCATACCAAGATGAGCAAAGCAAGAATAGAAATCTATAAAAAAACATTTTGATTAAAAGTAAAATAAAATAGTGCCCAACACCAGGTGCATTAAGTATTCTGTTTGGCTTTTACTTGATGTTTAGATCTGAGTTCTTAGTATATTGGTTTAATTATTACTGTTATTCGGTATCTTTATTATTGTTCCAGCAGTACATATTTTCAAATAGAAAATATTTAAATAATTTTAATGTTGATTAACATTCAATTAAATAAAAATAAAACCGACAAGATTTTTAGTCTGTTAAATTACAAATGTATTAAATAGATATGTACCGTGGTATATAAGGGTATGAATTTGATCGAGTTAAATTCTGATTATATGAAGTACTTGGGCGAGGCTCATATGAATGTGATCTGTTAAATTGACGAGGAATTTTAGTTATCCACTCATCTGGGCGATCAGATACTTTTCGTTTTAACCTGTGCTTTGAGTGCCTGTAAACATAGTATTTTGGAAAGTTGTTTGGAATTTTTTTTTTTTCATCACCATGCGATTAGTAGCAATATACTATAGATAAATTATGTTAATTTTATTTAAACCAGAAAAGATGGAATAAAAAAAAGCAAATTACTAGTTAATAAATATAATTGTAATTTACTCATCAACAGTAGAATTAGGGTTTGTAAGAATAGCGTCTGTAGAAGTAGAATTAGAGTTTGTAGAATTAGTATTAGATGAAATATTCAGTTCTGGAACATGATCCAAGTACAAAATAGGTTTTTTTGTATCACAATTAGTTAATGCATGAGACTTCTTCATTTGCCCCTTTCTAGCTTTCATAATGCCATCACAATCAATTAGTTTTAAAGTTTTATCAAAACATATCCTTATTTCAGACAACATCTGTTCCTTTGTATCCTATAAAAATAATTAACCTCATAATTTTTAAATTTACTATTACAATTATTTAGGATGATCATTTATTATAGAAATAATTTGTATGTACTATAACTATAAACTTACATGTTTGGTTTCACATTCAATCCATGCATTTGTTTTCAAAACAGACTTCACTGCTTTCCAATAATCATCTACATGGAATGTACTATTCATTTTTATATTACTTTTGTCTAAAACGTCCCTCATATTGTACTTCTCAGACCATTCAATTCCTTGATAGAAGTATTTAAATTCTGAGTCTAAGGCTGGTAATGCTACAGCACATGTACCATGTTTTTCCCATTCGTGAAAATAAATACTTTCTTTTTTATGCGATGTATCAACGGTTGTAGAATTTCCTTCAGTAGTATTACTAGGTGGTGGAATCTCTATATCTGTCCAATATTGATTTAATTTATCTCTTATACCATAAATTGCAGCAGGATTAAACACTAAAGATTTGTTACAAAATCCTGGACCGACTGTTCCAAGTTTTGTAGGCCTAAAAAAAAAAATTTAAATATTCATTACTTGTGTTACATTAAATGTGTTAGTTTAATAATGTTTTTTCTTTTACTAGTTTAAAAACTAGGAAGAAACTACCAATAACTGTAGAAAAATGTTTAGCAAACATGGTTGGGTGCTATGTTTACAAAATATTTTAAATGCAATAATACATTTTATTTTAATTGCTTTCATATTTATTCTCATAAACTAATTGTATCTTGTGCAGCTAAAAGGAAGAAGCAAAACAAAATTCAAACAGTTGAAAGATGGTAAATTCAATAAATGAAGTCCAATTGTGATTTCAACCTCAATTTTAATTTAGTCCAAGATTACATTTTTAATTTATTCAATACATATTGTTCAAATATGAACTAATAATACAGAAAAGAAAGTAAAACTGCTCAAGCTCTTAATTTATTTATGAAGTATTTTTTTGACATTTCATATCTTAAGGCAAATATAAACAGTTTTTTCCAAATACGTTTTATATTTCTATAAACATAGAGGTATAGCGTAACAAGCTGTAATAGCTTGCCAATTTCGGAATGAAAACCTTTCACTACTTTGTTTATCCCTTAACTTTGGTCTTTGGTTAGATATCAAATCACCCTACCTTCTTCATAGGTACCTACCGATTTCTCAAAAATATAATTAAATTAAATATTAGGTATAGACATATAATCTGCACTTAACCAGTTACAAAAATTAAATAAAACAGAATTCTTTAGACCTAATTTTCATTGCACATATATTTTTTGTAAAAGATCATTGGATTTTATGAAGTTATTTTTATTAAACTGTGTTTTGAATAATGTCATTGGGCATTAGCCTGGCATAATTTAAGTATAAAATTAATATAGTTCTCGCATACAAGAAATCAGAAATGAAAACTGTACAAACCATATGCCATGAACAGTCCAAATAGTCTTGTCGGATGGCAAGTTACATGTGTGTGCAGGATTAGTCTTTTTCCACGAATAACATAACGCGTTTGGCCAAGTTTGTGTGAATATAAGTATGTCCCAACTATTAGGATCTTTCGGAGGCCGTGGAGTTTTCATATTCAATCTGTAAGATAAACAAGATCGTTTAAATACCTACCTATACAATATTTGTGTTGTAAATTCATCAAGATAGTATATAAATGCATAACAATATCATAATTACTATGATAATAACTATTAATTTATAATTACCCCAAGTACAGTGTACCAAGACCAAATGTCACTATGACTGCCGACAGCAGAGCTGTCCTCTTACTCATTCCCATTTTGAGATGCTAAAATTTAAAAAAAAAATAATTCAAATAATTAAGTAGTACAATTTTTCATTTCTTAATGATACATTTATTTTCAATGTGTTACAATTAGTACAATATTTCGCGTGTCGTGGAAATGTGTTGTGAAATACCTACCTAATAATTATAGGTACTTACAATGACTCACACTTCAGACATATGGAACCATGGTAAAAAAAATTTACCAATAGGGCCAAACAATTAAAATATGAAAGTACCTACCGGGGGACCTCCGTTTGGTAAAATAATGATTACCTGTTAAAAATAGTGTAACGAAAAAAACCAAAACAAATAGTACATAATATTACGTAAAACGCTGAACCGAGAGCTCACCTGTTGTTGCCTCGAAATTCGAATTCTCGATAACAATATTCGCCTAAATTATTATGAATTATCAGTATTCAGTGCGGAACTGCGAAACGAAACGACGCGACGCACGAACGCGACAACTACGAACACACTGCACGAATGTCGGTCGGTCACGGGCTCACGGCTCACGGACGAATGACGTCAGATCGCGGCGATACAGTTCTCACCAGCGATTCGCGAACTACCAGCAGTGAGCACAACAACTGAGCTGCAGCTGCCGTCCTCGCGAACAGGATTTTATGTTCATGACAACGGTGCAATGGTGCACCTCTGCTGCAGTACAACAACAACAACAACAACACTGTCGTCTCTGTCTATCCGCGCTCGGTGCAGTGTTGTGTTTCCGTACAAAATAATAATATGGCAAAATGCCGAAATACGAGCAATGGCGATTTTATTGATTTGTGCAAAATATTGTGTGTATGCTAGTGGCGTTGCTACCGCTTTCTTAAACCGTGGTTACTACTCCATTACACTGCCATATTATTATCGTAGAACGATATATTATATAATATGATATTCGTTTTTTTTTTTGTTTATTTAAAGCCTCGACAACAAAGGTTATTGGCTTTTTATATATATATTTTATGTACTTAATAATATTTATGTACATTTTTGCAATATTTCGCACGACTAAATAAATGTAGTTTATTAATTTAGTCACGGATATAGTAGGTACATACCAAGCAGTGGAGTAGCTAGGGATTTTTTGGAATGAGGGGGCTATGGGATTTTTGTAAAATATTTGTTTTTAAATGGCTGCCTAATGCTATAATAAACAAGATCGATGGGGGGAGGAGTACAGCCCCTTAAACACCCCCTCGGATACGCCTCTGATATCAAGGTGGACATACCTTGGTATAATATACGTTTAGTGGAGAAGAGAAATATGTTAACATCATTTTAGGTTCTGAGTGAAACGATGATGTGTGTTTTTTTTTTTTTTTTTTTTTTATTTTTGTGTCTGTGTACACGATAAGTAGTCGAAATAATGCTTCGATTTTCAACTTCAGTATTTTGTTTGATTGGAAAGTGAATCTAGTTGGTGCATTCGGGGTGTCAAATTTTAAAATTCACAGTACTTTTCAAAAGCGCCAAGAAAAACAAAAAAAAAATTAAGGAAAAACGGGAATTTTTAGATTTTTCAGAAAATTTAATTTGGTTTTTGGTGTAACTTTAAAACAAATGACCGTAGATACATGAAATTTTCACTGGTCGTTTATATTTGCATTTTCTATACACGATAACATTTTCAAAATATTTTGATTTATTTTGAACTGATTAGGGTCATTTTCATTTTTCATTTTTTTTTAGTTTTTTTTCTAGAAATATCAATACAATTTTATTTGTTGGTTTCGAAAGCTTGAAAATTTAATAGAAGGCTCCTAGTATATTTTTTCAAAGGCAGATGAAAAATATTAAAAATCGTTGTCACAGTTTTTTTTTACAAGCATTTAAAGTTCAAAAATTGACAAAATATGGAAAAATCACGAAAATTAGCAATTTATTTTGAGTTAAGAATTCGTAAAGATTTTTCTTTTTAAAACTAAGATTTGAAAATGTAATACAAAATTACTCATAAGTTTGTCTAATCTTATCAATAAAAAAATCTCTACCGGACAGTCAAATTAAATTTTTATGAGCGTTTGAAATTCAAATTTTTACAACATTGGATGTTCACTCGATTTCTCATGTAGCGATTTCCTTATTTTGTTGTTATTCATAAACGGATAACTATATATACATGAAAATTTCACTGAATATTTAAATTAGCATTTTCTATACACCATACAATTTTGAAAATATTTTGACTCTTTTTGAGCTGTTTACGGATATTTTCATTTTTCAATTTTTTTAGTTTTTTTTTCTATGAATATCAATAAAGTTTTAACTGTTGGGCCAAAAAGTGTAAAAATTTAATACAAGGCTCCTGATATATTGTTACAATATCAGTTGAAAAATATTAAAAATACATAAGCACAATTTTTTTTATAAGCATTTAAACATGGAATTTTGACAGAATTTTTCAAAATCTCGAAATGTATTAATCATCGTAATTAATAAATTATAAAATGTTCAGTTTTTACAGCTAAGGATTGAAAATTTAAAACAAGGTTCCACGTAAGTAGTTAATTCTCTTAACGAAAAATCTAAAAAATATACAATCATAGTTTATTTTTATAGTCATTTTATGTTCAAATTTGGACGAAATTACATATTAAAAAACCTATTTATTTTGTTGTGATTACTTATATAATATTATTCGTGGGCACCTACTTGAAACTTCTAAAGTGTACTATTATATATCTATGATAGTATCAGGGTTTGTTATTGATGTTGATGTATAACGTGTTATAAGTAGGTACCTATAATAGATATTGTGATAATGTGATATGATTAATTTTTAATTTATTATAGGTCAATTTTTTTTTAATACCATATTAGATTTGTATATAATTTGTCTTAAACCTAGACTGACATACCGTCTTCGCTCAGAATCGTTTTTCTTATACAATGATATTGTATCATCGAATTCAAATTTAATAGCATCCATTATACAGTGACCCACTTGTAACCTACTGTACAGCAGAGCGACATCCACTTACCCACCTTTTTTAGAAATTTTGGTTACAGTATGAACTACTTCTGCGAGCAAGTAGAAAACTTGTGTTCAATTTTCATTCCTTAGCTAGAAAAATTAAATATTTTAATCATTTTGTACCTATATTATATGTAACTACAAAATAATTTGCAAATTTTCGTGATTTTCAATAATGTTGAATTTCAAATGCTTTAAAAAAAAATCTGGCATATGACCCAAAAAAAACTTTTTTAACAAGAATATAAGGATAACAACTGAGAAAATTGAAAATGTCTACCTACCTATATATAACTAAAAAGTAGTCGAAATATTTTTTGAAAATGTTATCATGATCTATATGATAATATAAACATTTTGTTAAAATTTTAAATAGGTACCTATCTACGGTTATTCGTTTTTGATTTACACAAGTTACAATAAAATAGGAAAATGGATCGATGAGTAACCGTTAGTTTAATGAATGTTTCTAATCAATAGTACAGATTCAGAACACAAAGAAAAGTAATAATACAAATACGGAATAAAACGAATAACATTTTAATTTTATACATACGTTTAATGATAAAATATTAAACATTAAGACTAGTAGTTGCATGAGACAGTGATTAAATAAAATTTAAAAATATAAAAGTTGACCTATTTCAGCAATATCAATAAGTCATGACTCGTGAATCATGATAAATGCTAAATGAGGATGCTGTGTACAAAATTGACATTTCACCTATCTGGTTAATTTTATATTTTGTAACTGTGTTTCAATAGTAATAATTCTAATTGACAACAATTCAGTAATTCACACTAACTAATTATGATTAAATCATAGAAATCATCTAAACATCTCGCACACACCACTATCATTTTGAGTCGTAAGTAATGATGCAAACAACTGTATTTTATACATTTTTGCATAAATTAATGACACACTTATTCGGCCAAATTTGTATTTAAACTTTGAAGTGTTCTAAAACATACATTCTGTCGAAAGAATCTAACTCGGACAGTAATGCTTTTTACTTTTTAGTCAATAGTCTATACTATATAAAAATATAAAGTATAATCTATTTTATGGTACAACCAAGAAGTAATTTTTATATTTTAAAAGTATCAACAAGTCCCAGAAAACTTGTTAAGTCAATCATACACCAAAAGTTAAAACAACATTGCCTTCAATAAAAAAAAGGTGGGCAAGTGGGGTCGCTCTGCTGTACAGTAGGTTACAAGTGGGTCACTGTATAATTGATGATATTAAATTTGAATTCAACGATATAATTGTATAAGAAAAACGATTCTGAGCGGAGACGGTATGTCAGTCTAGGTATAAGACATATTATATACATATCTATGATATTATAAACAAAAAATTGACCTATAATAGGTATCTATAATAAATTCCAAATTAATCATATCACAATATCCATTAGGTACTTATAACACGTTATACATTAACAAAAACCGTGATACTATCATAGATATATAATAGTACACGTTAGAAGTTTCAAGTACCTATCCACGAATAATATTATTCAATCACAATATAGGTAACTAAAATAGTTATTCTACGTTTTTTAATATGTAATTTCGTCCAAATTTGAATTTAAAATGTCTGCAAAAAATAACCGTGTTAATATATTTTTTAGATTTTTTGGTTGCAGTATGACCTATTTATGAGAACCTTTGTTTTAAATTTGCAATCCTTAGCTATAAAAACTGAACATTTTATAATTTTTTAATTACAATGATTGATAATTTTCGAGATTTTGATAAATGTTGTCAAAATTCGATGTTTAAATGCTTATAAAAAAAATTGTGCCTATGTATTTTTAATATTTTTCAATTGTTACTGTAACAATATATCAGGAGTCTTGTATTAAATTTTTACACTTTTTGGCCCTACAGATAAAACTTAATTGATATTTATAGAAAAAAAAACTAAAAAAATTTAAAAACTGAAAATGACCGTAAACAGCTCAAAGAGTCAAAATATTATCAAAATTTTATGGTGTATAGAAAATGCTAATTTAAATATTCAGTGAAATTTTCATGTATCTACAGTTGTTCGTTTTTGAATTACAACAAAATAAGGAAATCGCTACATCAGAAATCGAGTGAATATCCAATGTTGTAAAAATTTGAATTTCAAACGCTCATAAAAATTTAATTTGACTTTCTTATAGACATTTTTTTTTGATAAAGGTAGATAATCTTATAAGGAATCTTGTATTACATTTTCAAATCTTAGAATTAAAAAGAAAAATTTTTACGAATTCTTTACTCAAAATAATTTGCTAATTTTCGTGATTTTTACGTATTTTGTCAATTTTTGAACTTTAAATGCTTATAAAAAAAAAATGTGACCAAGGATTTTTAATATTTCATATATATACGTTAATTCGTTTTAGAGTTACAAAAAAAACCAAAATCGATTTTTTGGAAAACCGATTTTGTGTAAAAATTCCCGTTTTTCCTGAATTTTTATGTTGTTTTTCCCGGCGCTTGTGAAAACTACTGTGAAATTTTTACTTTTGTCTCCCCAAAGTACCAACTAGATTCACTTTACTATCAGAAAAGCTACTGTTGAAGAAAATCCAAGCACTTTTACTGTCCTAAGACGTGATGACAGACACAAAAATAAATAAAAATAAAACACACATCATTGTAAAATCAATACATTCATCGTTTCACTCAGAATCTAATAAATAGTGTTTATTTCGAATTTACAAAAAATATATTATATTTTGATTAGCATATAAATTATTTGGACACAAACATACAATCCCAGTCGACACATGTACAAATATTAAGCATTTTATATACATAGATATAAACACCAAATTTCCTATTTCATACAATAAGGAATTCAGTGTTTTATTAAGATTTTAATTCAACTAAAAAGTCGTGTACCGATTGCGTTAAAAATTCTGTATAGTTACCTGGGAAAAGGCCATAATGGTAGATAGAAATTTAAATTAAATAACAATTAAATAATATATATATATTAAATGTTATTTATAAACACAAATAGAACTTTATTGAATAAATAATATATTTTAATATGTTTCCATTATATTTTTCAACTTTAATTAACATGTAAGTAAATATTTTGTATCAATTATAACAAAATATATCCATTTTAAATACTGAAAATGGCAAGAAATAACATAATAATACAATATTTTAAATTTATAATAAATATATAAAATAGAATAATAAATTAACAATATTAAATTAAAAAATAAAAGATCTTAAAATTTAAATACAGTAAATTAATTACAAAAGATCTTAATTAATAATTAGTATTAACAATTAAAATAGTAAATAAGTACTGATTAAAAAAGATTTATAATTATTTTTTTCAACAAGTAATATCCAAAGGTCATAAACATTTTAATCATCTGTAGTTTAAGACAAACTAAAATTAATAGGATCATAAATAATTTATAAATGTTATCTTAATTTAATGTCTAAATTTTAATAAAAAATATATGGAAAACATTTTCTATTTGTTTCTAAACGTGTAATGGCAATATAATATGTAAATATAATACAAATTATACTAAACATTGGTACATTCAAAGTTTTAACATATTATTTTGATTGTTTATAATATTTTCAACGTAGGTAGTGTTATAAGTTGTAGGCATAAGAATTCATTAAGTATTTATAGACAATTTTAAACTTAGATTTGTACCAACCATTTTATAACCAAACATTTTTTATAAATATATTATTTTGAAAATACAAACAGGAATCACTTTTTGAAATCAACTAAAAATAGTTTATTAATATAAAATGTTTACTTTTACTATTGTGGTTCTATTTTTAATGTAAATGAATCATTAATACTATGCTAATTATTATATGAAATAATTAAATGTTTCCTTTCAAAATGTTGCATTTTAGTAAATATAACATTAAGTGTAAGAAAAGAAATTGTTAAAACCATAATACAAGATTCATACTAAATCTGTAATCAGTAATGGATTTATTTTTAAAAATAAAACTGATTTTTGATGGTCTTGTTAATCAGTCAGTGAATTAAATATATAAAATATTATAAACATCACAAAATGCAATCAATTACGAAAAACATTTGAAAATAACAAAATGTACTATAAATAATAAAATAAAATAAAGTATTAGAGTAGTTAAATCGTCTATTCAATCTGTAAAATGGTTAAGAGAAAATTAAATAATTTAATGTAATTTATTACTAAATACAAATCGTATTTACTTAATTAAAAAAAAATGTATTAAAAATATTAATCTAAGTACTACTAGTTTAAACTTGATCTAGTATCAATTATATAGATGAAATTTAACTTTGAAATATGTACATAATATGAAATATGTGATTGAAACACTAAAAAAGTACAAATCATATAATAAAAACTACTTTTTGTTAGATAAAATTATAAAAATACAAGATAGGTAGGATTGACATTTAAGTTTTTGTTACAAAACACTCCACTTAACAACATTTAATAGTACATATCGTATTATTGTATTAAATATTAATACTAAATAATAAAAATTATTCTAAATACCGTAAAAGCATAATCTCAATAAAATGATTTTGATCATAGTTATTACTTATTATGAATCCAAGATATTAATCCACTGTGGCAATGTCTTGCAAATTATTAAGCATCTTCCAGTTTCCGCCATACCACCTACAAATATTTAAAATTAATTTTTGTAGATAATTGTATTCATTAATAAATTTGACTTATTACATTGCACATTTCTCTAAGTAATGCCTTTTCTTCATCTTCCATGTCTACACCACTGCAGGTCTCATCACCTTTGCCTTCTAATTGTTCACGTAGCTCCAATACTTGAAGTGCAGTCAAAACCGATTCAGGATGTGTCATTTTCTATGGTGAACATAAAATAATAATAACTTAAATTTAATTTGGAAAACAACTAAATTAAAAATATCTATAACTGTTTAATAAATTAAAATTACAACAAGAATTAATAATGTAGAATTTTAAGTTTGAACAAAATTAAAATTGCATATAAAAATTAATAATAAGGAGAAAAATCATGTACATAAAGCAAGCTAATCAATTTTTAATTTCCATTAATATTTGTTAATTATATTCAACCTACTATTTAAAAAATAAAGTTTTTTTTCTTCTAAATTTCAGAATAAACTGAATTTATTTTCTTAGTACTGTCCACTAATTATTTGATTTATATAACTTGCATGATTTCATCCTTACATTTTATAAACAATTATTTGTGGTACCTACTTCAATAATAAATATAAGTACCTAATTTTTTTTAAATATTTAAAAATGTTATGTTGTCTATAACAAATGCTAGCATGAATATATTTTAGTGAAAGTTTAAAGTGTGTATGATTTTTTTTTCTGAATGTGACAAAAAAAAAATGAATTTTGTAAAAAACCTATTGTGTACGGTTTTTTTATAAGTTTTTATCAATTATTAAATCATATATTAAACAAATTGTTTAGTATAAAGCCCTCTAAATGTTGGAGATTAAAGCAAATAAGCTGCTTCAAAACGTGATAATATACACAATGTAAAACAATTATCTTTATAAGACAAAACATTCTTTGCTCCGCACAGAATCTAAAACAACTTACCGGAAAAGAACCATCAGTATTCCAGTTATTGATTTTTTGATCAATTTTTTCTTCTTGGATCATCTTTTTAGATAGCTTAGTTTTTTCTTCTTCTAACTCTTTAACCTTGGCTTCAAGTTGTCTGATATAATTCAATGATCTTTGATCTGGAGGTAAATTTTGATCTATAACAATAAATTCATATTTTATATTATACCTGTGGACCATAATAATGTAATAATAATTATCTATATTGCCAACCATTTGACTGATGTAATTGTCTATGATATGAGCCTTGACTCTGATTACCAGTTATCATATTTTCATCAGCATTTGTCGAAGAGCTGCTTCCATCACCTTCATCTCTTCTATGTAGTTCTTCAGGTATATTTCCAGAACCTGTAGAATTTCCACAAACTCTACATACAGAGTTATCCCTCAATCTGTTTGGACCACTTCGTTCTTCATCCAAGTATAAACATAACTCCTAATACACAAAATTATAAATTAATTTTTTGATACATATAACAAATAGGTAGTTTACAATAATGAAAAAACCTTAAGTTCAATGTTGTCTTCAATGAGATGCTGCTGTTTGGCTTCAAGATGTCTTAATTTCACCTGATATGCAGCAACTTCTTGTCTCATAACAGAAGCTGTATATCTTCCAAATCTCTGCCATTCTCTTGCTAGTTTTCGTCCTTTTTGTCTGTCGTCATCCAAAAAGCAACATAAATCTCGTAACTCTTGATTTTCGTCATTCAGTCTTTGATTCACTTCTTTTAAGCTATTGATTTCTGACATCAACTGCCCTACCTTGAACAATTTATTTTGGAAATTAAAAAATTCTACTTTGATGGAACGATAGAAACAAAGTGAAACTAACCTGATCTGGAGTTATTTTGTTTGAATTGTCCGAATCTATTTTTCGTACAAACTTCAGCATATCCGATGGTTGCTCTCCGGGCAAAGTTCTATATCTATGGTTTTCGGCAGTATTAGCATATGGCTTTTCACCTTGTTGCCTCCTACAATTATTACCATACATTTTAAGAATTTGATCATTACATTTTCAATAAAAATATTTTACTATTTATTTGTACCTACCTGTCAATATTAGTTGGCGGATAATTGCTTAGTTGTACATTATATTGACGATTAGGACTTGGTGGTGGTTGATACTTAGGTGGTATTACCACATTTTGTTTCTGGCTGATTGCAGTGTTTGGGCCATTGTAATTTTTTGGTAGTCCACTAACACAAGACATTATAAAACATCTATGTACGAATGGACATGTTAGACTACATAAATAATGATGCGATCATGCGAAGCAATCCACACTGGTTAGGTCTAAAACAAAAATAGATAATAACAATTATAAAAGCAACCTTCTTAAAATAATTCACACATTTAGTTATCAGATAAATTTTAAAAGAGAAACCATTAGAAAGTGGTATATTATTTTCGTATGTTAAATAAATAGTGAATAAGTATGAGATACATACGTACACGACTAGACAAAGCAATTTCGATCGTACATAAACGACAATTATTTGTGATCACAACAAAATTAGAATATTTAATATTATAATATAATGTTTAATGATGAATACGCAAAGAGCGAAAGTTTATCATTTTAAAGAAAAATACCAACACGACACAATGAACGATAAAGTAGGTAAATAAACTCGATAATAGACGATATTATTATTACTGGTACAAGGAAAAAACTAAAAAGTGATAGCAGGTAGCAACCTGTTTCGTGTTTACTAAAAATTCTTAGGACAACCTGTCGTGTTGTATGGTGGTAACGAACAGGTTCCCCTCCTATGGATTTTTTGTTTAGTTCACAATTCTCCACCACACAGATACAGCGCTACAAAGTACAAGACAAATCAAGACCAGGGCATAAACCGAATCACCTAATAAAAAATTGTAAATACTAAAATAGGTAAACAATAGGTACCTAAACAAAATACAAAGAGCCACAATTGTGGTATTGTCCATTGTCTATAATAGACATATATAGGTATACATATTGGCTATTTATTATTTATTAATATTTTATTTAATTATGTTACATTAGTCTTATGAGTTACGAGGAAGATTATGATTTATGACATAGGAAGGATGCATTTTGGCGCAATACGTTTGAATTAAACTCGAAATTAAAAGTCTGGCACTATCTCCAAGACAAGTGAGTTCTGACAGTTCTGAGCGACTGAGCATGATCTAAGATAATTAGGTATCTTATATTATCTTTGTTTATGCTAAGAACCAACACGTTTATGCTTTTCATAAATTCCAACCCATCTCCACCAACTACTGTCGGATACTGGTCAGTTGTCAATGGCAAACGACAGTATAATATTACCACAGGATAGAATAAATGTATTCTGCGATATTAAACAACACATTCCTGCTGAATATCTGTGATTGAAAATCAAGTGGCTGCATGTGGCACACTTAAGAAAAGAAACAGTCGCCGTCAATAATATTAAGATGGGACGTTTGGTCTCCCGGTATTTTAAATTACTAGGTAAATTAAAATCACAATTTTATTTTTTATTTAAATTATTTTTATATAACGTAAAATGTCAGTAATTAAAAATTTCAAACTATTATAAAATATATTACCTATGCGCAATACAATTTTCATCAGTCAAATTAAATTTTTAAAAATTATAGCACGCTTCTCGATATTGTTCCTGTACAAGGAAAATCTATGAATCTTAAATATGTTTTTGTTAAGGGGCCTCACTACCTACCACTTCTTTTTTTTGTAAAAAACTACTGTTTCCAATTTCAACGATACGTGTCGACAATTATCACGATTTTCATTCTGAAAAAATATTCTGATTGTCCGTAATATATACGAGTGAACGATCGAGCCACATTTTTAATCTTTGTAATTTAAATTGCAATAAAAATTGTAAAAAATTCAAAAAAAAAAAACAGAATTTCCAACTTAAATATTTAATTAACTAAATAAAATTTTAAAAAGGTGGGCAAGTGGGTGTCGCTCTGCTGTACAGTAGGTTACAAGTGGGTCACTGTATAATGGATGATATTAAATTTGAATTCAACGATATAATATTAATATCATTGTATAAGAAAAACGATTCTGAGCGGAGACGGTATGTCAGTCTAGGTATAAGACATATTATATACATACAAAAAATTGATCTATTATAGGTACCTACCTATAATAAATTCCAAATTAATCATATCACAATATCCATTAGGTACTTATAACGCGTTATACATCAACAAAAACCGTGATACTATCATAGATATATAATAGTACACTTTAGAAGTACCCACGAATAATATTATTCAATCACAACAAAATAACTAAAATAGTTATTCTAGGTTTTTTAATATGTAATTTCGTCCAAATTTGAATTTAAAATGTCTGTAAAAAATAACTGTGTTCATATATTTTTTAGATTTTTTTGTTACAGTATGAACTATTTATGAGAACCTTTGTTTTAAATTTGCAATCCTTAGCTATAAAAACTGAACATTTTATAATTTATTAATTTCAATGATTGATAATTTTCGAGATTTTGATAAATTTTGTCAAAATTTGATCTTTAAATGCTTATAAAAAAAAATTGTGAATATGTATTTTTAATATTTTTCATCTGCCTTTGAAACAACATATTAGGAGCCTTCTATTAAATTTTCAAGCTTTCGCAACCAACAAATAAAATTTTATTGATATTTCT
The DNA here is from genome assembly GCA_949089665.1 of Macrosiphum euphorbiae. Taxonomy (NCBI): domain Eukaryota; kingdom Metazoa; phylum Arthropoda; class Insecta; order Hemiptera; family Aphididae; genus Macrosiphum; species Macrosiphum euphorbiae. The sequence goes on along the minus strand of CARXXK010000003.1, from coordinate 72,942,616 downwards.
AGAAAAAAAACTAAAAAAAAATGAAAAACGAAAATGTCCCTAAACAGTTCAAAATAAATCAAAATATTTTGAAAATGTTATCGTGTATAGAAAATGCAAATATAAACAACCAGTGAAAATTTCATGTATCTACGGTCATTTGTTTTAAAGTTACACCAAAAACCAAATTAGATTTTTTGGAAAATCGATTTTGCGTAAAAATTCCCGTTTTTCCTTAATTTTTATGTTGTTTTTCCCGGCGCTTGTGAAAACTACTGGAAAATGTTTACTTTTGACCCCCCAAAGTACCAACTAGATTCACTTTCCTATCAGAAAAGGTACTATTGAAGAAAATCGAAGCACTTTTACTGTCCCAAAACGTGATGACAGACACAAAAATATAAATAAAAAAAAGTGGATGTCGCTCTGCTGTACAGTATGTTACAAGTGGGGCACTGTATAATGGATGGTATTAAATTTGAATTCAATGATATAATCTCATTGTATAAGAAAAACGATTCTGAGCGGTGACGGTATGTCAGTCTATGTATAAGACATATTATATACATATCTATGGTATTAAACAAAAAATTGACCTATAATAGGTACCTATAATAAATTACAAACTAATCATATCACAATATCCATTAGATACTTATAACGCGTTATACATCAACAAAAACCGTGATACTATCATAGATATATAATAGTACACTTTAGAAGTTTCAAGTACCCACGAATAATATTATTCAATCAAAACAAAATAACTAAAATCGTAATTCTTGGTTTAAATATGAAATTTTGTCTAAATTTGAAATTAAAATGTCTGTAAAAAATAAGTGTGTTTATATATTTTTAGATTTTTTGGTTACAGTATGAATTATTTAAGAGAATCTTTGTTTTAAATTTTCAACTCTTAGTTATAAAAACTGAACATTTTATAATTTTTTAATTCCAACGATTGATAATTTTCGAGATTTTGATAAATTTTGTCAAAATTCCAACTTTAAATGCTTATAAAAAAAAATCGTGCCTATGTATTTTTAATATATTTCAACTGCTATTGTAACAATATATCAGTAGCCTTTTATTAAATTTTTACACTTTTTGGCCCAACAGATAAAACTTTATTGATATTTATAGAAAAAAAAACTAAAAAAAATTGAAAGCTGTAAATGTCCATAAACAGCTCAAAAAGAGTCAAAATATTTTCAAAATTGTATGGTGTATAGGAAATGCTAATATAAACATTCAGTGAAATTTTCATGTATCTACAGTTATTTGTTTTTGAATTACAACAAAATAAGGAAATCGCTACATGGGAAATCGAGTGAATATTCAATGTTGTAAAAATTTTAATTTCAAACGCTCATAAAAATTTAATTTGACTTTCTTATAGACATTTTTCTTTTGATAAAGGTAGATAATCTTATAAGGAATCTTGTGTTTAATTTTCAAATCTTAGATTTAAAAAGAAAAATTTTTACGAATTCTTAACTCAAAATAATTTGCTAATTTTCGTGATTTTTCCATATTTTGTCAATTTTTGAACTTTAAATGCTTATAAAAAAAATTGTGATTAACGATTTTTAATATTTTTCATCTGCCTTTGAAACAATATATTAGGAGCCTTCTATTAAATTTTCATGCTTTCGCAACCAACAAATAAAATTTTATTGATATTTTTAGAAAAAAAACTAAAAAAAAATGGAAAATGAAAATGTCCCTAAACATATCAAAATAAATCAAAATATTTGATGTTTAAATGTTTTATATTAGAAAAAAGCTTTAATCTTCAACATTAAGGATGATTTCCGGTCGCAAATTAGATGTAGCTGCTTTTGATGGGTACATTTTAAAATTAAAATTTAATATTAAATATATAAATATTTATAAATTATCACTAAGTCAAAAATTAAAAATATTCAATAAAATAGGATCCACATAATTTTCTTTTTACTACTAATTTTGATTTTAACAACAACTCTTTTTTTTAATCTATCTTTTATAAACACCTTGCAAAACATTTCTTAAAAATAGTTGAACAACAAGACGTGGTATATGTATATTATATTAAATTAATTATTTTTAAATTATAAATCATTTTATGCAGACATGTAGGTACCTACTCCACCATTATGCATCCATGTCCTGGGTTTCTTTATCTGATTTTTAGAATAATTATCATACATTTCATCATTTTATTATAACTTCATTATTTTAAGTTCTATGAAATGTAAAATTTAATGCATTGACTTTGAGCAACTGCTTTGGAAATATCATAGCGATTCAAAGGTACAGTCTACAGTCTTCGTTATCTACAACAGACATTGGATTTTTACTTAAAATAATATTTTAAATTTTTTGTACGAACTTACTTTTAAATTTAAAGTTATATTTTTCAACTGCACTCTTTTTTATTGTGTAATCTTACTAATAAACTTTGAAATACTGCATCGTATAATAAACCGAACTAAATTCTGTTGAAGTTATATTTCCGAACTGTATAGTGATTGTTGTATACACATCGCAAATTGTATAAACAAATCTATCTACACTTTGGACCTCGATGTGTACAAAAGTCACTGTATACATGGGGAAATGTATACAATTGCGGATTTAATATGTAACATATTATATACTTATACATATTATATTATAACTTATAACTTATAATACTTGAAAAGTAAATGGTAAAATACTAAACTAAAATGTATTTATTATGTTGAATATTGTAGATTTTATATTACGACTGAATGAGTCACTAAATACAATATTTTATACATATTAGCCGCCCTCCGTGCAGGTGCGCCTCCCCGATCGGTTGTTCGGTGACGGGTATGACATGACGAGTGACGACGTTAAAGTTTGGACGTTGTTATTTGTATCATTAACGAAATTTTACGATTTCCGAAAATATCCAACAATGTCTATAGACTTGTTTTAGAATTTAGATTTTTTTTTAGTATTTTCTGCTTTCACCATTTAAAAATGTATATTTCAGCCGTACCTAAATATAATATAATATATTATTATAATAATAAATTCACATTAAGAGAATAAATCGGGCGATCCATCCATAGTCGTTACCATACACACTATATTATTATTATAATACTGTTTGTCTTAAATCAACCCACAGTGTTGTCTGATTCGCTTGGGGACGTCAAACTGTTTACACGTCCTGCAATGTCAGGTATTTATTTATCTTATAATTTTACATCAGAGGCATAGGACATCACTATACTGTACCTAAGGGGGCCCGGTCACACATTCCATGTGTAATTAACGAGTATTTACGACGCTCAAATTTTCGGTCTGCAGCACATGGGTAACTATAATATTAAATCCCCTTTATATTTGCAAGCTATATAACATCGCTGTATAATAATATTATGATTTATGTTTCTCGGTTTCTCTTGGCCGCAGTTATACTGCCCAACACAAACTTATATTGATCTATCATCTAGTCCGGCACGAGCATCGAATATAATATTAAGCATCTCAAGGTGTCTGTGCGAGGAGGGTGTCGGTTTGAATTTGTTTGTCTACAAATGTCAGATCAGGGTATGTCTAGTTGTACTGTTAATATTGGTTGAAAACACCTACGCGTACAAGCCCGAAATAATAAATAGTAAAAAAGGTTTCGCTGACAAGTGCATAGCTATACTGCAGTGAAAGCGAATAATATTATACTTAATATTATTATTCCGCTCGGGTAGGACAAACTCAACAACGGCACAATCTGATATAATATAATACTATTATATCTTGGATTTAAGCATACATTATACATGTATATTGGATATGACCGACCAAGCGCAAAGTAAAAATTGCGTGTTAGGTAGGTACTTACACAAAATTGAAAATATATTCATGTCAAAATAATGGTTTTTCGAAAAGTTTCCCGGAAGATTGGTAAATTTGAAAAAAAAAAACTATAAGGCCTTTTAAATTTACCTGTTGGATTTTTCTATAAATTGTTTTTTGTTTATAAATGGTAGAAAGGTTACATGATATTATTATAGTTTATTGGTAAAGTAATTCATAATAGAAGTTATAATATTTTTTCTATTTATATATATTAATATATTATGGTTCCCACTGCTATAATAGTATACTATTATATTATAAATTCGAAAGTCACTCACTGACTAAACACTATAAATCTCAAAAATATTTTGACCTACGAAACTTAAATTCGACAAGTAGGTAGTTTATAGGTATGAAAAGTTTTGCGACGAAAGGTCAAAATTGATGATTAACAGTAGTTTTCAAAAGCGTCGGAAAACCCAAAAAAATATGGTTAGGTTTTTTGTTTGTGTAATTTCAAAATGAATAACCGTAGACACTTTAAATTTTCACCAGATATTTATAATGGCATTTTCCATACATGGTAAAATTTTCAAAATATTTTGACTATTTGTGCTATTTATAGCAATGAGAAATTTTTTGAATTTTGTAAAATATTTATCAATTAGAAATTCATACAGTTTTTCATAAAATTTCTTAACAGAAGATTTCCAACCAGTTTTCCTACTTTTATCAAAAACAAATTGTTCGCCTGAAAGTTACGATAGTTATATCAATGAGATATTTTTGATTTTTATTAATTTCTTTTTAATTATTAAACTTGATTATTTATAAAATAGTATGCTAGGATGACACGACGCTTCCGTTGAGAATCCTTTTTTGGTATGCAATAATTTATCATTGAATTTAATTGTAACACATCCATTACAATGACATGCTCGACAACTATTACTATTGCGCAGCAGAGCGGTCCCGGTACCCGCACTTGTCGACCTTTTTTTAAAATTTTAAATGGTTGACTTTGGTTGCAGCTGATAATAAAAGTTGGTCATTTAAAATAAATGACCGATTACCACAGTGGGTGATGGAAATTGCTTATTCCGTTCCGAATTATTTGGCACACAACAAATTATTGAGATTCATAATGGCTGTGTATATACCTGGATACCTATATTATTGTTATTAACTTTTGGGTCGATACTGACTTACCAGTTACTTGCCTTCAAGTTAAAATTGTATCCTTGTAAAATTTAAGGTATTTTTCCAAATATATTTAAGATTTAATTTATTTATAAAAATGTAATACATATAATATATAGGTAAGGGTATGTACCTACTTACTAATTATTTAAGTAAATTAGGCATTAATATACCTACTTTAAATACTAGGGACACCTATTCACTTACTATACATTTATCACCAATTTATAATTTTTCATTAGTAAGTTCATCTTTACTACATCTCTATTTTTTGAGAAATTTAATGTTTGTTATAACTTACAACCACAGTTTAATTCAAATCTAAAACTCTATTCAAAATTATTCAAAAAACAAAACAAAACAGTAAATAAAATAAAATTATAGTTCTTGCTATCATTGTAACTTAATTAGTAGGTATAAATGTTAAAATGATAAAATATATGGGAGACGGAGTGGCCGGGTTTGAACATTTTCTAACACAATTTTAAATCTCATATAATACGCATCAAGTCTATATAAATATATACCTTAACACATTTTTTATTACATTATACTTCAACCACAGAACTCTTTTAAAAGCCTTTATTTGCAATTATTTGTTGTACGTATACCTACTTAATTATTGTTTTAAAGATGCTTTAACGAGGTAATTTTATTGAGGAACGTGCTTTTGGCCTTTGCGATGTTTACTGTAACGTCACTTGCAGCTATATATTAAACACAACTAGTAAGACAGCCATTATACCACTTATACCAATGCGGTTGACTGTTGAGTGTTGAAATGTTAGACTAAACAAAACAAACACGGGATAGTGGATACCGTAAGTCACTCACCCGTGCTACTATACATACACACCAGACGTTATACTGAAGATAATAGATATCTCTCACGATTATATAGGTTAGGTAGATACAATCGTGTATAACACACAATCTGACAATCATAATATGTATATACATAATTAACTCACTATAATAATACTCAGCTGTATATGCCTATTTGTTTCAATGTTTCATTATGATAAATTATATTATCCCATTTCAGGTTTGTATTACCATCAGTGAACCCGTACGTATTATGTAGGTATTGTAATAATACACTACAAGTTATCTCTGCTATTATTTGCAGTATAAATCAATTATAATGTATAGGGTATACCTGCTACATTTTAAAGTTATTTAAATTCTCTTGTATAAAACGGCCTTTTTGTCTTGTCGACGTCTATCTGCAGCCTTTACAAGTCATCCTTAATTGTGTAGATACGTATATAAGTATATAACTAACATTCGGTGTATTCTCTCTCAATGTCTATCCACTTAAATTTATCCAAGCTGTGATTTTTTGCCTGTCTATACTACTTGAGTGTATAACTTTTTGTATTTTTTTTTCTCTCTATTAACATACACCTCTTGTAAATGTACTAATTTATACTTTTATAATATACATATATTCTGCACTTTAAGAACACTTACATTTTAAAAATGTCATCATTATATTAATCAGTTATTATTTTTTCGCTTTTATTTCTCTGTACTTATATAAAATCTGAGTAATATATTTCCTCTGAATAAACTTTTGAGCATCTTTTAACATTTATTTTTATTCCTTTTATTCGATCGTAAATACTTAAGTAAGTATTTACGATTGAATAACAGTGATTATTGATTATTTACTTATATTATATGATTAGTTCTAACTGTAAATTTGATTTAAAAAAAAAAAACTTTAATAATATTGTTATTTTTACTGGTTTTGATTTTTATATTGTGATATAATTGTGAGATTTTTGAAAATAACAATTAAGTACTGTATGAAATAAAAGCATACTTAATAAGGGATGCTTCAGATATCAGATATTTTATACAATATGACGTACGATTTAAATTTTAAATTTTTTTTCTGACTTTTTAGTGGTTAAAACAATTGAGTTAGAACTAAAAGCGTTCGTACAAAATAAATAATTTTACCTACCGAATAACATACCTAATATTGTATAGAATAGAAAAAATAATATAAAATGATTTTAATAAAATATCAACGTGATAAACAAAAATTATAGATCATTAACTTACTACCCACTCAAATTATTGATAAATTAATTAACCCTTCAAATTATTTCTATTAGGAAAAGTGACTCTTCGCACAAGTCATCGTTGTAAAATCATTACAGTCTTCGGATACAAAAAGATTACTTAAAAAAGATACTGAGATATCAAAATAATTATTGAAAAATGTATAAAACAACTTAAGACCAAAACAACAGCAAAATTCGACAAACGTCGATAATTGTAGATAATCGATGCTGGTCTAACAGATATCGTTTCACACCAATAATTTCGTGGCCATCAGCTACGAATATGTGCCTGTGCTTAAAGTTTATTACAGTACGTATGATGATGTAAAATCTAACAATCGTCCTTTTTCCTTGAACGTTGAGTATTTTACTGTTAGCTACTGTCCTTATCCGGTATTAGAAATTTACACTTTTTTAAACAGATTTTACCCTACGACCAAGACCAAGTGGGTTTTGATATTCGTAAAAATTGTAAATCGGGAAAACGTACGGTATTCAGGGAATACATATAAATATAAAATGGACAAGGATTTATTAAATGGGGGAAATTTGTAAGTATTTTCACACAATTCCTTAATCTACAGTTAATAGAATTTCGGGACGATTGTTGTAAGCCTAAGCTCTAACCACTGCAGTAGATGATGGTCTACTATATGTACCTTAACTTATCACAGCTTAAAATAATAACGGGATAATAATCACGCAACCACAGAAACCATTGTCCTCGGCAGAGTATTTACTCTTATATTTTAGTGTAAGGACTCTGCAGCTATAACCATCCAAGTTTACTAGTCAAGTTTTTGTACCAACACTAAAACATTGTAAGTGAAACAGCGTATTCGATAAAATATAACTTACATACCGTATGACATATACTATAAATAAAGTGTTTATTGATACTGCAGTTGTACCCATATTAGATTGACGCTTGATTGAAATAGGTGACACTGATGGTGATACCCAAATAAGTAATAAGTAATAACCATGGCTAGGCACTTATAGGAGTTTTCATGTTAACTAATATTCGTTCAAAACATAGGTTAGGGATAATAATATTATAGAAATTTTTTTTTTGCAAAATTTTATTTTTTTTCACATGTTTGTGCATATTTTGTTATATTCTCATTTCAAGTGCATATTTTACATAGGTATATTTTCAAAATAAAATAAATTTGTTCTTTAAATTGGTAAAAAAAAATGTAATTAGGTATGCCTAAAATAATATTCAAAGAAATTAGTGTGGGTGTTTTCCTCATCCGCGGTAGGTACCATTTATAGTTGAAATTATGTATACCACCGATATGCTCTTATCAATTTGGGTATTAATTAATAATTATTGAATTAACTAAAGTAAATGTGATAGGAACGACAGGGTGCCAACGGAGAGTTAGATCAAAACCGCACATCTCTTTTTCAGATTTTAAAGTCTATACGTTTTAAAAAAATAATGGCTGTTTAATGAGATTTAATCAATCGATTTTAATCAACAAGTAAATAAACGGCCGTGGTCTGATAAAATGCCGATGACAACATTTTTCACTTTTTTTTTTATTTATTTATCGATTGACATATAAATACATAATTCACAGTGGATCTCAATAAGTCTAAATTCAAAGGAATTTAAAGTTTTTAGATTTTTAAGGTTTTTGACTTATCGATGAGGTTTGACCTATAGAGGTTCCACTGCTCTATTAATAACAATTAATATTATACACCAGTAATACAATGGTTCCCAACCCGGGGGAATTCCCCGAGGGAGGAATTTAGATACTGCAGCATGGGGGATTATGCATACCTGAAGTATATATTTATATAGTATTTCATCACTTTATTTGTATTTTGTATAAATACCTAATATAATGATGAAATAACGAGAATTGTCTTGCCTGCAGTGGCCTCCTTTTGGTGACCCCTGCACAACAAAATATTATATTCTTGAAAACAGTTTGTTATTTTGTATATAAAATATGCATAGCTAATAGTCGATTAACAAGTAGTATAAAACTGTATTTAGTAATAATAAAATGTCAGGCTCCGTCTTTCTTGAGAATTTATAAAATTTAAGGGGAATATTATGGTACCTATTTAAATATTTTATTATAATACGCTGTATAGAAATATATATAGATGCTTATAGATATAGTAGATATGGCCATATCGGATTATATCGACTAAATATAGGTAGGTACTTCATTTATGGGCCGTGATTTTTTAGATCACCCCCACTATCGTTGGAAGTAAGCCTTGGTTTTTTATTATACACTACAACAATTGTTTTAAAATTACCTAGCTTAAAGTTGAATAAAAATTAATATTACCGTTTAAAATAAATTCAAGCTGCAGTTAATCAATATGGGGTCTCGGAAGGTAAGCTGTATACGTATTAACAATTGTATTTAAAAATGTTATCACTCATCAAATAACCAAAACCTAACCAACCACTATACCCTCCCCCATAAAACAACATATCGATACAGTAGTTTTAAAGTGAATTATGAGTATTTAAAAATTGTAAATTGTTTGTACATCTTAAAATAGGTACTCATAATAACTCTCTTTAAAATTAAAATATAATAAAAAGCCTACAAGATTGCCTATAGATAATAATCTATTACCTTTAAATATTATAAGAAGTTAGTTCACTCTAGTTTTTAAACCAACTGAACTAAACGTGATCTGCTGAGAGTACAATTTTCTATGTTACGCACTTTTAAGTTGCAAGACGGATACAGCACATGCGAGTATCACGTTATCTTAATAACACGTTATCGTAGTAAATTGTAATGTCCGCGTGACATTATTATTGTTTTTGGGAAGTCGGTTAGAACTCGGTTTCGAGTAGTTAATACTTATATATTATACTTATATTACTTTGTTATAGTTCATAGTTATAGCCTATAGGTATTCGTTCAACTTTTCTTAATACAATAAGTTTGCCTTGTTATTTATGTTTACATCCGGTACTAACTCGGTAATAATGTTATTGCTGATGTACCTACCAATGTGTCGTTTTTCTATGATCGTATTTCACTGAGACGTGCTATGCTTTTTTATAGTTATACCTACGCACAATGTATACCTACCAGTTAACTAGGCTACCTAGCCTACAAACTTCCAACTATATTATCTAAAATAGTAAAATATAATATTCAGTTTGAGCATTAAGTTTCAATATCTTGATAAAATCTAAATATATGCAAATATAACTTAATTTGGTTCGAAACCGCTTGTAATCGAAAATACTAGACTGCTTTCAATCAAGTTATATCAATATATTTTATGGAACTTGTGATGTATTACTGATGTCGTAGGTCAGTATAAGCATAGATTAAATATACTATTAATAGTTAATTATGTTAATCTATGGTATAAGTCTTTTTTTAAAAATTGCTTTCTGTTTGCATTCTCGAGTTTAGAATCCAAACCGATTTACTCTCTCGAATTCAATGCAATTAAACCGAAACACTCCAAGCGCAGGCTCATCTCGATTGGATTTGTGCACAAAGCGAGGCACAGCGACACCGTGAATTGCATTTGAATTGAGGTACTTACATTCAATACGAAATACATCGCGGAACACCGTATTGTGTGATATTGTTCATTTTCTCCCGCAAAAAATCGGGTTTAGTGTAGTATTTTTAGGTTTCGTATTTTTTAAACGATTTAATTTTATAACAATATTATTGCCCCTAATAATGGCCATACTATATAAACAAAAATAAAATATGGCTTAACATTTACGTCGCCAACGGTTGTCAACGTGCTTCCAAGTAAACACAGTAAATAATATTATTCCACATTATTTTTCTAACATCCGATCTGTTCGTTTCGACCTAAGTCAAACTTTTTAGTGAAGATGTATTCGGTTACAATAACACTATGTCTATGTTTCTGCATCTTGTCGGAGTCAATGGGTGGGCTCGTGGTTATGAGTCGTGTCCCCCCGGATCCGAGGAAAAAGTCCGAAACAGTATTGCAACTGCAGCCGAGAGGACCGGAGTATAATATGGCCGCCGATCAAAAAGTTAAGTCGTCACCGCCACCACCGATCTGCGACTGTTCCCATGTATCCGAATTTCCTCATCAGCACGTCGTCGGTTCGCAGATAACCAGCCGCCGTCCACCGAACATCGACGGTCCGAAGGTAAACGAATACCGTCCACCGCACATCGGCTTCCCGAAGGTAACCGGTTACCGTCCATCGGCGTCGACGAACTGCCCAACGCAATGTCCACCCCGATGCACTATGCCTCCGTGGCCGACCCGCCGGACGCCACCACCATGCACGACTTGTCGGACTACGCAGCCGCCTTGTACCACTCGTCGGACCATACCACCATGTACTACGTGCTGGACCATACCGACATGCACCACTTGCACCTTACCGCCATGCACGACTCGTCGGACTACGCAGCCGCCTTGTACCACTCGTCGGACCATACCACCATGTACTACGTGCTGGACCATACCAACATGCACCACTTGCACCTTACCGCCATGCACCACTCGTCGGACCATACCACCATGTACTACGTGCCGGACCATACCGACATGTACCACTTGCACCTTACCGCCATGCACCACTCGACGGACCATACCACCATGTACAACTTGCTGGAACATACCACCATGTAGCACGTGCCGTACCAAGCCGCCATGTCCCTCGTGCCGGACGCTGCCTCCGTGTGACGAATGCCGGACAAAAAAACATCCGCCTGTATTGGCCATAAGTGTCGAAATTAACCTACCACAATAGGCCAGTGCGTCTAACGTGGTACGTTAATTTCGACTTGTACGGACCAATACCATTAGAGGTTTGTTCGTCCGGCATTCATCACACGTTGGCAGCGTCCGGCATGTTGTACATGGCGGATTTGTACGGCACACACTAAGCTTAAGTACACTTGTAAGTTCCGTACATTTGCTTGTTTAGTTTTGTAATTTATTTTGATAATAAAAAAAAAGTTTTTGTATATATTTAAATCTCTTTATTTTCGATGCAGTAGATCTTAGTAAGAAAAGTAGAAAAACTTAAGCTTGATGTGAAAGGACAAATATAATATACCATTACAGTCTACAACACAATTATTTTTATTTTTGTAACAGGTTTTTTGTATTGTTACTTTCAAAAAACAGATGACGATAATAATCGATGTGACAAAACTATTATGTACCAAGTACCTACCTATAGGTATTCAATTGTTTTATGAACTAATTTCGAGATGTAATTCTAACTGTACGCATACACTACAAAAACCGTTTCAAAAACCTAATTCAATTTTTTAAAGTACCAATTGGACTATCTTGTTATAACTATTATATTATTATTGATAAAGTATTAATAGTATTTTACCAGAAATATAAGGAGTATGCAATACATTTTTCACGAACGGTCTCGCATCCATGTCCTTGCTCAGCATTTTGGTCACCATTTCTTGTAATTGTGCCGGGAGTTTGGGCAATACATTGTGAATTTGACTGTCTAACCGAAAAAAAAAATATAAATACAACTAATGTACATCTTGATTATCAGTAAAAACATGTGCTGAAATAGATTTTAAATTTATGTGCTACAATATAATATAGTGCAATATAAAGTACCTAGATGCACACATTTCAGCAAAATATTATAAAGTTTATGTGATATTTATTGATTACGAATAATCAGTTAAACATGTATTTATAATAAGATTATTATAAATCAGTTTAATTGTATATGTTTCAACTTATAAAAAAAATTCAAATACTGAAAAACTTACTGTGCTGTAATATTTTACTTCACAAAGAAATATTCTCGAACAAATAAAGCTACACAAAATAACTAATCTAACGGACGTGAAAAGTTTAATAATATATTTTTATTTATGCGTACCTCTTATACCGTGTGTTCAATTTTAAAGGTAACAGGAAATATTTCGATCGTTTGGCCTTGAATTTGATTCGGGGTTTTTATACCGCATATAGGACTTATAAATACATATTTTTTTAATAAATTCAAATTTTTTTTTTTATCAGCGCATGCGCAGTAAAATAAAAATTTCTTAAATAGCAACCACTATTTTGGAGACCGGATTTCGATTTCTTTATTTTTTCTGAACAACTTTGATCTTTACAGTTTGATGATATCTTCAAAATTGCCATGTTTATGACTGTCGGAAGTTTTAAAATAGTTAATTCGTAAATAATTGTGTGGTGGATGATATCTCTCGGGATATCGTTCAGCATAAAGTGCCGCTGCGTTACGCGAATTTTGATGACATTCTCCAAAAATTAATACCATATCGGTTTTTTCGGAATAGTTTGCCATTGTACAGAAAATAATGTGTCACGCGCGACTTACGAAAAACGTTTGACTATTCACAATCAATTTTAGAATGCTATCAAAATATCTTATTCACACAGGTTAATAGTATAACTTTCATTATAATACTATTAAAAACAAATTAAGATAATAGTAGTAGATAATTTAGTAGTTTTAATAAAAATAAATTGTTATAATAATACCTATAAATACCTATAAATTAAGATAGACCGTTGAAAAATGCAATATTTACAAATTAACTATTTTAAAACTTCCGACCGTCATAAACATGGCAATTTTGAAGATATCAACAAACTGTACAGATCAAAGTTGTTCAGAAAAAATAAAGAAATCGAAATCCGGTCTCCAAAATAGTGGTTGCAATTTAAGAAATTTTTATTTTACTGCGCATGCGCTGATAAAAAAAATTAAAAATTTGAATTCATTAAAAAAATATGTATTTATAAGTCCTAAATGCAGTATAAAAACCCCGATTCAAATTCAATGTCACACGATCGAAATATTTCCTGTTACCTTTAAAATTGAACACACGGTATATATATACAGAGCACTGTAATGTGCATTATGACGTGTGTACTGTGTATGCAGTTAGTATGCAAGTATTAATTTTTTTGTGACAATTCGACAATTTGGCAAAGGAACAATTCATATGTCGGACGTCATGTGGTTGACTATCATTTTGAGCAAGGTCGCCAACCACAAGCCAGCCAACAGGACAAGGAAAAAAATTATATCAATGATAATAAATATAACAATCTCATGAAACAATATTTAAATAGATAGAAAAATGTGTATATTAATTTGGTGACTAGAAAGCCAAAACGGTATAAAATTATGTAAGAAGGCATTTGTATTGAGATAAAAATGCAATTGTAATGTAACTGAGTAGTTTTTTCAGTTGTATTATGGTCCGTATTATGGTCCCCCCCCCACTCTCAAACACTGAAATGACACCACTCAATGTACACACAATATTATATAATATCAAAAGGGATCAGACGGCAGTTGATGTCTGATGGTCCTTTTCACGTTTCACCATCGTTCTTCCAACGGACATCACCGGGGAAAACTTAAGCTGCCGCTACTCAAAACAATAAACTGATGATGTATTGGTCCGATTTGTCTCCGTAGGCTGTAGTCTGTATGAACAGAAGATAGCGAGGATGGAATAGACTGCCAGGTGTGAATTTTTTACGATATAAAGCGACTTCAATTGGGGCTCATTTTAAAGATTATAAAAACAGCTTTTAGAGAAAGCTGCAGCCAGCATGTGTTGTATCCGTCTCACAAATGCGTAACATCACAAATTTAAGCTCAGCAGATCAAGTTTAGCTTCGTTAGCTTAAAATTAGAGTGAATCGAACTATTATGAAACTTGATGGTATAAGGTCATTATTTAGTTTTACGATAGTTTAAAGTTTTAGAAAGTTTTGGGTATATATAATATAGTGTAAAACTGTAAATTACAAATGCTCATAACTAGGGTTGTAAAATTTCATGAAATTTATTTTCTTGAAATATTTCATGAAATATTTCATGAAAAATTCATGAAATATTTCATTTCCATGAAAAATATATTTTTTTATTTCCAAGTGAACATTTTTAAAAGTTGGTTTATTGTATGAAATAAAGAAAATATGTAACATAGTTACATACTACATACATAAAAATACACAAACATAGACATATAAAAAACTAGATAACCCACTATAAGACAATTTTGAAGTCAGCCATATGCCAACAGGGAAAAATTGCATGATTGATAATATCAAATATGTATATTGTATATATTTGTAATATATATTATATTATTATGTCATAATATTATATAAATATGTATAGGTATCTTATATTCTTATAATCTTATCTATTGAGTCATTTTTTAAACATATCCCTGTTGGCAAATGGCCACAAGACTTCAATGTTACTGAGTGATAAGTAATAACTAATAAGTAATAATTTAATAATTTATATTTTTATTAGTAATAAAGTAATAAGTGGTAAAAATAGTTTAATAGCCAATAGGGGATTCAATTGATAAGTGATAACTGATAAGTGATAAGTGATTACAAAAATATAAAAATTAATACCAATATACAAATACCTTAGATCATATACAATGGATGGAGTCATAGCATACTACGCGTATAAAATGAGTTGATGCCAACATTACTGTAGGACCTGTGACATCTGCGCATGCGTGACTGCTTATCATAATACATCAATCTGTTTATCTTAACTGCGCGTCTGCAGTGAGACTCTGCACTCTGCGTCTCTGTCCCAAACATTAATGATAAGAGACCACGCGCATGCGCATATCACCGAGGTCCTACAATGATGTTGGCTTCACAAATAGTTCGTATGGCTCTATCCATTGTATATGATCTAAGACAAATACCATATAAAAATATAATTATTAATTTATAATTTATAACCATTGACCATTAACAGTATTTAGGTAGGGTTTTTAATTCGTATACCTTGGTTGATAAATGATACCTAACTGATAAGTTATTCATAATCAATGTTTTCTGTGTTGTATCAATATATTATTTCTAATCACCTATAAACACGTTTAAAAGAAAAAAAAATATTTTTCATAATTTCATTGAAATATTTCAAGAAGAGTGAAATTTTCAATTTTGAAATATTTCAAATTTACAACCCTACTCATAACACACTTAAAAACTGAATTATCCTAAAAAACCTACATACAAACATTGCAAACACAGATAATGTTCTTTAATTCTTACCATCAAGTTTCACAATAGGTTGATTTGCTCTAATATTTAAACTAACAAAGCAAAACGTACTTAATAATAGGTACACAATAAGTGCCTAACTTGGTAAAGTTCTTTACTATAGTTAGTAGGTACCATAGCAATATCACTATCACATCAACACATTTGTACCTACATATTTTGTACTCATACCTCAAGTGCCGTTAAAGTATGCAGTCATCAGTCTAACGCCTGCTGCAATGTATAATAAATAATTATATTAATATTATGTTTATTATTCAATATTTCGTTGTTTTTAAGAATAATATTTTTTTCAGCATGAACGTTTTAAAAATTTAAATTTAAAAAAATGAACATGAGATTATGTTATAGGTGCCTATTACAAGAAACAAGTATAACTAGTATATAGTTTCGTCATTTTACAAAATTATATATATTATATCAATAAGTGTCTAAATATACCTACTCATTTTCGACAAGTCCAATACACTAAAGACTTATGAATTGTCTTAATAGGCCTCATCGCTACTGCCGTCAATTTTAGCTCAAAAGACCTCAAGTTTTGACAAAATTAAAGTTAGTTTAAGTTGTCCAATTTTGATTCTGAAAAATAATTTTAACTCGACAAAAAATTTCTATGAGTTTACCTAACACTTTGTAAAAATTAAATCTTATATTATTGTGAACTGTAAATGAGAACTTGAAAATATGAATTTTTTCAAATAATAAATAAAATTCAAAACCGAAAGTGTTTCGGTCGATCTACAGACATTTTTTTGCTGAATTCAAATATTTTATTCAGAATAAAAATCAGTTAACGTTAACCAACTTTAACATTGTAAATATAATAAGTAAGTTGTCGTAAAATTAGTAAAGTGAATTTTATATTTTTATCGAGTTTTTGGCCTGTGCATGCGCGTACGAGAGTGATAGCCGCATTGAATTTCACTCACACTCGTGTGTCTTTAATAAGGGGCAATATTTATGCAATATGCACTTTCGTAGCCGCCACCCATTACATTTGTGTAAGTCGTCAATGATGATTAGTGTGAGTGTGATTGTACCTACTACCTACGCACTCATTGCATTTTCGCACACGTCAACGGCACAGCCGACCAAAAATAAAATTCATAATTTTTTCCTCAAAATACGCTCATGCATCGTAGAGTGGTCTACTGGTCTGATTTGAGTAAGTTTTTTTTCGATAGAAAGAGGAGAATTTTCTACAGAGAGCATTGGACTTACATTTTTAATTTCGTTGCTCAAAACAAACATAATAAAAATAACAAAATCTTGTGAAAATTGGTCATATTCGAAATCGTATTTTATGGTTTAGAAATAGAATTTTGAAAATCAAAGTCCATTCACCAACACTCTTTCAAAAAAAAAAAAAACTATCGAAATCGAATCACTCTACGAGGTTAGGTAAGGTAAGCAAAAAAACAGGTCACGTGCAGGCCCTTTAATTATTACAATCACTTACAAGTATCACATAGATCGCGGGCGACTAAGACCTGATTAGAAATTGCCTAAATGTTACGCCTTAATCAATGGCCGTAGCGAGGCCCCTTAAACCTAGGTATACCATAGGTATACGATATATCGATATACCTACTAACCTATATGGCTATAACTTGTAAGAAATATAATATTTTACTATCTCATATTTATATTCTGTATATCATTATTATATACATATACAATTATACTGTACAGTATATTTATTAACATGTATACGACGAAATACAATACAAAGAAATTCGATCTCACTGCCTATTATATAGCTATACAGAACAAACGTTTATAGTCACGAGTCACGACCACGATTAATTCGACAATAATATACTATAAACATTAAACATTATATTATTTTAGCAAACTCATACGTCGTATAGTCATCTGCAGTGTTCGGCAAATGTATTGTTCGTTTCACCGTTTAGGGTATGGACGGGCCGAATAGTTCTCCGTAGCCTGTTTGCAATAACAATACGTTTAGGTACCTATATAATCGTACCACAATATAATATTGTACTGTGGTTTTATGATTATAAAAAACACATACACATAATTAATATGAATTATAGTTTTGAAAAAAAATTATATTTTTGGTGATCGTTCGATGTAGCGGTGGGGAAGGGGGCTCGAATTTGCGTATAAATTATTTATTTTTCTTAAAGTTAACCATAATAAGTATAGAAGTAAGCTTGAAATTTTTTTTACGTTGAACCTCCCCTCCTCCAACACAACTGTATACGCGTCTGAACAAAATATACTTATAGGCATTAGGTACCTAATACAATAGTACAATAATCTGCATGTTGAATAAAATGTATTTATCAATTATAATAAACAGTACTGCTTCAATGCTTCATGAAAATGTACGCCACTAATTGTAGGTATTACTTTAATACTGTTGTAATGAACTATGAAGTCCACTATAAAACTGATATAGTACTGCAATATAGGTAAATATATACGAAAACCGTTTTGATATTTAGTTAAAAATACGAAAATGTATTGCTTTCGATTATTAACGAGCGGACGGACGTAGACGTCGAGATATTTTTCACTGCAATTTACGATGACGACGAATGGAGGGCAAATCAATTTTTTTAAAGATCGTGCAAGACATATCTAGAAGCAATAAAATCGCACTTCTTCAACAATATGACGTGACTGTGCAGAACTACCGAGTCGACAGTAGGTATGTATACATACTTATATGTCCGTAAAGTTAAAACTCGTGTTTCTCAAACATTCTATATACCTATACAAATATTTACCGTTTTTCTGCTCCGATTAACAAAATGCTAACTGTGCAGAAAATTCATATTATACTGATATTTTTGACTTCTTCAATGATAACCCGACCAGATTAAAACGTTTACTTTATTCGTAAATAATAATATTACATTTGTCGTCTCATAAAATGAGGTCAGTTCGTTTATTATATTTGTACAATAACTGTTGAGTTTTATGTTGCAGCCGTCTAGCGTCTGTGCCCATTACGGGCGTCGTTTATTATCTGAATAAAATAAAAAAAAGGTGGGCAAGTGGGTGTCGCTCTGCTGTACAGTAGGTTACAAGTGGGTCACTGTATAATGGATGATATTAAATTTGAATTCAACGATATAATATCATTGTATAAGAAAAACGATTCTGAGCGGAGACGGTATGTCAGTCTATGTATAAGACATATTATATACATATCTATGGTATTAAACAAAAAATTGACCTATAATAGGTACCTATAATAAATTCCAAATTAATCATATCACAATATCCATTAGGTACTTATAACGCGTTATACATCAACAACAAACCGTGATACTATCATAGATATATAATAGTACACTTTATAGAAGTTTCAAGTACCCACGAATAATATTATTCAATCACAACAAAATAACTAAAATAGTTATTCTAGGTTTTTTAATATGTAATTTCGTCCAAATTTGAATTTAAAATCTCTGTAAAAAATAACTGTGTTCATATATTTTTTAGATTTTTTGGTTACAGTATGAACTATTTAAGAGAACCTTTGTTTTAAATTTGCAATCCTTAGCTATAAAAACTGAACATTTTATAATTTATTAATTACAATCATTGATAATTATCGAGATTTCGATAAATTTTGTCAAAATTCGATCTTTAAATGCTTATAAAAAAAAACTATGCCTATGTATTTTTAATATTTTCAATTGCTATTGTAACAATATATCCGGAGCCTTTTAAAACAAGCTTCCAAGTAAGTAGTTAATTGTTACCAAAAAATCTAAAATATACATAAGCACAGTTTATTTTTATAGTCATTTTAAGTTCAACTTTGGACAAAACTACATAAAAAAAACCTAGATTAACTATTTTAGTTATGTTGTTGTGATTGTGTAATATTATTCGTGGGTACTTGAAACTTCTAAAGTACACTATTATATATCTATGGAGTATGGACTATGATAGTATCAGGGTTTGTTGTTGACGTATAACGCATTATAAGTACCTAATGGATATTGTGATATGATTAATTTGGAATTTATTATAGGTACCTATTTTAGGTAAAATTTT
Source organism: Macrosiphum euphorbiae (assembly GCA_949089665.1). NCBI lineage: Eukaryota > Metazoa > Arthropoda > Insecta > Hemiptera > Aphididae > Macrosiphum > Macrosiphum euphorbiae. The sequence goes on along the minus strand of CARXXK010000003.1, from coordinate 72,922,421 downwards.
TTTAATACGATAGATAAGTATATAATATGTCTAATACCTAGACTAACATACTGCTCCGCTCAGAATCGTTTTTCTTATACAATGATATTATATCATTGAATTCAAATTTAATACTATCCATTATACAGTGACCCACTTGTAACCCACTGTACAGCAGAGCACCTTTTTCCTATGAATGTCAATAAAACGTTATTTGTTGAGTAAAAATACTTGAAAATTTAATACAACGCTCCTACTATATTATTACTCTGACATTTAGATATTAAGAATCCTTAGTCACAGTTTTTTTTATATAAGCATTTAAAGTTAAAATCTTGACAAAAATTGGAAATCACGAAAATTATTAAATTATTTTGAGTTAAGAATTCATAAACATTTTTATTTTTAAATCTTAGATATGAAAATGTAATTCAAGATTTCTTATAATTTTGTCTACTTTTATAAAAAAAAAAAATGTCCTTAAGAAAGTCAAACTAAATTTTTATGAGCGTTTGAAATTCAAATTTTTACAACATTGGATATTCACTCAATTTCTCATGTAACGATTTTCTTATTTTGATGTAATTCAAAAACGGATAACTGTAGATACATGAAAATTTCACTGAATGTTTATTTTATCAATTCTTGTATATGACAAAATTTTCAAAATATTTTGACTTTTTTTGAGCTGTTAGTGGATATAATTTTATGTTTAAATTTGTTTATTTTTTTATTCTATGAATATCAATAAAGATCTGTTGGGCCAAAAAGTGTACAAATTTAATACAAGGCTCCTGATATATTGTTACAATAGCAGTTCAATATACATTTTCATAATTTTTTTTTATAAGCATTTAAAGATCGAATTTTGACTAAATTTATCAAATTAAAAATTGAATAATTATTTTGTAGTTAAAAATGTATAAAATGTTCAACTTTTATATCTAAGAATTGAAAATTTAAAACAAGATTCCATGGTAGTAGTTAATTCTGTTACCAAAAAATCTAAAAAATACATAAACACAGTTTATTTTTATAGTCATTTTAAGTTCAAATTTGGACGAAATTACATAATAAAAAACCTAGAATAACTGATTTAGTTATTTTTTTGTGATTGTATAATATTATTATTTATTCGTGTGTACTTGAAACTTGTAAAGTAGGTACACTATTATATATCTATGATAGTATCAGGGTTTGTTGTTGATGTATAACGCGTTATAAGTACCTAATGGATATTGTGATATGATTAATTTGTAATTTATTATATTTACCTATTATAGGTCTATTTTTTTTAAGACCATAGATAAGTATATAATATGTCTTATATTAAAAAAGGTGTTTTGCTGTACAAGTTTGTCACTGTATAATGGATGGTATTAAATTTGAATTCAATGATATAATATATCATAGTATAAGAAAAAGGATTCTGAGCGGAGACGGTATATCAGTCTTGGTATAACACATATTATAGACTTATCTATGGTATTAAAAAAAATTGACATATAATAAATTAAAAATTAATCATATCACAATTTCCATTAGGTATACTTATAAAGCGTTGTACATCAACAAAAACCGTGATACTATCATAGATATATAATAGTACACTTAAGAAGTTTCAATATACACGACTAATATTATACAATCACAACAAAATAACTAAAATAGTTATTCTTGGTTTTTTAACAGAATTATAACTATTTACATGGAATCTTGTTTCAAATTTTCAATCCTTAGATATAAAAGTAGAACATTTTATACATTTTTAACTACAAAATAATTATTCAATTTTAATTTGATAAATTTTGTCTAAATTCGATCTTTAAATGTTTATAAAAAAAAATTGTGATTTTGTATATTTAATATTTTTCAACTGATATTGTAACAATATATCAGGAGCCTTGTATTAAATTTTTTCACTTTTCGCCCCAACAGATAAAACATTATTGATATTTATAGAATAAAAAAACTAAAAAAATTGGAAACTGAAAATGTCCATAAACAGCTCAAAAGAGTCAAAATATTTTCAAAATTGTACAGTGTATATAGGAAATGCTAATATGAACATTCAGTAAAATGTTCATGTATCTACAGTTATTCATTTTTGAATTACAACAAAATAAGGAAATCGCTACATGAGAAATCGAGTTTCAAAAGCTCATGAAAATTTAATTTAACTTTCCGGCAGAGATTTTTTATTGATAAAGATAGACAAACTTATGAGTAATCTTGTATTACATTTTCAAATCTTATATTTAAAAAGAAAAATTTTTACGAATTCTTAACTCAAAATAATTTGCTAATTTTCGTAATTTTTCCTTATCTTGTCAATTTTTGAACTTTAAATGCTTATAAAAAAAAATTGTGACTAAGGATTTTTAATATTTTTCATCTGCCTTTCAAAAAATATACTAGGAGCCTTCTATTAAATTTTCAAGCTCTCGAAACCAACAAATAAAATTTTATTGATATATTTAGAATAAAAAAAATGGAAAATGAAAATTTCCCTAAACAGTTCAAAACAAATAATAATATTTTAAAAATGTTATAGTGTATAGAAAATGCAAATACAAACAACCAGTGAAAATTAATTTCATGTATATACGTTCATTTGTTTTAGAGTTACACCAAAAACCAAAATCGAATTTTTGAAGTTATTCCTTAATTTTTATGTGTTATTATTCACAAGCCGCATAAGTTAATTTTACCCCAACGTGTTGACGCGTTTATTAAATAATAATATCAAATAAATAACAAAACAAAAACATTTATTTGTGTAAACTTACATAATATATAGGTTATGGTTTTTCGATTATACATAATATACGGCAGTATATTAATACCCATAATTTATAATAATTTATTTAAACATATAGAAGCGGAGGGCAGCAGTATTTACCGACCATTTCTTGCACAGCAGATCTATGTGATACAACTATACAAGCGGCGCATTTTTGGGTAACTAAAGTCAGTACAGCGCGTATGACTTGGGGAAACGTTCAATAACGTCGGAGCGAACTCAGAATGAATGCGTACAATGACGGAAGTAAACAGCGATTTTGACGGATTTTCCGGCAAACACGACGGTCGGACACGATCAAGCTTGGGATGAACATGCAAAACACACAACACTATACATTGCGGTCTATAGGTCCGCAACAAACCATTCGCCGGACGAATCTCTTCGTCCGGCTCCACAGTGAACGGCGTCTGGGAACAGTGCAGGGAACTACCGCGGTTACCGCCGGGTTCGTCACTGCGTCACTGCGGTCGCCGTGGGTTAGCGCCATATCCTGGACACTATTTGCCCGGTGGACTGATGATGGTTTCGTCGTACAGTTTTTACACTCGGTGCCGTCATACTGCAGCAGAGCTGCCATGTTGCACGTCGGAGTTGACTGCAGCACGTCGCGGTCGTCGGCTTCGACCGGTCTAACACGTGGCAAAGATGACGAGATGGTCGACGACGACTCGATCTCGCCAACTTCTGCAGTGGCTACAGCTAGTGTCGTACCCGACAACTCGGTGGACGGCGAATCAGTCGTAACTTGCATCTCCACCATGGGTGTGACGAAAGGTAACTCGTCATCGGGTACTTCGCGTCTGGGAACTACCGCGATTACCGCCGAGTTCGTCTGCACTGCGTCACTGCGGTCGCCGTGGGTTAGCGCCATATCCTGGACACTATTTGCCCGGTGGACTGATGATGGTTTCTTCGTACAGTTTTTACACTCGGTGCCGTCATACTGCAGCAGAGCTGCCATGTTGCACGTCGGAGTTATTGACTGCAGCACGACGTCGCGGTCGTCGGCTTCGACCGGTCTAACACGTGGCAAAGATGACGAGATGGTTGACGACGACTCGATCTCGCCAACTTCTGCAGTGGCTACAGGTGTCGTACCCGACAACTCAGTGGACGGTGGATATGTCGTAACTTGCATCTCCTGCACCATGGGTGCGACCGGAGGCAAATCGATACCGGGTACATCGCTCGCGGAGTTTGATCTCACAGGTATATTTGGCATAGATTTATATCGTCGCATAACTTGGGTCTTGGACTGCAACCAGATCTCGGGTGCATCTGCACCTGCGGACTTATTCTGCACAGTCAAATCAGGTGCCGATTTATTTAGCTTGTGCGCCTGTGAACAATTGACAACTCGAGATTCCAAAGTCTTCGTTTTATTTGCCCGGAGCTCGTCGAAAACCTCGAGCATTATTTCGGTGACGGACTGGATATTGGATTTGGGCGAAGTCTCGAGTGCAGCAATATTCGACATATTGATCTGATAGGTACGGTTAAGTTAATATTATACTAAACGAAAAATACGTTGATATTTTTATATTGTATTATAAATTATCCGTAAAGTTCGTTGTAACAAATAGGTAGATACTGATAACTGATTTGGTAATGAATACGCACAGAAACGAATTATAATGTTTTAAACACTTACAAACACCCGTGGCAACCATATTTTTATAGATTTTGTAAATCAGGAATGTATCTATATTATTTTTATTTATATTCGATACTATTATTATTTATTAAAATCTTATTCCTATGTTTTAGTTATACTGTTCAAGTATTAAATTGGTAGGCATAGGAGTATTGGATAAAGGCGCATATTGGAAGTTTAATAATATTAATAACTAGCTGTCCCGCCCCACGTTGTCCAGACCAAAGATTTGTATTTTTAATAAATATATTTGTACAAAATGTGTATACCATATTTCTTCTAACTATAATATTAATACAATATGTACCTACCATTTAGATTGACAAAAAAAAAATACACGATACACACAATACATTATGTAACATTATCACCTTATCGTGTCTAGCTGTGAGTATTAATATAAAACCGTGTAATCATTCACGTTTTGCACAGTTATTATTCAAATTGTTGCGTTTAGTGTAAGTCGTAGTTATATTTTTTGAAACATTAGATGTGTAGAGTTCATACTCGTCAATAATATACAAAACAAGTAATCTTTTTAAAATAGATTTTAACAATTACTACAACGAAAACAAAACAATTGCGATAACTTAATATTAATGAAAAAAAGGTGGGTAAGTGGATGTCGCTCTGCTGTACAGTAGGTTACAAGTGGGTCACTGTATAATGGATGCTTTTAAATTTGAATTCAATGATACAATATCATTGTATAAGAAAAACGATTCTGAGCGAAGACGGTAGTCAGTCTAGGTATAAGACATATTATATACATATCAGCTATGGTATTAAAAAAAAATTGACCTATAATAAATTCCAAATTAATCTTATCACATTATCACAATATCCATTAGGTACTTATAACACGTTATACATCAACATCAATAACAAACCCTGATACTATCATAGATATATAATAGTACACTTTAGAAGTTTCAAGTAGGTACCCACGAATAATATTATATAATCACAACAAAATAACTAGGTTTTTTAATATGTAATTTCGTCCAAATTTGAACATAAAATGACTAGGTATAAAAATAAACTGTGAATGTATATTTTTAAGATTTTTCGGTAAGAGAATTAACTACTTACGTGGAATCTTGTTTTAAATTTTCAATCCTTAGCTATAAAAACTGCACATTTTATAATTCATTAATTACGATGATTAATAATTTTCGAGATTTTGAAAAATTCTGTCAAAATTCCATGTTTAAATGCTTATAAAAAAAAATTGTGCTTATGCATTTTTAATATTTTTCAACTTATATTGTAACAATATACCAGGAGCCTTGTATTAAATTTTTACACTTTATGGCCCAACAGATAAAACTTTATTGATATTCATAGAAAAAAAAACTAAAAAAATTGAAAAATGAAAATATCCGTAAACAGCTCAAAAAGAGTCAAAATTGTATGGTGTATAGGAAATGCTAATATAAACATTCTGTGAAATTTTCATGTATCTATAGTTATTCGTTTATGAATAACAACAAAATAAGGAAATCGCTACATGAGAAATCGAGTGAACATCCAATGTGGTAAAAATTTGAATTTCAAACGCTCATAAAAATTTAATTTGACTGTCCGGTAGAGATTTTTTTATTGATAAAGGTAGACAAACTTATGAGTAATCTTGTATTACATTTTCATATCTTAGATTTAAAAAGAAAAGTTTTTACGAATTCTTAACTCAAAATAATTTGCTAATTTTCGTGATTTTTCCATATTTTGTCAATTTGAACTTTAAATGCTTATAAAAAAAAACTGTGACTACCGGGTGACTACCGGTGTGACTACCGTGTGACTACCGGTAACGATTTTTAATATTTTTCATCTGCTTTGAAACAATATTCTAGGAGCCTTCTATTAAATTTTCAAGTTTTTTTATCCAACAAATAAAATTTTATTGATATTTCTAGAAAAAAAACTAAAAAAAATGAAAAATGAAAATTTTTTTCCTAATTTGTCCTATAATTTGTCACAGATCTTTTGAAAGTTATTTGGAACTTTTTACTTTTGTCCCCCCCCTCCCCAAAGTACCAACTAGATTCACTTTCTTATCAAAAAACTGAAAATATTTGACTGTTGAAGAATGTCTAAGCATTTTTACTGTCCTAAAAGGTGACGACTAGAGTACGGATTAAGAAGGCATTTGCCTTTTTTTTCTATTGCTCTAATTTTTAGTCTAAAACGAAGCTATATGTCAGCTACAAATTCGATTTATACTACTCAGAATAAAATGCACAACATTTTATTTTGCTTTTTATGCGTTGTTTGTATATTTATTCTTTTTTGGCATTTTCGGTACATTTTATCAAAATGTGTCCTGAACAGACGTATTTGAAATGTTAATTTTTATTTGAAAACTTGAAAAATTTTTAATTGCCTAATGTTACTCCGATTTGTATTGGTAAAAAAAATCATTTTAAAACTATTATTTAATTTATTTTTTATAAATTATCATAATAATAGATTAAATTTAATTTACAGATTAATAATTGTGGAAGAAGGAAAAATCGAAAAGCAGGATTGTAAATAAACTTATTATAATACATTTTTTTTTTTAAAATCATTTAAATATTTAATAAACTAATAAATTATTTTAATACTTTTTTTGTAATACCTAGTAACTTTTTTAAAACCCATTTTTAATGCTTTTTTTGAAAGAATTAGACAGCTTTTTATTTCCTTTTTTTTAGTACTTTTCTTTAGTTTTTCATTGCTTTAAAATCCGTACTCTAGTGACACATTTTAATACTAATACATTCATGATTCATTGCTCCGCTCAGAATCTATAAAAAGTTGGATTTAAAGATTTGATAAAGATTTGTATTACTGCTGCTAAATCGGTTTTTTCCATTCCTATTAGACATTAATGTTAGTGAAAACAAATTCATATTTTTATCACACGAACACAATAATATAGGCTCTTCTGGGCACCTATTTTTAATTATCCGACTGTCGAAAATAATTAAGGATAGGTATTTATTACGAGTAATAATCGAGTAAACTATATTGTGTTAATGCTTAATGTATATTAGTCTTACTTGTCAATAATATCAGAGGCTAAAATATATTTTTTTTCGTACTACTCATTTTATTTTAAACTTGGAGCTACCTTGAGGGGCTTTGCCTCCCCTTCACCCACCAAAAAAAAGTGTATTGAATCTATACACATAAACATAGAGTAATCAATTTCTATTTTTCTTTTTCTACAGAGTATAGACTATATCGCAATAAAACGATTTATGTCCGTATACTGGTACGATTATTAATTACGCGTATTATACATAGTGTTTGAAAATTTCATGAAATTTAAAAAAATGAAATATTTCGTGAAATATTTCATGAAATATTTCAAAATATGTGAAATATTTCAGTATTTTAATAGATTTTGTTTTATTTTTAAATAAGTTTTATTTTTACATATAATTGTCATAAATTACCTTCATCACTATATGGTACCTGTATGTATACCTAACCTTTGGTATTATACATTTAAATTGGTATTCAAAATTTTTAAATATTTTAATGTTTAAATGATATAAGTAGGTATACAATATTATACATACCTAATACATGTATATTTTATACTTACTGAATTCTGACATTAGAATTTAGAACACTGAACATTGTGTTAAAAAAATAAATAAATTGTGTTTTTATTTGTCTTAAAAAAAATTTCAATGTTTCACGTTTTTGTGAAATATTTCACAACGTAGTGAAATATTTCAAAATGAAATATTTCATGAAATATTTCACATACTTCAAACACTAATTATACATAATATTACAATAAATGCCCAGAACTATAATAATATTATACTATATTATAGTCATTTATAAACAGTGAATTTCGAAATAAAAATCTCCGATTTTAGGAAAAAACTTTCCAGACTAGTCGACTACAACATTAGGGTACTCTAAATCACATGAAATTGATTGATTAAATGTTTTTTAAAAGCTAATTAATATAATTACCACATTGTTAATATTTAATTATAAATAAATACAAGGCTTAATAATACTTAACATTAAAAAAATGATTGTATCGTAAATAGTTTTCAAACATTAACAATAATATCATTTTGTTTTTGATTTGAAACAACAAACCTATGTTAATGGTTCTTTAAAAAAAATATAGGTAAATACATTCAGTAACTATTGTTTGATAATAATTATTGTATCGATAATTCGAAATATTTTTGTTTTATAATATTTTAAATATTGTATCTATAAGTAAAACTTGTAAAACCTACTCCTAATAAAACGTAATAATAATTATTAATATTTAAATGTATATTTCCCAATGAAACATGAAATAATTTTTCAATTAATGAAGAAAAAAAAGAGTGTAAAAAAGAGCTAGGTAGGTACCATATTTAATACAGGCCTTACACACTTTTTAATTTCGTACTCCACACTCAGTATTTCGTACTACACAAAGTGTGTCGTACTACACAAAATTTTAGTCCCTGAATAATATGAAAGTTTCAATGATCCCACAATAATATTTTACATTTTTCGATCTCTGAAAATTAAATCGCAGACTATTTTTTTTTTCTTCATAGTACTCGTACAGTTGTCGACATTCGGGGGGTGGGGGGGTACTTCCCACCTATATAGGTCAGTTACCTCATTATCACGACGGACGGTGATAGTCCGTGTTCAGTGTTCACGATAAGTAGTTTCCTTTATCTCGTGAGTTACCTAAAGTCTGTAGGTCTCCGATGCGCGGTTCGCTCCCGTAATTGTTTATACTCTTTGACGGCACGGCCGATAACGGACATTGTTTTCCTGTTTACAACTAATTTACCGTACCCACATTTGTCCGCTGATAACACGTCTGTTGGTCCGGACTCGAACATGCGGATTGCGAATGCTCGTTTAAAGCTCGTTCTTTCGACGTATTTTTGCGGTGCGGGGCTTAACGACGTTTCAACAAGGACTCGACAGTATTTTTTTACACGTCGTGTGCTCGGATTTTACGGCCGGTCTCGCGTTATTGTTGCACGCGATCGAAATATTTAATCTCTGCACGTTATTGTGTGGCCACGTCCGCTCGCCTCAGGAAAACTATGGGCGAATTTTGAACGATCGTTGCTAATCGAGTACCAATACAATATAACTTCACGTGAGTTTAATAATATTTACTCACACCGTTTGTATTCGATTTCGCACAAGTGCCAATACGACAAATGTTCGTATCAGCCGTACATGTGCGTTGCGATATCTCATTCGATTTTGTTTTATTAAATATGTTGTGTGGCTGCTGTGTTTGATGCCAATCGATCGAGTCATAGGATACTTCCAGATGGAAATCATCGTGGTCGTTGAGTTTTTCGAATATTAATTTATGTATTTTTCTTGTTCGATTTCAGAGTCCATTGGTCGTCATGAATCTAGACACACCTATAGAGACGGTGGTCCAGCAGCTTGCCAACGCTGTGGATCTGACCATGGACCCGTCTATGTCACAAGAAAAACGTCACGAAGCCTACCGCTTGTGCGATAGTTTTAAAAATGAGTTTCCACTGTGCGTACAATGTCAGTGCGCTTTGTATTTCACTAGCGACGGCTCGCAGTACACCGATATTGTGCGACATTTCGGCCTGCAACTCATGGAACATTGCATTAAATTTCGCTGGTATCAAATGGTACAGGAAGACAAATTGCTCATTTTTTCTACAATAATGAGCCTGGTTAATTCTGCTTCACCAGCGCTACAGATCAACTATCTGAAAGATGCTCTTGCCAGAGTTGTTGTGGAAATGATCAAAAGGGAATGGCCACAACATTGGCCTGGGATGTTAAATGAATTAGAATATGCTACAACATTGGGCTGTTGTCAAACAGAAACTGTTATGCTAATATTTTTGAGGTTAATTGAAGATGTTGTCTTATTGCAAACCGTTGACAATGCGGCCAGGCGACGAGATATTAGTAAAGAAATTCAAATGAGTATGTCTAAAATTTTTCCATTCTTTATAAATGTGATTGATAATTATTGTAGACAATATTTAGAATTCTTAAGTAGAAATGAACAAAATGCGGCAAATGCACTTGTCCGGGTAATACAGCTTGCGTTGGCTAATATTGGAGAATTATTTGAGTTCATTCAACTGTCACATGTGAATTTTAAAGATTGTTACATAATCACTGTCTTATGTTCTTTATTAGACCATTTTAATTTTAGACAGTCTGCTGTTGATTGTTTACTCATATTACTTTCAAGAAAATGTAAAAACGAAGAAAAAGAATGTGTTGTACAGTTGCTTGATCAACCTTTACAACAAATATATTTGGTAGTACACAATGCAATCAGTCGTCTAGAAGCGAATGAAGAAAATAATATATTTTTAAAAACGTTATCCAAAGTGGTGTCCATGTTGAGTTATGTGTTATGCGCTTTCTGGAAAGATAATAAATTGCATAATTTTAACGTTGAAAAATCAGAAAAAATACTTTTTTGTTATGTTGACTTATTACAAGTTTGTCTGTTTCATGATTCATTGAATGTCATTACAAATATTAATCAAGCCTGGTGTATATTATTTAAAAATCCTGAAATCAGTAAGAATATTTTACTAAAACAAAATTACATTCCAAAATGGTTTATGTTAGTGTCAAAAAAATTAATTAAGATAGATTACAAAAACTTAGATCCATTCACCTTACTTGATTTTACAGATGAAGAAAGCTATAACACTGTTTTTTATCACACCCGATCGGAAATTGTTGAAACAATCAGATGTGCTTCTGCTATTGAAAATACTATGATGTTTTCAGTTACAGAAAACTTACTTAAGACGTGCATGGAAAAAACATCAATAAGAATGAAAGTGGTTCCTTTATGTGAACAAGATTCAGCTGAGTTTCTAGAATGGGAAGTAATGGTGTTAATATTAGATGGTGTCATGAGTAAATTATCTTTAACTCTGGATTCTGAAATCGTTACTAGAGGTTTGAGGCTAATTGAATTGTGTTTACAATTTGATACGAGAGATCCATTAATATTGTCATTCCTTCTTTCGTCTATATCTGCATTGTTTGTGTTTCTAACTTCAACATCTTGGCCTTCAGAATATCTTCATGTTACACTTAATAAAATGTGTGAATATCTAATACTTGAGTGTCATCCGGATGATCAATTGTGTGTTCCAATCAAAGATTTGAAATTTCATTCTGCTTCTTTGTTCATAAAACTAAGTATTAAATATCCAAATCTCTTGCTGCCAGTTTTTGATAAGTTGTGTTCGTTAAGTGATCAACTTTTATCAAAAACCAGTAAAACTGGTGATAATCTCGCAGTATGTTTACGTTTGCAAGAAACACTTTTAGTGCTAAATAATCATGTGCCAGATTTTTATAAGCAAACTCAACTAATTAAACACATTTTAGAACCTTGTCAATTAATGTGGCAAAAAGTACAAAGTATTGTATCTGGGCCACCTGAAGGATTATTAGCATATTTAGGCCTCGACAGGCCGCCAGTTGATTTTGAATCTGATCCGTGTCTGGAAAATCGAAACCATCTATCTCATTGTATCAATGTATTAGCATGTGTTATGGCTAGAAGCAACACAAGTTCAAACTTATCAAAAATTCCAAACGTTTCACCAGTTACTGAACATGTTTTATTACTTCTTCCAAATGTGTTTTTAATAATAAAAAATCTTAACTCTTTATGTTCGGATAATGTAAAAAAAATGATGCATCCTAGTTATACTTCAGTCTTGGAGATATTCCCTCAAGAACGAGAGGCCTTACTCGGAAAGAACATTGTGTCTGAGAAAAATGACCCGTTTCAGAATTTTAGACAAAAACCAAAACCTGATCCGGTGTATAAGATAAAACTAGCAATTTTAAATGCTTACGAAGGCTGTTTAAATGTTTTGGGAAAATCGTGTCTATTACTTGGAGACCAATTTTATGCTCTTCAAAATTTTGCTCCAAGTTTTGAAGCAACCATAATGAGTGATGCCGATTCTTTGCCACATGTACGCATTAGAACTGTTATGAAGAATTTTATTAAACCTTTCCTCATCAACTGTTCAAGTAAATATTATGATACCGTTCTTATTCCTATTCTAAATTCCTTTTTAGCTCATATGTTAATACGCCTGAGCATTACTTGGAAGAATATACCAGAACGTGAAGAATACGATAATAAAGATGGTGATTCTGAAGAGCTCTTGGAAGATATGATGATTAGGTTATTAACTAGAGAGTATCTAGATTTAGTACGATCAAGTTTAACTAGTTCTAATGAATCAAAAACAAGCCCTCATGGTAGTGTGGAAGAAATTCCTAATAGTGATTTATCTGAATTAGGTATAAAACTATTACGAAATGAACAGTCTAGGCACTTGATTGTCGAAAGTATTTTAAATGGTTTGTCGTGGAATACTTCTATAAGTCAATTTTGGAAAACTTGTCAAATATTCCAATGGGATAATCGGCCAGTCTCGCATCCCTGGTGTGATAGCCAGTCTAGTTTTAAAGCAACGTCCTTATCTCAAATTGTTGTAAGACATTTGGCTACCGAGGATGAAAGAACTGCTATGACAATTGCACCTGACTTGTTGATAGCCGTTCTAGAAAGTCTTCACTGGTTTGGTCATCATGATTCTAATATGGGTCCCCTTTTAGCTACATGCCTTAACATATATGAAACTTATCGTAGTAAAAATAATCAGTTATTAGAAGTGTTAAAAAAATTACCTGAAATCAACTTGGAAACATTGGAGCGTTTCGATAAGTGGGTGATGAGCGAGGACCCATTAAACAACAAAGTGAACAAAGGTAAACGAGAAATGTTAAAGAAGATATTGGCCGGCTGTATTGGAAAAGATGTGAGCCAAACTCATAAATGCAAAGCTGAGCTCAGAGACTTGCCCAGGGTTCTCGTCCCTAAGATTTGTACAACAGACTTGTTAGAAAATGGTGATGACTTGAATATAAATAAATTACAAGAATACAAGTTGTAGGATTATATTTAAAACAAATCATTTTTGTTGTTATTGTTTTATTTATTCTTTTTTTTTCTTTTTATTATTAACTAATGAAACGCCTTTGATGAGGTTATACGGTATAGACTATTTGTAAAATTATAGTATTACGCATTAGTATATTTGTGTGTGTGTGTGTGTAATGTGTATGTAATTGATCATTGGATTTTTAAATTGTGTAAAATGCATGTTTAATATTATTTTTTGTATATAATACGGGCATTTGAATTGAATTCTCGCCGTACTCTTTGCAAAATTTAAAACAAATAGTACTTTTATGGATAATATTATATATTTATACCTCTTTCACGTCTGCCTAAATGTTTGTTAATAATTATTTTATAAATATCATAATAAATTAAGATTACATATTGAAATTAATTATTTTCTGAAGTTTTTTAATATAATCAAGTACAGACTTACTGTTAAAGTTATCTATCGACCATAATTTAACATGTGGTCCACCCATATGTCCTCAAATAAAGCCAGAGTTAATTTTTTACATAATACGGTACAGTGCTACATTCCTGGGATGATAAGGGATAGCATTTAAAACTATTGCAGAACAAATATTTAAATACTGATTTAATTTTTTTTTAAATCATATTAATACATTTTGTTTTGTTTTTTTACAATGTATTATTATGAAAATTTGTAATATTGTATTTAAAATTATTTTTTCTATCAATAACAATATATATTAATATTATAACCGGTTTGTTCAAATTTAATGTACTTTACAGTGCATTATAAGTGTAATAAGATAAAACCAAATTTTATAACGCAGTAGACAAGTTTGACAAGGCAGAACGACTTTTCTCCCATAGATGTTTCATAACTGTAGACATGTTAAGTGTAATTAATGTAATAATAACTAACAATCAAAAGCTATATACCGATTCCAATTTATTTCTTAAAATCAGCCATCCTTATGCTTTACTTCCAAAATAATTCTAGATTGTCAAATTTAGGCGACAATTCTTTGTGATACACCATTCTACAATATCATTATCATCTATACAAATTGAATAGAATATGAATAAACCATATAAATTACATACAATTTAACATAGTATTAGTAATATAGGCATCCAGCAACAGTCTAATAACGTATTACAGACATTACCTCTAAAATGTTTGAAATTTACTACAACATTAAAAATGTTGCCATGAATATAGATTTTTTTTATCGCCTATAAATTATATGACCTTAGTTTTTATATGGTTTACTTTTAGTGATTATTTTGTATGAATCATTCACAGTGAGCAAAATTAACACTTACAACTCCACGTGTGGTACATTTTTATGATTTTGTGTTTACACTGTTCATTTTTCATTCTCAGAGAATGATTTGTCTCGAATGTTCGTCAAAAGTGGAGCTTATAAAATCAGTATTTTTGTATATATTAAGATTCAGCTTACACCTCAATTTTATTTTATATTTTCAGGTTATTTATAATTAAAATATATTAAATGATGATGTATTATCATAATTATTCAAGTGTAAGAAAAATCAGGTAATCAGTGTACATAAACATAAAAAAAAAACAATTTTGTAACAAAATTTAAAAATGAAAATCTTTATTTACCTTTATGGTAATTTATTTTAAACACTATTTTTAATCCATAGGTATTGTATATTACAGTAAACAATTAACCAAATAGTTTCATTGTGCTCACAAAAAAACTTGATTTATTATAAAAAATTCAGAAGATAGATATTTTAAAAATAATAATAATTATTTTTATTGTTGTGGCTTAGTCAATATTAAAACAGCACTTGGTACCAAACCTAAAAAAGATAAACAATGATAAATTAGTTATAAACAACTATGGATGCATAAAAATATTTTTTTATTTTCCAGTTTTAAGATCAAATGTACTTTACCACCTCAATGTTTTTTTTTTTGTTTTGGAACTTAAATTAATGAGTTAAGAACAATGGTTGTGCATTGAACAATGAGTTTGTAGCTCAGACTTAGTTTCAGAGTTAAAGTGATTTGAATTTCCAGATTTGTTCGCATTCGGGATACATACAATTGTTAATTAAAATATAACAAGTAGTCTGTGTTCCTATACTTAGTGGCTCTGGTCGAGGAAAATCGTATAATTTGAAACTAAGTCCAAGCGATTTCAAAATCGTTTTCTGCACCAAAAGCTACATATAAAGAAGAACTTTTTTTTTTTTGGTATAGCGAGGGTTGTAAAGTGTATTTTAGCCGATTTTTATTTATAATTTTATTGAAAGCATAATTTAATTTATAAATTGTTATATCATAAATTCATAACAATTGAGCCTTGGACTAATAAAATATGGTATAATTTTAATATTACCTAATTGATCAAGTGGTTTTTCATAATCATCATTAGTAAAAACTTTCCTTGGAAAACTAGTCATGAGACAGAAGGGAGCATCCCCATCAGAACGGTTTAGTTCAATATAAACTCTTACAGCAGCCATCATTTCTTTAACATTAAATGTTTGAACAATTGTTTGACCATTTGTAAGACGAATCTAAATACAAATAAATATTAATTAAAATTAAAACTGTAATAATTAGAAAAAATATGATTATAAATCCAATTAATAAGATAATTAAGTAAGATATTACTTTGTATAATTATTTATTAAGGGCAATTGCAAAAAAGTCTGTATTTGGTATAACCCATGACTAAATAAATAGGTATGATTACAAAAAAACAGTTTTTATCCTGGTTTGCGCATCTCCCTACTATTCTACACACAAAACCATTGCTCATAGTTCTCTGCATTTCATTGGTCGGCAATGTCAATAGGATATTCTAGAAGCGGAGAACTACGAGATAGACGTGGCAAGGGTTGTTGCGTATAATAAAGCTATGATCATACTTATTTATTTAGTGATGGTATTACCATTACTGGTCTTTCCAGTAAACAGGCATATTAAGGGGACGTTAATGACATTTGTTGTCTTGCAAGCGCGTAACATAGCAACTTTTACGCTCAGCAGAACACATTTATCTCCATTAGTTTAAAATTTAGAGAGAATTGAGCACTTATAAAATTTAAAGGTAAAACTATTATCTAGACAACGATGTAGGCTTTTTATTATTTTTTAATTTTAAAACAAGTTATGTGTATTTTAAAATTGCAAACTGGTTGTATATCTTAAAGTATTCATAAGTCGCTTTAAAATTTAAATATAATAAAAAGCCATTGTTTATATAATAGTCTCACCTTTTAATTTTATAAGAGCTCAATTTGCTCTAATTTTTAAATTAACGGAGATAAATATGTTCTGCTGAGGGTAAAAGTTGTCATGTTACGCGCTTGTAAGACGGAGACAACAAATGTCACTGTAACGTCCCCTTAATAATGTGTCCCGGTAATAATATCAAAGTTTCATAGAAATAAAATGTACTTAATAAATATTAACCAATATTTTACTCCATGTAAAGCTCAAAAACATACTTTATATACTAATTAATATATTTTTAATAGAACAACTAATGGATTGTCAATTGAATGTAATAAAAGCATGTTAACCTGTAATTTTGTTTCTGTATAATCCTTTGTTTGTTTTTGAGGACTAACAGCTACTGGTAAAACTGGTTTTGGTTGTTCTTCTGCTGGAGCTTGACCATACAATTTTTTCCTAGCTAATTTATCTGCTTCTATTTGAGCTTTTACTCGATCACGAGCAACTTTTTCTTCTTGTTTTTCACGTTTTCTTTCATCCATAATTTTTTTTATGTTTTCATCTTCAAGCCTAAACAAAACAAAATAATTTTTAATGAATAAAACAAGACATTTTTATCACACAAATCATTTTACTTTTTTTTAGCAGCAGCCATCTCTTTTCCAGAGCGAATTCTAATTTTTTCTCTTTCTAGTTCTTCTTCTTTTTCTTTGGCTTCGCGTTCCTTACGCTTTTCCTTCAAACGTTCTTCCAATTTTTTCATTTGTTCTTTTTTTTCATCTTCAGTTAACGGTTTCTTTTCTTCTGTTGATTCTGCGAAATTGCTATGGCCTGATTTCATGGCATGATATTCTAGTGCAGTAGTATCAGCAAATAATTTGTTACAGCTAGAAACATAATTTTCATTATTGGTTGTAACTACAAATCACCTTCTAATAAAAATAATTGAAATTCATTAGGAACCAGTGGCGTATCTAGGGTCATATCACCCCCCCCCTCCCCCACACACACATACACACACACACATCACCAACAGGAGACAAAATTGTGTACACAATACAACATGTCAACATATAATATGAATATACCTATGTGTATACTGAATATGTCCATAAAAATGGTAATATCCCTCTTGTGAAAAAAACCCAGATGAGCTACTGGTAGGGACCTAATTGATTTGATATCATAAAATACAAACTACAAATTAAGATGTACCTATCCAAATTTATGTTTAAAACTATAAATCCGAGAAATTCTAATTAATTATCTTACTCTTCACATTTGTATGATTTAGCTACAGTTGCAGATGAGGTATTAGTTTCTGACTTGGTGTATGAAGTAGAACCTTCTTGAGAAGTTGATGGTCCCATGTCATCATCATTGTGTGCCAATAACCTTATAGATAAATAATATAATTATGTTACTATGATATGTGCAAAAGAAGTACAATTAAAGAAAAACAATAATAATTAAGAATACAATATTTATGGGAATCTGTTATTTATTTAAGTAGAAATGCTGCCGAATACATTAGAAATACAGCCGTGTGTATTAGTATAATGCCGGTACAGTCTACACAAATTCATAGTTCTTACCACTCCATCGCAGGTTCGACACCTTGATTTCCTGTCATTGAAACGCTCTTTTCGCTGTAACAAAAAACGATATTTTAACAACAATTTTCGATCAGATGAATACAACTCATGAGGGTATTGCAATTGTGTAGACGTACGCTTTTTCTTTCTGGAAACCCATGTCAATGAGAATCTGAACGGTTTCCTGAGACGTCATGATTCAATGAGTTGTTCACGGCAGGACTTTAATAAAACAGTAAAAAAGTGATCACGAGTGCTTTCAACCTAGTTTTTATGCAATCAGAATGACAATTGATATTTAAAACATTTTTATCTTATGACTTTTAATAGAAAATTATTAAAGTGAAGTCCATCGGGATTCAGTCGAAGTTTTGTGTTTCGGTAGTCCGTTCAGATAAAGCCGAAATCGGATATTCGGTATTTTTTCCGACAGTACCTTCATACTTGTCGATATTATTGCCACCGGGCGGAGAATAGATTTAATCGACAATGCCACCAAAGATAACGTAAAGTCCCGAACTGATAATGATTTGAAACTGTTTGTTTACATTTTTTGATACGCGATCCATAGATAATACCATATTGTTCTGTGATAATACGCAAACTACAGAAACGTGAATGTTGCGATCTTAGACCATAGTAATAAATAATATGATCTAGAGTCGTGATGGAAGTTTTTTTTTGTGCGGGACATCGTCGAGATGCTCGGAATAAATGTAATATTCGCTCGTACAGAGGATCTGTGCTTTTCAACGACATCAGAAAAATACACATTGATCGTCGGTGCATCATTTAAAGCATGGTCTAAGATATACATACAACCGCCATTTAAAGTAATTTAGCAAAATATGGGATAGGTATCAACTACTTAGTTCTTACGCCGAGTGCTCCGAAAAACGAAACTTTTTGGATTTTGCCGAAAATTACGTACGTTTTTTATAATACAGTTTAAGTGACCCGAAATGCCTGATTATAACATTTATTTTGTTTGGTCTTTACCAATTAATTATGTCCGTATGGAGAAAAATACACAGAACTCGTACGAATGTGTAGTGCGATATACAGTGTACTCTCGATTATGCGCGGTCTTCTGCAGAACGAACAATGCACAAGATCAAATGCAACTAACGCACAACCCTCGTTATCGGTTAACCCAAAAAATAAAAGTGGTTCTTGTTTAGTTTTCCTTGAATACTACATAATATTATACAACATTACTTTTTAATAATTTTATCATTGAATTTGGCAGATTATCAACGCCAAACCACCCTATAGTTGAGAGTATACTGTATAACAAATATTTTACTTCTGACAATTAGACCAGAAGTTATAATAACCGACTACAGAACTGCTCTAAAGAACTATATCTTCAAAATGTTCAGAAGTTCAATTTGAATACAGCTGGTTTCACTTATAATTAAAAATTTTTTTTTGTTATACAGGCGGGAGAAATTCAAGAGTTATAATTATATAGAGTATATAAATAACAATCTATTTACTGTGAAAACTGTAAGGCTCTTCATGTGCCTTCCATTATTATCTGCCCAAAACATGGAAAATGGTTTTACAATAATAATGGGACATGCTCGAAATTACAAAGTTAATTTGGACAAATTATTTGCCTACTACCAAAGGTAAGATATTATTTAAATAATTATATATAATATATAATACAAAAAAAATTTTAAAATACAATTATTTAAAATAAACCATTTGAAAAATATATAAATTCAAAATTCAAAATTTAAACCTATATAATTATAAATATTGGTTAAGAATATTACTGGAACATACATTCTTTTGTCCATGGACAATCTCATAGTACAAAAATATAGAGCAGTTTCACAGTTTGTTAAAATCAAAGTTTGTAATCGATAACCCGAAATTATGGTAATTTTTAGGTAAAAGAAGAATTTGTTTAGTTATTGAAATAGTTTTTAATTTTAATAAAAAGTATTTTATTGATTTCAGAACATTTGACTCAATCAAACAAAAAACATCTTGATACTGTAACCGTACTGAGCATATAACCAAATGCATATAAGACAATTCCAGACTTGCAAAATAAATACGGTTTCAGATAAATTACGTTTGAGCCAAATAACCATTTGGACATTCCTTCTACTTTGCTCTGATGTAACTGCATGATTCGTTAAGTATGAACAAAACCAGAGAAAATGGCAAAAATTATGAATGTAGAAATGCAGAATAGCCACAGATTAGTGTACTGCCACATGATTCAGAGGAAAATATGTCAGAAACCTAACAGTTTATGTCCTATATACCGTTATACCAGGTAACTTTTCAACTCATTTTCCATTCATATCTAAAAGTCTATTATTATTATTATTTTATATAGAACAATTGATATTGTAAATCAGTATAAATATATGAATATTATCATTAATCTCAAAAATTAACATATTTCATTCAAATATTTATTTAATCTAGTTAACATTAACAGTTAAATATGTAATATACTACTCATATACAAATAATTTTAAGAATTTTAATGCTATTAAACTAACTAGATATAGAGAATAATTCAAATTTTATGTTTACATTTTTACGTTATTGTTAAATTTACTTTGTACAACAAATTATTAAATGTGGTTATTTTTCATTCTACATAACAATGAGATAATACACAACTCACAGTTCAAATAATTCATAAGAAATCGGATAATCACCATTATCATTATTATAAGGCTATGTTTCTTTATTAACATAAGCAATAAAAATTAATTATTTCCATGAAGTGCAGCCACAGTATATAATTTAATGATATAAATCAGGTGTATCAGAGTCACCCCAATTTGCGGTACATTAAAATATATATTATAATGTATATTGCATAATACAAATATACAGTTACTAACCATCTGGTTAAAATGTAATATATTTAAATATTACAGACACTTATCATAAAATATCAAAAAAAAAATTGTGATGTCCCCTATCCACAAAAAATAATAAATCAAACCCTAAAGCCACCAGTTGCCACTGATATTAACATTAAGTGATTGATGATTTAAGTATTTTTAGTACTCATAATTAAAGCATTTTCAATAGACTACTATTTATAATAATTATATTAGACAAAATAGAAAAGATTCCAGTTCTGTGTAGTGGTGAAGTATAAAACTAAGTTAAACCTCAGGAGCCCCCTACCTCTTTAAATGTGGCACTAGACATCGCTAATTAATATATATTATCCGTCTTACTTAATGATGTCAAATATTGTAAGCGATTAGAATAACCTATCAATCTAACAAATATTTTAAAACTGTGTTATGACAGGAACATACGCACAGCCGTCATAAAGTCATTCTCCAAAATATGAGATTTCATCATCTTGCACAACACTGCATGATTGAAAATTACAAATGTTTTTTATAATGCAATTTTATGTATAGTAGCTTGTATCAGGAATACCTAATAATAACATTTATTTATTTTTCTTTTGTTTAGCCTTTACCAATTATTTATGTATTTATGGAGAAAAATACCCAGAACCCGTTAAAATGTTTATTTCAAAATATAAAAATATTTTATTTACGACAATTAGACCAGAAGAATAACCAAATACAGAACTTCTCAAAAAGACCATATTTATTCAAAATTTCATGAAGTTCAATTTTAATACAGCTGGTTTCACTATATACAAAAACAAAGGTAAAGGTAAATTAATATTTAAAAATATATATTTATCACAATATTTTTTTTTTATTGGCTGCGTGGGAGCAATTCAAGAGTTATAATTCTAGAGTGTATATAAATAAAATATAAGTAGTTCAAATTATTCATAAGAAATTGGAACATCATCGTTATCATTATAAGGCTATATTTCTTTTTTCTATACTTCTTACCCTAATTTATGGTTCATATCTCTTTTAGATTCTGAGCGGACCGATGAATGTATTGGTTTTACAATGATGTGTGTTTTTATATTTTTATATTTTTTTATTTTTTTTTTGTGTCTGTCATCACGTTTTAGGACAGTAAAAGTGCTTGGATTTTCTTCATCAGTAGCTTTTCGGATAGGAAGGTGAATCTAGTTGGTACTTTGGGGGGTTCAACAGTATAAATTTCCCAGTAGTTTTCACAAGCGCCAGGAAAAACAACATAAAAATTAAGGAAAAACGGGAATTTTTACACAAAATTGGTTTTCCAAAAAATCGATTTTGGTTATTGGTGTAACTCTAAAACGAATGAACGTATATACATGAAATTTTCACTGGTTGTTTATATTTGCATTTTCTATACACGATAACATTTTCAAAATATTTTGATTTATTTTGAACTGTTTAGGGACATTTTCATTTTCCTTTTTTTTAGTTTTTTTTCTAAAAATATCAATAAAATTGTATTTGTTGGTTGCAAAAGCTTGAAAATTTAATAGAAGGCTCCTAATATATTGTTTCAAAGGCAGATGAAAAATATTAAAAATCCTTAGTCACAATTTTTTTTTATAAGCATTTAAAGTTCAAAAATTGACAGAATACGTAAAAATCACGAAAATTAGCAAATTATTTTGAGTTAAGAATTCGTAAAAATTTTTCTTTTTAAATCTTAGATTTGAAAATGAAACACAAGATTCCTTATAAGATTATCTACCTTTATCAAAAAAAAATTTCTTTAAGAAAGTCAAATTAAATTTTTAGGAGCGTTTGAAATTCAAATTTTTACAACATTGGATATTCACTCGATTACTCATGTAGCGATTTCCTTATTTTGTTGCAATTCAAAAACGAACAACTGTAGATACATGAAAATTTCACTGAATGTTTAAATTAGCATTTTCTATACACTATACAATTTTGAAAATATTTTGACTCTTTTTGAGCTGTTTATGGACATTTACAGCTTGCAATTTTTTTAGTTTTTTTTTCTATAAATATCAATAAAGTTTTATCTAAAACTAAAAAGTGTAAAAATTTAATACAAGGCTCCTGATATATTGTTACAATAGCAGTTGAAAAATATTAAAAATACATAGTCACAGTTTTTTTTTATAAGCATTTAAAGATCAAATTTTGACAAAATGTATCAAAATCTCGAAAATTATCAATCATTGTAATTAATAAATTATAAAATGTTCAGTTTTTATAGCTAAGGATTACAAATTCAACACAAAGTTTCTCATAAATAGTTCATACTATAACCAAAAAATCTAAAAAATATATGAACACACTTATTTTTTACAGACATTTTAAATTCAAATTTGGACGAAATTATATATTAAAAAACCTAGAATAACTATTTTAGTTATTTTGTTGTGATTGAATAATATTATTCGTGGGTACTTGAAACTTCTAAAGTGTACTATTATATATCTATGATAGTATCACGGTTTTTGTTGATGTATAACGCGTTATAAGTATCTAATGGATATTGTGATATGATTAATTTGGAATTTATTATAGGTACCTATTATAGGTCAATTTTTTGTTTAATACCATAGATATGTATATAATATGTCTTATACATAGACTGACATACCGTCACTGCTCAGAATCGTTTTTCTTATACAATGATATTATATCATTGAATTCAAATTTAATACCATCCATTATACAGTGACCCACTTGTAACCTACTGTACAGCAGAGCGACACCCACTTGCCCACCTTTTTTTTTTTTATTCAGCCATTTTGAACTTATTAATTGCACTCATTATGCCCATAAATATTAATATAAATTACACATAATATGAAATAGCTAATAAAAATAACTATAAAAATATGATATTCGCTACACTTAATTTATAATTCTAATAAAATGTTTTTTGTTGATTTCAGAACATTACACTAAATTAAACACAAAACACCGTGTTTCTGTAACATAATTGAGCAATAACCAAATGTACATAAGACCTATCAGTTAAGTTATTAACCATTTGGATATTCTTTCTACTTTGCTCTTATGTGACTGAAAAGTATGAACTAAACCAGAGATATTGAGATGTCTAAAATGAGGAATTTATACTCTGTTGAAAATAAGACCAGACCTCGGCGGCCGAGTTGTGTGCATGGGCGTGGCTTTGTTTCGTGGCAGAGCCCGACGCACCGCCGTGGTGGGGACGGCGTTTCACCATATGTCTGACCGCCACCGGACGAAAACTGGTCGCCGCCGAGGTCCGGTCTTATTTTGAACAGAGTATAGAAGAGCCACAAATTGGTGGCAGACATGGTCCAGAGGAAAATATGACAGAAACATTCCAGTTTATATCCTATATGCCGTTATATCAGGGAACTTTTCAAGGCATATAATAACCAAAAGTCAAATATTTTATATTATTATTATTTTATACATAACAATAGATCTTGAAAATCAAAATTATAGAATTATTTAAATCAGTATAAATATTATCATTAATCTCAAAAATTAATATTTTTAATTAAAGGATTTATATAATCTAGATAACAATAACAGTTAAATATGTAATATAATACCCACATACAAACAATTATATGAGTTGTAATGCTATTAAACTAGCTAGTTATTGTGCATGCTGAGTGTGTTCAGATTGGCTGGTAACAGTGTACAGTCACATTCACATTAACCATCATTGACTAACACACAAATTACATGGGCGGCAGAAACCTAAATATTGATCCTTATTAAAGACACACATGCAGGCCCCTTAATATATTTAAATAAGTCCGACTACCTATAAGGGGGTTATATAGGTAAATTCAATGCATTTTTTTCATATAAAAATATGATATGGACTTCATTCACTTCAAAGTTCAAATAGTGAACACATACTGTATTTAATTATATTGAAACATTCAGTTTTGTACAGGCAACCATACGGAAAATTCAATATTTTTTCAAATTCTTTTTTTCCTCACAAACCATTGGAAATATAAGAAGGTAAGTAAGTGGGCACCTTTGTGCTGTATATTAGGTGTCGGAAAATATTAGGGGTTACTGTAATGGATGTGTTAAATTTTAATTCAATGGTATGAAATCATTCTATACCTGTACGGTTCTTCGCCAAGGGTGTCTGCCAACCTATATTATAATTGGTACTTTTCTGTTGTCCCAACTACCGTGGATCTCAATTCTGTTACATATCTCGACTACCTCGCCGATGCCGATTTAGATAAAATCGATAATAAATCATAGACGTGGATATAAATATAAAAATTTAAAATACCTCTCTGATACAATCCATATTTTAATCGTATATAGACCTTTTGTATCATAATTACTTTTCATGAGCGTTAATTTTTAAGATATTGTGTATTTAGTAGTAATTTATCGAATTCAACAAGTTACAAGACCTAAAGCACTAAGCAGTCACCCACCTACAAAAGTTATGGAGTATTTACACCGGTAACCTTACGTGTTCGGCGCCACTGAGCTAGGCCTAGTCCAAAGCTCCGTCTCCGCTCAGAATCGTATTTCGTATCCAATGTCTTATCATTGAATTCAAATATAATACGTCATACCCATTACAATAACATACTCGGCAGTCGACAACTATATATATATATATATATATATATCATATCTTGATGATTTTATAAGAATTTTTAATTTCACTTTTTTTGATGATTTTGATGATTTTGATGTTTTATACTTTATCGGGATAGTACTATACATGGTAAATTAGATTTAATTTGTCATGGTACTGTAGTAGTCGACATAACAGAGAAAATAGTCAATAATTGAGAAGTCGCGGCAGTGCAGCATCGAGTGGTAGTAGAGATAACAGAAAAGTACAAGCGTTACCCAGCGTTGGGTAAGTTACTTTTAAAAAGTAATTAAGTTACTTTACTCGTTACTCAAATAAAATTGTTATGAAATTACTTTACTTTTCAAATAGAAAAGAATCTTTTTTTCAATTCGCAATATGTAGGTAGGTACTTAATAATTCGAAACTGTAACTTGTTATTCTATAGAAATTACTTTTCAAAAGTAAGTTCCATTACATTTTGGTTACTTGGAAATAATTGTAATGAAAAAGTAACGCTGTTACACTAACGCGTTACTTTCGTTACGTTACTATCCAACACTGCAAGTACCTTATAATATTATAATAGTATATAATAAGTAAGAACCCCTAAACACTAATCACCCCTGTGGCACTAAATATACGCCACTCAAATACTCAATACTGAATCGTGGATATTCGACACGACAGACGGCGGAGGCACAGAATATATTATGAAAATGAAATATTTCATATTATATTCTGTAGCGGAGGTTTGTAGTCGTCGAACCCGAAGTCAGATAAGGTAAACCACCAGAGGGCGCTCGAGCACCGCACATACAATATCACAGAATATGCACGGAGGTATATACGTCCGTGATAATATGCTTGGACAGTTCGACCCCGTTCACTGGAAAAGACATGGTCGGCGGTGGTCGGGGGGATGGACAAAAGCCGTGGTGGTGGAACTCTTCTTCCCATGAACCAAGTGTATGGTATAAACCGATTCATTATCAATGGTATAGAATCTAACTCAACCAGGGGGGCGGTTTTGAAAGAGTGAGAGTGATTTAATGAGATGATATGACGTGAAACCGTGTGACTTAGGTGTTGTGGAAAAATGATAGTGGTGAGTGAGATGAAATGAATGCCGCGAGTAAAAGGGTGTTTTAAAATCGTGATATGGAATGATAATCATGGGTGAAATGAATGTAAATGGTGATATCAGTGAAATGTACCAAAATAATTTTAATTATTCTCAATCATCTCACTTATTATAAGCCACCCGAGTAAAATGAAAACTATATGATAAACGTATAATTTTACTATTGAATATTTAATTTTTAAATAGGTTTACAAGGTAAACGTACTTACTACCTACTTTTTAGAATGGCTTTACTTTTTGGAATTCCTAATCCAAGACAGAGAAGAATACAATATAGACAACAAATGAGGTAAATACATAGACTGTATATTAAGGTCTATGGTGAAATACCTACCTACTATCACAGGCGCAAATAGGGGAGGGTTTAGGGGCTATACTTTCTGTAAATTATAATTCTATATTCATCTCGTATTTCCTAACTTCCATTCAGTCATTTAAATTTAAATTACTTATAATTTTTGTATACTTAACTTCTAAGAGATGCTGAAGACCCGTTCCTCATTAGTGATACCAAATTTATAAAGGACTTTCGATTATCAAAAGAATGTGTGCGTTATATTATAGCCAGAGTAAGGCCTCACATGACTATTAAAAAACGGCCAAATAGTTTATCTTTGACAAGAAGGGTTAGTACCGAATAACTTATAGTTAATTTGACAATAGTAAAATATGCGTTAATTGAATGTAACTTATAATTCCTATAGGTACTCATTGCTATACATTTTTGTGCGGTGGGTAGCTATCAAACTGGTATTGGAGAAAACCCGTACATACTTGTTTCTAGGAGTATGGTATCTAAATGCCTAAAAGAATTTACGGACGTTATTGTAAACCATGTTGCCAATGAATGGATCATATTTCCAATAACTCCATTACAAATTGCCAGGAATAAGCGCCGGTTAGTACTGTGTTTAAAAAGAAAACCATATATCATGCTACTCAATAGTTTTCCTCTACAGGGAAAATCTATGAATCATATTATATAATATGTTTTTGTTAATAAGTTACTATGACAATAAAAACCTTACAGAAAATAAAAAGTATCCAGCCTAAAAACATATAATATATTATGTTAAAAAAAGTAGAGATACTAACCTCTTAAAACAATTGAATGTACTCTGTACCAGTGTCGGTCTGGCATACCAAAAGCCTCTGGAACATTTATTTTCCAGGGCCTCATTCACATAAAATACCAAGGACTTGAAAACTAATTGAAATATAAAAAATATATTTTCCATTTGATAATAATTAATAAACATAAAAAAAATATTAATAAAATTGTACCTATATATGTATTAAATTGATATAAGTTTATATACATTTTAAGCTAAAAAACAGTATATATTATGGTAGTAATGTTTTCATTCTTATAAATGTATTACCAAAGCTTAAAGTTATGACTGTATTAAACTAAATGAAGCTGAAAATGTTAAATAATTGGGTTTAAGTATCAATATATACTTTAAATGGGACCAACACATATACAAACTATTGCTAATACTTAGGAAGCTCGTTATAAATTCAAAACATTAAAATACATTGTAGATTCCAATTTAATTAGAACTATCTATTTTGCTATAGCCTAACCAATCTTCACCTATGTGGTGGTACTTATGAAATACATTTGGCTCCTCTGATTTCTACTTTAAATAATCTATTGAGATAAATTTTTGAGAAGACAAGGGTTTACCCAATTAATCTATTATATTATAAATTTGAAGTACCCACAGTGTCTAATTTATATTTCAAAAATATTCTACTACTTATATATAAATATAAACATATATTATGTAAATCTGATTCTAGATATAATACTAGGAACAACATTAACACTAATTTAAATAGCTATAATGTGTATAATACCACAGTTAAGTTAAATTTGTTTAAAAATTAAATTTTACTCATATACCTACCTAACTGTCTTATAAATGATATTCTTAGTTTCATTCAGTAGGTATACTAAATGTCTATACTTTATATAGTACATTATTGTTGAAAATTGTACTTAGATCTTACCCTTTTGGCACAAGCTTAGATTTTGAAAGGGTATAAATATTCTTTTATTGTTTTATATACATTATAAATTTAAATAGATAAGTATGATAAAAAATAAATAAAAATTCATTTATTAAGTGTGTAAAATAAAAATCAAGTTTATGTAGATTTATACTACAAAAAATAAAACAAATATATATACAATGTGTATTCCCTTTTTATAGTTGATTTGAATAATTTGCTATTGTTTCAAATATTTCAATTAGTTCTTCAATGTCAAACTATTTTTTTATGATGCATCAATCACATAAATTGATTATTTTATTCTATAATTAATATTCAGAATTCGTTACTATTTTATTTCATAAGGTTTTTAGAAAAATTTAATATACCACATACAATTGGAGCAGTAGATGGCACACAAATAGCTATTACTCCACCTAATGAAATTGATGAATTATATCAAGAACATTTATATATTAATAGAAAACAGTATCATTCAATTAATTGTCAAATAGTAAGTAACTTAAGTACCCAAACTAATATGTACCCAAATCTAGAGAATTGTTAATACAACATTGTACGCAAATATTGTTCATAGGTAACAGATGCTGATTTAAAAATTTTATCAATTAATGCAAAGTTTCCAGGCCGTAGTCATGATGCATATGTATGGAAGAACTCTACAATTCGTTCTCATTTGTTAGAAACTAATGCTAAAAACACATTTCTCATTGGTAAGTTCAAAATTATCATAGTAGTATAGTATCTAAATTTTAAAAATGTTAATCACAATTTTTTATAGGTGACAGTGGTTATCCTTTGGAACCATGGTGCATAACTCCAATTTTGGGAAATCATCAAATTTATTCACCTGAACACCGGTTCAATAAAACCCACAAACGGGCCCGCTGTACAGTTGAAAGGTGCATAGGGGTTTTGAAACAACGTTGGAGATGCCTATTGAAGGATCGCACATTGCATTATAAACCTACAAGAGCTTCCAAGATAATTATAACGTGTGCTGTTTTACATAATGTGGCTATACATTATAATATTGGGCTGCCTGAATATGACAATGAAGAAGAAGAGGATGAATATGAAGAAAATCATGGACAAGAAGTTGAAGAGTTGTTAAATGCTGGACGACAGACGCGTCAAGAACTACTGAATCAGTTTTTTACACATTAATAAACAATGGTACACATATTTTAACATTAAATAAATGTATTCTTTGTATATCACATGAGATTTGCTGTTTTTCACCTATTATCAGTCTTATACATATATAGGTAACAGCTAGTATAGTAAGTAGTAGATACTAACAAAAACCATATTTGGTATTCTTAATAATCAAAAGGTACAATTGTATAGACTTAATTTACATTAAAATAAATTAAAAACAAAAACTAAAACAAAAAATAATTAAACCTCAAGATCTTTTCACAGTACATATTTGTATGCTGCCACTAATAATAAATTTATATAACAAGATTAATGCCCATATGCATAATTAATTTATGTGTCACATTCATACAGACATAAACAACTTTTTAGTACATTGGAATAAAACATTTAATTTAAAAAAGTAATTTTGACATGGAAAAACTACTTTTTAGTATCTTTCCTTTTTTAAAAAACTATTCTATATCGTTTATGCCAATCACACTGACATCTTCATAGTCTATATTTGAGGAGTTGTGGGTTTGCTGGTACTTTTTAGAATATTTCCGCTCTAAAATTATATTTCTTTCCCGTTCTATTGCATTTCTGTCTTCTAAAGCTAACGCTATGCGTTTCATTTGCACAGCTTGATTAATAGTGGCATCGGCTAAATTTTTCTGTTGCTTAATCATTTCTTCATAACCCGGTCCACTTTCAAAAGCTTCAGTGTATGTGCGTGAAGCTTTTTTTTTTGGTGCAATATTTTGTTTTAAAGGAACCTTTTCATTTACAATTTTATCATCATCAATAAGACTATTATTTTCGTTACGTGTATTCCAGTTATACGATGGTTGAGTTTTATCAGGAGACACCGAGTTAATAGCCACAATAACTTCGGTTTGGTTGATACCTACCTCATGTACTTCTGGATCTCCACTAATCAGTACTTCCCCAATAATGTCAGCGATTTCACTTTCAAGTGGGGAAAGAATAATATTTGTTGGTTGATTTCCAGTCTTCAAGGAATCACGTTTTATTACAGCAGCTTTGTCTTTAATAGTCCTCTTAAGGTCATCCCAAGTCTAGAAAATTAATACACGTTTTTAATATTTTAATAGGTTGTACATATCGTAATAACCTTTATGATATACTTATTAAATTAGATATATTTCCATGAGGCTTACATTATGTAATACTTTGTTACAAATTGTACAATATTGTCATGTATTTTAAAAATCCATAGCATAACCTTAATATTCTCTTGTGTTATAACAATATCATCTTCAATTGCCTTACTGCACCATGTCACTTACTCACTTCCAAACCTGTGCAAGTTGGTCATTTTTTTTAATTAGTTAAAATTATGTTAATTTAACATAAAAACTACTAAGTCTCAATAAACCAACAGCAACACTCTTAGGCACAATTACAGTTTTTTACTTGGAAGGTCTTTACATATTTAAATGAAACCAACCCTTGGGGGACTCTGCCTGTTCAAACAATACCCCTTGTTCAAATACCTTTAAAATTTAAAATTTATAAAAAAAAAAACACTTCTATCGAGTATCAACTATATTTTAGTCAAATAATAATTAAAGTGTTATGAGTAATGTATTGTAATTACTAATTAGCAATTTATTATTGCCTATTGGTAATACTATTATTAAACCTATAATTTGTTCTGTGGGTGGATACGATATCTACTATGAAAAACTTATGAATAAAAATCGTTATTTAAACTTTAGAAAATAATTTTTTCAAACAACGTTATTGATTATGTAGATTAGACTGGAAAGATTAATATTTTAATTAAAATACAAATTGGAAAAAGCTCAAAAAATAATTATAAGAAAACCAAAAGAGTAAAAAGTACCTACCAATTTACCAACACTTATTTTAACAACTTACTTTTTTCCACTTCTTGACATCTTTTTGAGCTTTTCCACTGGCATTTAAGAGTTCACCTAATTCATTCCACAGCCTTTCTCCGTGTTCAAATGTGAACGAATCACTAAATTTATTTTCAATAAGTTTACGGTTGAGAATAAAAAAATCTGCCATGACATTTTTCTGGTTTTCACTTATACGTGCCATTTTTATTGTTTATACGGGTGTTATACAGTATACTGGTTAATAAAAAATAAATCACAACTAAAAACTATTTTTTATAACCGTGAAATCCTGTGACAAAAGTTTAACATGACAGAATATTATTAATTAATAATTATTTATCACGATGATATAAATAAAATATAATAATTCTTTACAACAATAAAAATTATTTTTAGATATTATCATATTTATTCGTTATCAAATTTACATATATTCATGGTGGAAAAATTATTTATTAATTTCTCCAGGTAAAGTGAGTTGTGATATCATAAATGATATTTGTGAGATGAGATCAGTGACTACGGTGGCTTTAAATATTTTCTCATTGCTAAATTATGAAGTGAATGAAATGAGATGGATGAAGTGGTTATGTGTCAAATGACTCACTCTATCAAAACCGCCCCCCAGGCCACATTCTCAATTTCTCTAATATCCAGTAATCAGTTCTTATTCTACTGAACTTTTGTCTGGACTCTGGAATATCAAAATTAAATTATTGTTGAATTTCAAAATGTAATAATATTTACCTATATTGTTTGTGCTTATTATAAATAAAGAATAATACCAAATTATTACGTATTTTAGAAAAATATATCTCTTCGGTGTCTTGATTCACGATTGATAATTAGAGAGTTGGAGTTACTAACACAATTTGATCTTACAAGAATCAAGGTTCGGTTTGAAATTGCTCGTAGGTAAGTTATTCAATTTTGATACTTGACATTATTTATTTATTTCTAAAAACCTAAAACAATAAATTAATTCCTTGGTGTCAGTAAGTAAAACATAGATATCCGTTAGTTCAAATATTGTGCCTTATAGATTTGCCTGCATATTGTTTAACATACATTTTATATATTTAAAGTGAAATAATACATAGTAAATGCTTAATTTTTTTAATCGTTATTTATAGGATTCAAAAAATTCAATATTTTAAAAGTACTTCTAGTTTTGTATGTGCCATGTGGCTTACAAAAAATATTGTATAGATTTCTTGACAAATTTTAGATACCAACACTTCAAATAATCTAAATGCAAGGTCGATTAATAATGTTTTCAATTTTTCTGAGTACATATTAAAATTGAAAACATTTCTTTAGGAGCACTTTAGGTTCAAGAAATTATAAGTTAATACCTAGTTGTAAAATCTTTTTATCATTTAACAATGGTAACATTAATAGTATCTAATCTTAAACATATTATCAAAACTATTATTCTACCTTAAAAAAAATATTAAAAATAATAACCCAAAATTATCAAACTACTCATTATAGAATGTAAGTGATAGGTAGGTAATTATAATTTCAATGAATCCAAATTGAAACAGTAAAGTTATAAAGTGTTTATAAAACATACTTATTCTTATTATCAATTAATCATCTAAATCTTATATTATTTTGTTATTGTTATTATTTGAAGATTTCCAACTTATTCGCTCTCTTAAATGGCCTTTGAAACTAAAAATTCTGGTAAGCCAAGACAAGTGAGGGGTACTACTGCATACAAATATCGAAATTTGTATGTGTTTGGTGTATTTGCTGTCAGTGGACTTTCTTGGTTCCTGTTTGAGTGAGTTTTTATATATTTATATAATATTTGATTAATTTTGAATTTGAGAGCTAATATTACATCAGAGTTTAATCAATTACCATCCTCATTCAAACTTTAAATGCTCATTTATAAAAAAACAAATCTACTCGTTGAATATTCATTAAAAATATATTAACATTAAAAAAAAAGTATTCTACCTACAAATTAAATAGGTTATCATTTAAAAATCATGAGTAAATTGTGGGTTTTCAACAAACACGAAGTGAAAATAATTAAGAACAAAATAAAATGTTAGAATTGCGGGTGATGTAGGCACCTATTTAAGTTTTTTTTAATCAGAACATTTTCAAAAATGTATATTATGAATAATGAGTGTTCTTCAATAACTGAATCTCTGGAAAAAATAAATAAAACAACCAAAAATACACTTATTACAATAAAATGTTCTTAATATTAATACAATTAAATACCTACATTTACCTAAATAATAAACTGTTCATTTGTTTATTTCATTCAATTTATTAAAAATATTTAATCTTTAAAGGTCGAAAATGTCATCAGTGGGTGGCTTCTTTCACCAAATTATGTAAATCATGTTTTATTTGTTTCCCTCTTATCACACATAATATACTCATTATGTCTTAGTTATAGATTATATATTTCTTCTAAAAAAAAAAACTTAAAAGGACTACCTAGTGAAAATGGAATCCCATAAACTATATGCCTACACACATCATATAATTGATATTTGATTAAATTGTAGATATATTATAAATTTAATATGTTTAAAAAAATAATTGTAAGACATTTAAATATAATATTTTGTTATATAAAAATATTGATTAAAAAAATTTTATGTATTATAATTGTATATTAGGTAATAGGTAATAGTATAGTATGTTTCAGTAAATGTAAATATTATAATATAGAGAATGTTATCACATTGTTTATTTTATCTCTCTCAACCATGCACAACATGGACAATACTCATTCACACAAATTTATCATTTTATATAATAAAAAATATAGAGAATATTAATTAAGGTATGACATTTCAATTTGTCTAAATATTGTCTCATAACAATTGAATATCCATTTCAATTTAAAAAATGTAAGTTTTATTTTTAAAGTCAAATAATAATAAAATAAAAATCTGATTTTTTAACTCTCAAAAATATTATCTATAATTTTTCTAATTGGAAATTTTACTCTATATTACTCAAAAATCATAAAAAACAAATTTATGTGAATGAGTTGTATTTATGTTGCATGTGGTTTTTGGAGAGAAAACAAGTATTGTACTGACATCCTGTGTATTATATAAGAAAAAATGTTATCATGAATTATATCACTTTTGATCTGAGAATAACATTGATAACATTTCAGATAGATTGTTGATTATATTATGTGATTATAGTAAAATTATATATTTTAATTTTAGTTAATTTTTTTTTCCTTATACCTAATATTTGTAGCTGGTTCATTATACAATTGCATATTTAATACATTTTTTTTCTCTTGTAGACAATTACCATCAACAAAAAAACTAAATGAACAAATCAAAAATGGTTATTGGAATCGTACACCAGAAGAAAATTATAGATTAGAAATGATTAGAAAAAATTTCAATCCTGATACAAAGAATCTAAAGCAAAGAAAAGATGAAGTTTTGTCGAAAAAGGATGATTTTTCACCAATAAAAATATAATTTTTTATTTTCTTTTAGTTTGTTTATTTGTAATTAATCATAGTCTTTAAAAGTATAAATATTACAATTTGAAAATGAATTTATTTTCTCAATCTAAATTAACATTAAAATTAAAAAAGCAAAACAGTAACA
This sequence comes from Macrosiphum euphorbiae, assembly GCA_949089665.1. Taxonomy (NCBI): domain Eukaryota; kingdom Metazoa; phylum Arthropoda; class Insecta; order Hemiptera; family Aphididae; genus Macrosiphum; species Macrosiphum euphorbiae. The sequence goes on along the minus strand of CARXXK010000003.1, from coordinate 72,886,926 downwards.
ATGCATTACCTCCTGATCCTGCAAAGTAAATAAAACAATTTATTATTACTTGTAATAAATAAAAGCACATCTCGGTTATCTTCCTGCTACTTGCTGGTACTAGAAATTTTGGGTTATTTGTTACTAATATTAACTGTCATTAACTATTATTCATCCATTGGAAATCGTATACTAAATTTCAGGATTAATATTTGAACACTAAATGGTTAACTGTTATTATAATTTTGTGGTTCATGAGTGATAACATACAATTTTTTTATTATATTATTTTTATCATAATCACAATCTCATTTATTAAATCTTATACAATATATAATGTTTAAATTATAACAATAGTTAATTAGTAAACCGCAATAAGCCTGCAAATATTGATACCAGTAAGTGGTGGTAATATAACCGAAATAACAATAAAGCACCAAAATAAATTTAAATTATTTTACTTTTTTCAGTAAATGCCAAGATTTAACAACAAATGATTTTGTAAAATCCGAGTATAATAATTTACCAAATAATAGTTTGTTATCTGAAAATGATAGTTTTGTAGAATTGTTGCATACTGTACGTCCTCAGGATGAAAAAACAACTATGTCACAAAGCGTTTTTAAAACAACTCCAGTTCAAAATGTACCTGACGTCATAAATGAAAGTAAACAATGTCCAGTTTGTTTACAAATGATTGATCTCAAAAATTTCATTAACCACGTTAAATCATGTGGTACAACACATAATTTATCATCTGAAGTGCTTATAAAAGCTGTGGATCTTCAAGAGCGTCAAACAGCTGAAAGAGAAGCACTAGGACTACCTAAGTTAACAAACAGTAGAGATGTTAAAATAAAAAAAAAGAGTACTAAACAAACAAAGTTAAAGGTATAATATTTATATTCTTGATATATCAAATATAATAGTAAAATTACTCTAATTACATTTTAGATTGGAAATGATTCTAATTTTGATTTGGCTATTGCTATGTCTATGTCTTTACAAGAGTCCAAAGAAGCTGACATTATAAAAGAATCTGAAAACCTTTTAGAAGCAGGCTTAGAAGCCGAGGCCATAGAAAAAAGAAAAACATTGGAAAGCTTTGGTTTTATATCAAATCAGCCAATTAAATCCAAATCTAAGAATTGTTAGTATTTATAAATAAACATTGGATTATATAATTAATGTTAGACAAATTTTACTTGATAAGTTCACAGTTTTTTTTTTTAAAATATTGATCTAACCTATAATCAATAAGTAAGGTTTGGTATACTAATAATTATGTAAAAAACCATTATTTCTAATATTTAAATACAAATAATATATTGTATTATAATTATAATTGTTTAGTTGTTCAGCTAATGCTATTAAAATGATTCATGATATTGAAAAAAAAACTGTTATCTACTCATCACTAATTTATATATCTTATATTTAAATACATATTTATTTTAAATTATATTTTTACAGTTTATAAAACCAATTCTTTGTTATTCAAGCAAACAAAAGAAGATCGTCAGAAAAGAATTACTGAAAAAGTAGCAATGATTCTTATAGACTGTGATTCATTATCACCAGAAACATCGTTGAATGACTGTCCCAATATAAAATTAAGATCTAAATATTTAAATAAAATAAGAAATGCTGTAAGTTGTTAAGATTAATACTAATATTAGCCTAATTTATAAAGATATTAATAGTTAGATGACATTGAATATTAAGTACTTGAAAGACTGAAAATTTAAAATTTAATAATTTAAATATAATCAAAAGTACAATTACATAATTTCAAATGAACAGACCATTGACTATTGGTTTTTAGACTGTGGGGAGGGAGCAGTATGTGTGAACACGTGTGTGTAGTTTTTGGCAGATTTTCAAGTGGGCATCCGTAGGTATCTGCCATGCCTGGATGGGGGATGGGGGCACTTGTTCTAGTACCTCTTTTCTTAAAATTGAAAATTCATTCAAATAAAAATAAAAATATTTTTCTGTAAAATACTGAGTTTCCAAAAAGAGTCTTTTAACTTCACAAAGTGGCAAACTACTTACCTACTAGATCAGATTTTCTACCAGAAACCATCCTAAACATTGAAGATTAAAGTTATTTTTATACTTCTTGAGCGATGACAGATTAAAAAAAATATATATACCATTTTCCAACCTTTTATATTTCACCCCAAATCTACAAACTAAACATTTTGAATGTATAGGAATACATTTTTATTTTTATTTTTATAGGATTGTGAACTCTGGAAAAAATCATTACTTGAAGAAGATAATGTATTTGAATTTTATGTGAAAAATGTGTCCAAGTTCTTAAGCCCTAGTGAAAGCAATGGTTTACAAAATATTGTTCGATTTCCTTCACATGAAGATACTATAAAACAGGTAATTGTAAATTTAATATTATATTTATACTTAATTTTCATTCAAGTTTTATTATTCGTTTTGGTTTTTCCATGAGTTTTACCAATTACCCAATGGTAGTACTACCCAATTGACTTTACTATGAGTTATTTTTTAAAAGTACATGCACTATTTACACACTGATCTATTTTTCTGCAAACTGTAATGAAAACTTTTCAAAAAATATTGATTTGTTTTGAACTGAACTGACATTTCTGTTTCCAATTTTAGATTCTGAGTGAAACGATGAATGTATTGATTTTACAATGATGTGTGTTTTATTTTTTATTTTTTTGTGTCTGTGTACACGATAAGTAGTCGAAATAAAGCTTCGATTTTCAACTTCAATATCTTGTTCGATTGGAAAGTGAATATCGTTGGTGCATTGGGGAAGTTAAATTTCCCAGTAGTTTTCAAAAGCGCCGGGAAAAACAAAATAAAAATTAAGGAAAAACGGAAATTTTTATGCAAAATCTGTTTTTGAGAAAATCGATTTTGGTTTTTGGTGTAACTTTAAAACAAATGACCGTAAATACATGAAATTTTCAGTGGTTGTTTATATTTGCATTTTCTATACACGATAACATTTTCAAAATATTTTGATTTATTTTGAACTGTTTAGAGACATTTTCAGTTTCCAATTTTATTAGTTTTTTTTTTATGAATATCAATAAAATTTATTTGTTGAGTAAAAATACTTGAAAATTTAATACAAGGCTCCTACTATATTGTTTTCAAAGACCGATGAAAAATATTAAAAATCGTTAGTCACAGTTTTTTTTTTTATAAGTATTCAAGGTTCAAAAAAAGACAAAATATGGAAAAATCATGAAAATTTGCAAATTATTTTGAGTTAGAAATTCATAAAAATTTTTCTTTTTAAATCTAAGATATGAAAATGTAATACAAAATTTCTTATAAGATTTCCTACATTTATCAAAAAAAAAAATTCTATAAGAAAGTCAAATTAAATTTTTATGAGCGTTTGAAATTCAAATTTTTACAACATTGGATATTCATATTGGATATTTCTCATGTTTTGATTTCCTTATTTTGTTGTTATTCAAAAACGAATTACTGTAGGTACATGAAAATTTCACTGAATGTTTATATTAGCATTTCCTATACACCTTACAATTTTTAAAATATTTTGACTCTTTTTGTGCCGTTTACGGACATTTTCAGTTTTCAATTTTTTTAGTTTTTTTTTTCTATAAATATCAATCAAGTTTTATCTGTTGGGCCAAAAAGTGTAAAAAATTAATACAAGGCTCCTGATATATTGTTACAATAGCAATTGAAAAATATTAAAAATACATAGGCACAATTTTTTTTTATAAGCATTTAAAGATTGCATTTTGACAAAATTTATCAAAATCTCGAAAATTATCAATCATTGTAGTTAATAAATTATAAAATTTTCAGTTTTTATAGCTAAGGATTGAAAATTTAAAAAAAAGATTCTCATAAATAGTTCATACTGTAGCCAAAAAATCTAAAAAATATATGAGCACAGTTATTGTTTTCAGACATTTTAAATTCATATTTGGACTAAATTACATATTAAAAAACTTAGAATAACTATTTTAGTTATTTTGTTGTGATTGTATAATATTATTCGTGGGTACTTGAAACTTCTAAAGTACACTATATTATATATCTATGATAGTATCAGGGTTTGTTATTGATGTATAACGTGTTATAAGTACCTAATGGATATTGTGATATGATTAATTTGGAATTTATTATAGGTCAATTTTTTTTTAATACCATAGATATGTATATAATATGTCTTAAACCTAGACTGACATACCATCTTCGCTCAGAATCGTTTTTCTTATACAATGATATTGTATCATTGAATTCAAATTTAATAGCATCCATTATACAGTGACCCACTTGTAACCTACTGTACAGTAGAGCGACATCCACTTACCCACCTTTTTTTAGTTTTTTTTTCTATGATTGTCAATAAAAATGTACTTGTTGGGTAAAAAAAGCTTGAAAATTTAATACAAGGCTCCTAATATAATGTTACAATGATATTTGAAAAGCATTAAAAATACAGTCACAATTTTTTTTTTTAAACATTTAAAGTTCAAATCTTGATAAAATATGTAAAAATCGCAAAAATGAGGAAATTATTTTGAGTTGGTAATTCATAAAAATGTTTCCTCTTAAATCTAAGATTTGAAATGTAATACAAGATTCCTAATAAGATTGTCTTCCCTATATATATAAAAAAAAAAAATGATATATCATTGAATACAAATTTAACACAATCCATTACAGTGACCCACTTGTATTCTACTGTACAGCAAAGCGACACCCACTTGCCCACATTTTTTTTAATGTTGTATACATGTATAAATTATAAAATAAATATTCAAATATATGAGTTTTAAAAGTGATCATTAATCATCGCTAATAATAAATGGGTTTGGTGATTTAAAACATATAAAATGATTGAGGAAAATACTCATCACCTGACCAATTTTTAATTAAAAAAAGCTCAATAAATGACTGGTTAAGAAGAATAATGTAAATAATTATTAAGTTTATATTATAATGATTTGATAAATATTTTGAATGTTTTCTGTAAATTAATGCTATTTAATAGTCATATAAAAAAGTTATTTTTCTGTACATTTATATCTATATTATATTATCATAATAATAATTGTTTAATATTTTATTTAGGAATCAAATACTATTGATGAGGAAGACGTAAATACATTACATGCAGTTATAGATGATTCAAAGGTTTTTAATAAGCATGTTACACATCATACAATTGTTGGAAATAAAACTATGCCAGAGTATTCTTCTAAGTGGAAATCAATGATAGGTAGTCAGTTTATGAGTGATATAACTATCTTTTCCAAAAATGAACATGAAATTCCAGCTCATATTCTAGTGCTTCATGTACAGTGCCCTGATATTTTGAATGACATTATTATAGAAGAATCTGGTACACATAAATCAAAAAAAATGGTTATGTGGTCTGAGTACACTTATGAAGCATGCATGGCATTCTTAGAACTGATTTACTCTGGCCAAGAACAATTAATAAGTCCCGAGTACAGAAAAGATTACTTGAATTTAGTAACAAGGTACAATGTTCAAATAGTTATAAATGATGATGATGGAAAACATGGATGGTTTTCTGAAGAATACGATAAAGCATCAAAACGTAAAAGCTCAGAATTATATTCAACTGATAATAAAAGATATAGAGCTGACAGTCCAGATATGTTTATGATGGATAATGCAAGTGAAGAAATAGGTAATATGAGTTCTAATTTTTTAGGAACAACTGTGAATGATGAAAAATCCTTGAGTGTGTTGAAAACCAAGCAGTGGTTGTACAATTGCAACCTAAGTCAACGTCACAATTCATCATTCACAGGAAATTTAGATATTAATGTTCTACCACAAACTATTTCACCAATGAAGAGTCCAGCTCATTCTTTTCATAGTGCATCAACTGTACATATTCAACTAACACCTACGTCTACTGAAAATGATTATAATATGAACATTGAAAGCAACGATGTACAGATTAACTCAACATTAGATATTAGAAGTTTATCCCCCAAATCATTATCAGTGGATGAATCAAGCATGAAAGCCGACTTAAAGTTGAATAACATCAAAAACGTCCCTATTGATTTAGAAATTCCTTCGGACAAAATTTCTACACTTACTAATTCACGTAAAGAACCAGAGTTAATTACAATCATCAGTGATAGTGACAATGAATCGATAGATATGATTTTGTCTCGTTATAATGGTACAGCTCATGATAGAAGTATTAATCTATCAAATGAAAACTATTGTACACCTTTTCAAGCAAGCATTAAGAGAATGAAAAATGTTTTTCCATTCAACTCAGATGATAAAAGTAATGCTATAAGTGTTATTGAGTTAAATGATAGTAGCTTAGATTCAATTCATTCAGTTAGTACAAATATATTACATCAAAGAAATTGTAACACTAAATTGAGCAATTCTGTTGTTAACAAGACCACAACTTCAACACCAAGAACTAAGACATTCATAAATATTGATGATGAAAAGACCGTAATTTCCACTGTACCAAAGTTTTTTTTCACAAACAGTACTAATGCTCAAATTCCATCTTCAAGTAATACAAATTTTATAGACCTAATAAACGATAGTAGCTCAGATTCTATCTTTACGATTGATAAAATAAAAAATGACAGTTTATCGACATCATTTTCAACATTGCCATTGAATAATAATGCTCAACAAAATTGTCAAAAGTCTTCAACTCCCCTTTCAAATGCACCAAGAAAAATAAATTCTCCAAGTCGTGATAGTTTAACTACAAAATTTGAAACAAACAATTGTATATCGAATGCATCACCATTAAAAGGAGGTGACATGTGGTCAAATTGTTCATATCCAATAAGCGATGGAGATTATTATGCAAAAATTAATACAAAAACAAACGAAGACTTTTGTTCAACAATTTTTTCAAGCAATACAATTTTACCTAAATGTAGTAATTCTAAATTACTATCCAAATCTACTGAGCAATTATTTCAATGTAACGATATGCCATCAACATTTTTAAACACTTCCCCAATTTATAATGTAGAAAACAGTGATAATATCAGTAATACAATAGGGTCCTATAAGAAAAATGTTCTAGACAAATCTAATTCATATTTTGAACAGTTGGAAAAAATCTTATCAAAGAAAAATATAAAATCACCTTCTAATAATTATATCAATTCCCTAGTAAACATAAAAGAACCTATTGATTTAACTACATGTTTATCAAGTGAATACACACATACTTCATTTAGGCCTTATAGTTCTCAAATTGAAACTGTTCAACTACCTATTACATCAGAAATAACTACATCAAATGAAAATGATGATGATCAAAATAAATCAGCCTTTGAACAAATAATTGACGATCCGTGGATGGACTATAATGATTGGCAACCATATAATATTAGTCCTCAATATGTGTCACCAGTTTTATCGGAGAAAAATTCTTTGGTCTTAGTTAATGACTCTGAAGTATTATCAACACCCCAAAATATTGTAAATCATATTAATATGGATTTACAAACTTCTCCACCAACTATTTCAAGTAATGTTGATATAGTAAATCATCAAATAAAAAATGCAGTAACACCAAATAAATACGGCAGTAGAATAAGTACTCCAAAGAGTTTACGCAGGGTTCAATCAGAATCTATCATTGGAACTAATGGACAAATAACACCTTTGCCAAATTATAGTGCAATGAAAACACCAGATTTAAGAGTAAGTATTTCTTTAAGAAACTTAGCGTTAACTAGTGACAAATGGTCCTAGATACTTCTGTTTATAAATTAATCTTGTACTTATTATTTCATTATACCTACAGTATAGTCCTAGACAAATTTAAACCATTTTATGTCTTAATTAGTAGAGATTTTTCAAGGGTACTTGAATGACCAATAATTGTTTTTTTACCATCTTTATTAAGAAGTCTTGACAACAGATTTTAAAGACAGTTATACATATTACATAGTATAGGTGTCCTAAGAGGGTACAAGTTAATGTAATTGAAATTTTTTTTAGAGAAAAATCAAGTAATTGTTTTTTGGTTAGTGCACTCAACTTTTATTATAAAAAAATTGAATAAATTTGAAACTTAGTTTGTAATTAAATAGTTTTAGTTACATATTTAAATATAAGTATACAGTCAGTAATCAATATTAATTTCTTACATGCAGTTTTTTCACTCAAGTTTTTAATAATTAACCAATTTTTATTTGAATTTTCAATTGTAATTTTAGAAAGAATTTGAACGTTATGGCCTTAAAGATCTCGGAAGGCGCAAAGGAAAGCTTATATTAAGACATATCTATGATGTAACTCATCCCAAATATGATTCTGAAGAAGCAAAATGTGTTGGAGACTCTGAACAGTATTCTGATTCTTCAGATAGGTAAGTATATTTTAAACATTTAAATTGTCGTTATCATTATTAGCACTGAACACAAGCATAATTTATTGTGTTGCACATATAATATTATAGTTCAGAACATGGAATGCCTTATTATGAAGCTGGAGATTACGACGAATTGGAAACTTTTAGTCAAACAAATTTATCAAATAAAAGTAAGTTTTATAAAGATCTATGTAATTATTATCTATATCTATCTATATATATATATATATATGAATGTATGTATGAAGTATGACATATGTATGCATATATGTGAATTAAACTTGGAAACTAAGAAACCTTATTTAGGTTATCTTTAAAGAATAATTTATTGATTTTCAGTAGCTTTTCTAAACTCAAAGTTATTTGTAAATAATGTTTAAGGAAAGCTAATATTATTTTAACTGATTATATAATATTACTATAGCATATATATACTACTATAATTATTGTTAATCGTTATTAAACGTTAATATATTATCATTGCTATATGGTATGGATTGTGAAATAAAAGACACCTAGTCTATTTTTGTTGTGTCTCATTCAACTACAGTGATAATTCAAATAAAATGTTGTTTTTAAACTATTATCAGTTTAATATATGTGTTTAAAACTAGAGCTGTGTTTTGACTTGAGCCACATTTGATCACGAATGTAGTTATTTTATAAACAGCTACAATGGCTATGTCTCGAGCAAAGTATTACTCAGGTAGAAAAAATGTGGTTTGTTCCAAAACACAGGCCAATTAAAGTTTGTGCTTAGGAAAATATACTAGGAAAATAATTTATATATTTTCGTATATTTTGTATACAATTTTGACTCATAATACATGTTGTTATTTTAGTTTCAATAGATGTGGGTTTTAAAGATTTGCTCAGAGTCAATGAAGATCTTCATAAAAAGATTTTGTGTTATGAACCTATTTGGATTGAAGAGCTGAAAGACGATTTAAAACAGTACAATGTAAACATTAGTATGCAAAAACTCATGACGTTCTTGGATGATAAAGTAAAATATTTATTAAAATTTAAAATATTAGTTATTAGATTAATATACTTTTTTTTTTTAAATTTATTTATTATATTAGTCAATAAACTATTTATTTCATACATCAAAATTATTTTTATTCTTATAAGATATTAATGTTTTTAACTATCTATTAATAATTGATACAATTGTTGCTTGTAAGTTTTCCATGAACATTTTGATTTCATTAGTTTTCTCATGGATGTATAATATTAGAATAGTATTATACATGTACACAGTGATTTTTTAAATTTTTAAATACATTTGACCATATATATTTATGAATCCTTGAGATTTTTTGTACCATTTAAAGACGCTTCTGTGGCAATACAAACATTCGTTTTTTTAATAATTTCTTATGACACGAGAGGAAAATGCCCCCCCCCCCCCCCCATAATGAAGCCACTGAAATAATTTGATTTAAAAAAGGGGGATTCTTGTTTGAAAAACAGAAGTTTGTATTTACTAACCTTAAGTAGTACAAAAGATATCAGGAACCGAATTGGAAAATATTCTAAAAATTTAGTATTAAAGGGAAAATGGGGGTGAGCATGCTTAAAAAATCACCCTGTATAAGGTGATCCATTTCAGGGTCATCTGAAGTTCCTACATTGGTCAAAATTGTAAATTTTTGTTTTTGGTTGCTAATGTATAACAATTTTAAGATTTGTATATTTATCTTTCCAGTGTGTGTCATTTCGTTCAAAGTCAATAAATGATCAGAGGAAAAAATTAGCAGCAAAAAAATACACCAAAAGAAAGAAATTATTTTAAATTATTGAATTGTTACTTTTTTGACATATATTCTTGTTTGTATAATATTGGTGTTAAATAAATATTTGATGTATTTTAATACATTTTTCATTGATTAGTTATAAAAAATAATAATAAAAACCAATTACAGTCATAAATAATTATTTTTATTTCTATACAAACCATAATATTGTCATTCATTTTGTATAAGGAATTTGGATGTATTAATTTTACTGTTTCTTCTGATAATCAATTTAGGGATTGTGAAATGTTTGTTGAAAATACATATCTGTGCCAGGGTTGGCAGAATCTTAGATACAATCGACAATCTTGTATTTTTGTATCAACTGTATCCAGATACAAGTACTAAGAAGTACCTATCAAGAATTTTGTATTGCAATACATTTCCTAGTCATTGTATCCAGTATTTGATAAAACAATTTAATCGAAAGATACTAGATATATTAAAGCAATACTTTGAAATGTCTAGTTTTTTAACGTTTACAGCATTAAGCTAATATTAGGTACGTAATGGTTGTATGGTATTACCTACCATCCAATATAGGAGGTATTTATATATTTGTTCGTATTTGATAAAAATAAATATTTAATTAAGCATGCATATGAACAATATTATCCCATTTTAAAAAATCTTTATATTCGAAACTACACTTCTTTAGTAGCAGCTTTAAAATGTTTCCCTGTTATGGCTACCTACCGGCCGAAGGTCTAAAAACTTTTGATGGAAATATCTATTATGTACCAAATACCAATAGTACGATCTGTACGTATTTTTGTATTATTGAACAGAAAATAGCAAATAACTCTTTGGTTTGTATCGGGAAAAATGTGTAAAATCATCTCCAAAAATAAACCAAAAATATCACAATATCACCAAGGCAGTAGCTTGCCAGCCTGTCAGTATGATTAAGACATCATTTTTTGTTTTTAGTGTAGAAAAATAAAGTATTTAAGTTTTTTTTTTTTTTTTATTGAACAAACATAATATATTTACAATCTGTATTTACATGTGATACAATAAGTAAATGTGATGACAATTTGGTTTACAGGAGGGGGAAGTTACCCAGTGGCGGCACCCCGTGGGGGTATTTAAGTTAAAGCGCTTTTTGTGATACTTGGATACCGAGGTGGGTGGGCCTCGGTTTATGAAAAACCACCTAAATAAACTATTATTAATCAATGCCATAAGCGGACGTTGCATATATTATACGTTCTGAATAATCCATTTAACTCCGTTATGATTAATATCGGAGCGAATTGACATTTGACACATTTTCAAATTTATGAGTACGAGTATTATATGTATAAATCTAGTTTAGCACCTCCTCGAAATTTCGATTTTTATTTTTTGAAACCCGTGTAATTCAACGATTTTAGAACGATGGTGAAAAAATAAATTTGAGGAAATGATTAGTTTTGAAGTTATAGACTAGCGAAGTTCGAGATTTTCGGTGTTCTATTCATGCGTGCAACGCTATTTTTTAACGCTCTTATAACGAATATTATTTTTTTCGGAAACATAGTGCAGCTAACTGTGTAATCACTGCACATATACTACGACATAACTTACCCTGTAACCTACTTAAGGTGGTGTTGCACAGCAAGTCGGGGGATATTTTCGATTTGAGGAGCGGAGCTGTGTAAGCACTGTCCACATTATAAAAAAAACACCGAAAATCTAGCAAGTCTATAACTTCAAAACTAATCATTTCCTCAAATTTATTTTTGCACCATCGTTACAAACTAGATCTGTTTTGTATTGTCTAGTGAACATCGTAGAATTTTATTTAGATTTTAATTTTAAAGTAAGTTAGGTATGAGGAGTATTTTAAAACACTCATAACTTGCCGTAAAATTAAAATCTAAAAGAAAACATACTTACATACCTGAGTTATTTAGACTATTCAGAACGTACAATTTGCTATGCTATGCAGTGTTGTAAGACAGTGACGACACACAACTTGTACCGTCCTCTCAAATCTCAATCCGGCTTTGCGTGAGAAATCGGAACGGGTCTGTGCATGACTGCCATCATGACTAAACATATTTGTTTTACACTTTAGTCGTGGGCTTGTGAAAAATTGTGTGCCGAAAACGAATACCAACGAGCTGTTCAAGAGACCAACGAAGTACGAACCTCCACGATCCTGTCATAATAATAATATCACAGAATAGATGAAATATGATAATATTATCATCTCTCGTGGAATTGATTACTGATTTTCATGGTCTAAAAAACATTATCATCTTGACAGACGCGATAACAATAATTTTTGGCGGGATTTGATTCCGTGCGTTTTCGACATAGAACTTAGTGTTATCATTTTTACATGATATTTTGATAATTTGATATTATAATATTTCAGTCGAATCTTGAAACTTGAAAGTCTGTAGTCGCCAGTCGGTACCGTGGTGTAAAGGATTACGCGTGTTTACGCCACTATTTAGTCACTACTTAGGTCAGTAAGTCTGTAATTCGTAAGTTGTAATATTAATAGAAACACTGATATTTTGATCTAAATTATTTTCAATATACCTATTGTATTGCATATTTGCATAAAAGTATATTCATCGATGTGTTCAAGACGTGATGTACCTACTTTGTAAACGTTAAAATTTTTTAGAGTGCGTATAACTTGCTAAAACTACCAAATATTTACGAAATAACGTTTTAGTCATGAATATGAAGTAAATCCAACACGATAGGCACTCGGATACCCGTTATCCCATGGGGAAATTTCTCAATAGCTAGTTTTTCGTTTTCTACAGCAATAAATAATCAAGTACGTTTATATCAATCAATTCAAATGCAAATATATAAATAATATATTCTCACGAGGTTTAATCGATTATTTTAATAGTCTTTCCAGAAACAATAATGGAAAAAATGGAAGTGGATGTCGCGGTAGTCGACAAAAAGTTCCCATTTGATCTCTGGAGAAAATTTAAAAGCATGTTTACGTTTATAATGGACGAAGAAGCCGAGTCATTGGAAGAGCATGCTAAAATTATGCGTGAAGTTCTGAGTAAAATGGGAGAGCAAGAAGGAGTTTTTAGCCCATTTGTTAGCATCAAAAGCAATGCGTTCAGTGTCGATTACTATAAAGGTATATATTTAAAATACATTATTTATTTTTATAGTTGTATTTAATAAACTTAACTTTTTATGTCTTGATGATAAAGATTTGATTTAAAAGTTTGGATACATATTTTTTAAGATGTTTAAAATGTTTTTTTAGGATGTTTACTTAACTTAGTTTAAGGAGAGTAAATATAATTTTACGATATACCAATGTGTTTTAATTTAAATTAAATTCATACAATTTTTTTTTTTCAGAATTTACCATCTGGATCATTGGTCAACTTGTAAAAATTCTTAGTCAAAAAGGATTTTCTCCATTACATGGTAATTCAACTCATAGCCAAACATGTTTATTGGAAGTACTTTCTTGCCAAAATACGTATATTTACGATTGTGCCATTAATGATTATTCTAAATTTATAACAAGTAAAATAAATTATATAAAGTAATATTATTTCCTAAAACATCTACTATAACTATTGTATTATTTAATTTAGAAATGGCGGAAAATGTAGGTAAAGATTCGTGGCCAATTGTCATCACATGGTGTAATCCTGAAAAGAATTTTCGAACTCAATTGTCTGTAATTGATTTTACTCCTATCCACATTTCTATCAACGATCGTGATAGTTATGTTTATTTATTATCAAAAATGTTTCATTTATTTTCTAGTAGTGTATTTTCTATAAATTATATTAAAACAAATACTACTGTAAAATTCTGGCAATCTGTCACATTAGCTATACACAATTCACATTCAATAGAAGTTACACAAGCCGGACTCCATTTAATTTTGCATATGCTAGCGTCAACATCACATAAAAAATATTTTGAAGTAAGAATACAGAAATATTAGAATTATATTAATTATATTAATATTTATAATTATAATTTATGAATCGTGTCTTTACATATTATATTTTTTCAGATACTGGAAAATATTTATAAAATGCTATTTGATACTATTGAAAAAGTGTGTTTGAAATATAATTCTTCTGCAGAACAATCTAACGAGATTCAAAACATTTTGAGTAACATATTTAATATTATATGTAAAGCAGGATCAATTCATGTTGTATCTATAAATATGGCAATAATAGAATTAGTTTTAAAATTACTGGTTTCTGATAAAATTAAAGGTACCTATTTATATTTGTTTTCTAATTTAATATAAATATATTTTTTCATTTTTTAAAATTAAAAAAGTTAGTAGATATAATACCTAACTTGTAATACTAATCCTTTCTGTTCAACTTAATTATTTCTTATAGATGTGATTTTTATCAAACATTTATTCAACAATCATATTATATTCAGTAATTTAAATAAAAATGTTTGTAAGAAAGGCATTTTTGTACTTGCTTCATTGCAATTATTAGGTTCTTCATGTAAGTACAAAATTATAATTTATATTATTTTATTTTTAGTCACAAACAAACTGTCTGGAGCAATGTGTAACGTGATTAAAGGATTACTTGATGATGAAATTGTTAATCCTAATATAATAATTGAAAAATGTCCGATGCGTCAGTTAATTGATGTATCTTCACCAGTAAGTACTACACTGATTTCATATCTTATTTCATATTAACATTTTTTAAAAATTTTAAAAGTTTTATATTAATGATAAGCTCACATATTTGTTTATTAATCTAAATAATGCAAAAAAAAAAAACCATAAAACATTGCGTATGTATAATTTTATAAATTTGTTCTTTTCATAATTAATTAAAATCTATAAAAAAGTGATGTCCAACATTATTTGGGGAGACATATTAGGAAAATGTTGCGTTTGTGCAAGTCAACAATAATAGAATTATAATGTTTCATTACTAAATAGTACATTGTACTTTCTTGTTAGCTTGTACAGTTATTGTAACTTTTTATTGAATTTCCTACTGCTAGTCGTATACCCAATTGACCACAATAACGATTGTAGTTTACTCTGATATAAATATAAAATCTAGTATCTACTATTTAGTATTTAGTAGGGGTAGAGTTTTGAAACTGAAACCCTCTCAACAAAAAAAATTTCCACAGATATAATGTTAAAGTGATGTATTTTTCAAACTTGATTATTATGTATGATACACATTAATAGTTATACATTATAAGGTTTGCGGCCATTGTCAATTGATTATTTCATTAAAAATTATTTTTAGATTTATTTACTGGCGGTTAGGTCGAGCAGTCGTAGTCTGTTGCCTTAGATCAATAATGATGATAAAAATAATAATTATTACTGTCGACTGTTGATGTCATGAAAGTCTAATTAGTGGTAATTGTGTGTTTGTGTGTAAGGGTAAGTAGGATAAATTTGCTTCCACCTTAACAACATCCTGAGTTTGTCTGACTTTTATAGTACACGAGTAGCTAAAAACAAATATTTTCTTGCATACTAACAAATTAACAAATTAAAATAATAGATTGAGGTTAATGAATGATAATTTTTATTCAATTTTAAGAATTGGTACAACACATTTGGGCATAATTTCTCATCATTGGCCAATGAAACTGTATCATAAATTTCACATTAAAATTTAAATTGTAGGTATATATATTTATAATATCATAAATAATATATAATATAATATAGGTAGTGATAATAATTTTTCTGGAACATAAAAAATATTTTTAAGTTAATTAAAAGAAGGAAATTTAAATATATGTTTAAAATTATGTTTCATCCCACAAATTGGTTACAGTATCAATGGACATCACCGGTATAAAATATTAAAGCTTAAATGTTGTTGTTTTTTTTTCAGGGAATGAATGTGTTGTTTGAATTTTTTATTTTACAAGAGTTAAAAAACAATAAAGAAATGGTTGATGAAGACAACGATAATGAAAATGTATTCTTTGGTAATGAAAAGTAAGTTAAATTTTTATATTACTTACTTATAATTCACAATAATACTATTTAACATTGTTATTTCAACATAATGTGTTTGTTTTAATTTTTTTTTTGTATTATGTAAATTTAGAAATAATTCTATCAATATGACAATATTGAGTTCAATTTGGTTTCAATTTTGGAAAAACCTAAACCAAACTTTACAATCTTCTACTGAAATTCTTACTACAAAAGAGTTTAAAATCATAAATACTACTGCATGTCTTGCTCATCATTTAGACATGGCTTTTAAAAATGAAAACTATCAATTTTTGCAAAATATTAATACTAATCAATTGTTAAGTAAAATGATGGACTATGTTGTAAAACATGATGATCGTTTCACACTAGAAACATTGGTATCTACATGTGGCACTCTAGTGAGCTTAAAAGAATATTCTTCCATTTTGAATAATGATACTAAAACATTAATTGCTATCCTGTCTTTGCCGTGGATGAGTACTTCTAACAGCATGTTTAGAAATTTGGCATTATACAAACATTTAAATGTTATTATGAGCAAGTATTCTGTTTTACTTAGTAAGTAATTTTGTATAATAAAAATTCAAATAATATTAAGAATGAAATTATCCAATTAAATATTTATTTTCAGATGATAAACAAATAATGCAAAAGTGTCTTACTTATATTAGTCATATACAAATTAATATGTTGTGCGATTGGAGACAAAATCTTGTTATTACATCACTTAGAAATAAAAATGTATGTGAAACATCAATTCTAAATTTGCCATTTTTATTTCATAAGCAAAAAAATCAAAATATTTCTATTTTATTTGAAATAATTGAAGATTTTGATGAGACCACAAATATTGTGTTTGTTAAAAACCTAAGAATTCTCATGTGCGCTATGTATGGTAAAACGATTAAACAATATGATAAAAATACTTGCCAAGAAGAATTGTTATGTATTGATTGTGATAGAAACAAAATTCAACAAAATTCGGAAATATATTCAATAGACGATACTTGTAAAAAAATGTTAAATGAATTTTGGAAAATATTACTTTTATCATTTGTAAACAATTTGAATACAGTCATCAGATGTGAAGTTATTAAGAACATACCGATGATAATAAACCATTTTAATCCAGATAGTTCTTTTAGAAAACATATGTTGATGTTGATTAATGACAAAGACGAAGAAGTACGAATTCAGAGTTCAAAAATGTTAAATTCTATTATATTTGAAAAAGATTCATCTGGAAATATTGAAATAGTTGAATCAGTTTTTTATCAAATGTTAAATATTCTTTGTTCAACTGTAAATAGTAGTCTCAAAGTTGGAAATAATGAGCTACAATATACTTGCTTAGAAACTATTTTCAATGTTGGATGGTAAGTCTTTCATTATATTATATTAAAACATTATATTATTGCTATAAATACTCATGGTAGCAAGTAGCTTAATGTTACTACGTCTAGTATAGTAATAAGTGTTTTATTTAATTCCTGCATGGATCATTGATTGGTCACAGAATATTTGTCTACTTTTATAAACACTACCATTTTTAGAGTTTGTGTATTTTAGATTCTGAGTGGAACGATGAATGTATTGATTTTACTATGATGTGTGTTTTTTTATTTTTTTTTGTGTCTGTGTACACGATAAGTAGTTGAAATAATGCTTCGATTTTCGACTTCAGTATCTTGTTCGATTGGAAAGTGAATATCGTTGGTGCATTGGGGAGGTCAAAATTTAAATTTCACAGTAGTTTTCAAAAGCGCCAGGAAAAACGGGAATTTTTACGCAAAATCTGTTTTCGAGAAAATCGATTTTGGTTTTTGGTGTAACTTTAAAACAAATGACCGTAGATACATGAAATTTTCAGTGGCTGTTTATATTTGCATTTTCTATACACGATAAAATTTTCAAAATAGTTTGATTTATTTTGAACTGTTTAGGGACATTTTCAGTTTCCAATTTTATTAGTTTTTTTTTTTATGAATATCAATAAAAATTTATTTGTTGAGTAAAAATACTTGAAAATTTAATACAAGGCACCTACTATATTGTTTCAAAGACAGATGAAAAATATTAAAAATCGTTAGTCACAGTTTTTTTTTTTTAAGCATTTAAAGTTCAAAAAATGACAAAATATAGAAAAATCACGAAAATTTGCAAATTATTTTGAGTTAGAAAATCATAAAAATTTTTCTTTTTAAATCTAAGATATGAAAATGTAATACAAGATTCCTTATAAGATTTCCTACATTTATCAAAAAAAAAAATTCTATAAGAAAGTCAAATTAAATTTTTATGAGCGTTTGAAATTCAAATTTTTACAACATTGGATATTTACTCGATTTCTCATGTGGCGATTTCCTTAATTTGTTGTAATTCAAAAACGAATTACTGTAGATACATGGAAATTTCACTGAAAGTTTATATTAGCATTTCCTATACAAAATACAATTTTGAAAATATTTTGACTCTTTTTGAGCCATTTACGGACATTTTCAGTTTTCAATTTTTTTAGTTTTTTTTTTCTATAAATATCAATAAAGTTTTATCTGTTGGGCCAAAAAGTGTAAAAATATAATACAAGGCTCCTGATATATTGTTACAATAGCAATTGAAAAATATTAAAAAATACATAGGCACAATTTTTTTTTATAAGCAATTAAAGATCGCATTTTGACAAAATTTATCAAAATCTCGAAAATTATCAATCATCGTAATTAATAAATTATAAAATGTTCAGTTTTTATAGCTAAGGATTGAAAATTTAAAACAAAGATTCTCATAAATAGTTCATATTGTAGCCAAAAAATCTAAAAAATATATGAGCACAGTTATTTTTTTCAGACATTTTAAATTCATATTTGGATAAAATTACATATTAAAAACTTAGAATAACTATTTTAGTTATTTTGTTGTGATTGTATAATATTATTCGTGGGTACTTGAAACTTCTAAAGTATACTATTATATATCTATGATAGTATCAGGGTTTGTTATTGATGTATAACGTGTTATAAGTATCTAATGGATATTGTATATGATTAATTTGGAATTTATTATAGGTCAATTTTTTTTTTAATACCATAGATATGTATATAATATGTCTTAAACCTAGACTGACATACCGTCTCCGCTCAGAATCGTTTTTCTTATACAATGATATTATATCGTTGAATTCAAATTTAATATCATCCATTATACAGTGACCCACTTGTAGCCTACTGTACAGCAGAGCGACACTCACTTGCCCACCTTTTTTGTTTTTAACTGTATTTTTTCTGTTTAAAACAGTATATTAAAAATAACTTTATTTTAATTTAATATTTAATTTACTTATATTTATGCCAATATGCTTTGTACTAGTATATGTTTCACTGTTAATTTATTACTTATTTCAAATCTTAAAAGTATTTGAAATGTGTTTTAAATATTTTTTGAATGGAGGTGGGCATTATATTATGTATATTAACTATGAAGTAACAACATTTTGAATTTGATAATTTATTCAATAAAATTAAAAAATTCAAATTAAAAAAAAAAAAATTTAATGAAGAATGGTAATAGATATAATTTATAACTTTAACTTTTTTCTGAATGATGTATATTATTATTTATTATTAATAATAAACAAAAAAAAATATAACATTCACTTGGATTTTACATTATTTTTAACATATGTTTTATTAATTTTAAGCGATGAACAAAACTTTTAAGAGGGCTTTGCACCCGCATGTGTTGTCTCTGTTTTACACACATATGACATAGCTAAATTTTTGTTAGCAAGTTTCAATAGGGTGCAGTCAGTTTTGATATAAGAGTGAATTTACCTATTATCAAACTTTTAAGTAACAACATTATCTGTGTTCTCTCATTGGTTTTTTACGATATTTTAGTTTTTAAGAGAGTTATGAGTATGTAAAGCATTGATATTTTAAAATGCTCATAATTTACTTAAAATCTAAAATATCGTAAAAAACCAACAAGAAAACACAGATAATGTTGTTACTTAAAAGTTTGATAATAGGTCAATTCAATCTAATATCAAAACTGACAGCACCCTATTGAAACTAGCGAACAAAAATTTGCTATGTTATACGTGTGTAAGAGGCAACACATACGAGTGCAACGTCCTCTTAAAACAAATGTTTTAAATTCATGTTTAAACAAGTTGTTAAAAATATTATGTTTTAAACATAAAAACTCTGAGCATTTTACTAATATGAAATCTATGTTTTCAAATTAACAATATGTACAAACATTTTACACATTTTTATTTTCAGTGTGCCAATTGACTCAACTATACTCCCATCAATGGAATTTATGTTTCTATTTTTAATTCATCCAAACTCTTCATATGGAAGTGTTGCAAAATTTTATATGACTGAAATTGCTGCAGCCCATAATACAAAATTTTTAGTAATATTTGATAGATATGAAACTGAATTAATGCAATACATTGCTAATAATTTAGTTGCATGTTATCATACTTATCATCCCAACATTGATGTAAAAAAAACATACAACAAATTAGGGTTCACACATAGAGATATGTATGCAATAAAGCAAATCATCAAATATATATTTCCTTGGTGTATTAAAAAGCCAGGAACAAGGACAATTTTAAGTGAAATTGCTTCATTATCACAAAAAACCGAAAGTACTTTGGTTAAAGAATCATTTAAAGTAAGTATTACATTTGTACAATTTTATATTTTTGTGTTCAAATAATAATATTTTATTTATTATTAGTACTGTTTTTCTCATCTATTACTGTCTGAAGATATAGACATTCGTAAACAAGGCTGTTTACTTTTAGAAGAAATAACAAATACTCCATTGGTGCATTTAGTCAGACTTTCATTTACTGTAAGGAAAACCATTTTTTATGAGTAAAATTTAAATATAGTAAATTATTTTATTTTTAAAGCCAATCATAGCTGAGATACTCACTCATTTCCATTCGAAATATGATCGAGCTACTGAAGCTATTAAGATAATACAAACCTATGATGTTCTATTTAATGTAAAAAATGATACTTCAATTGTTAATTTTGTAAGTATGTTTTTGATATGAAATATATTAAATTTAAACCAATATATTATTCTAAATTACTATGCATAATAAAGGATATTAAGCTGAAGAAGTCGAATATATAAAGGTTTCATTTTTAATAAATTTTGAAAAGTTCATAAATATAGTGTTAATTTATAAAATAATGGTTTAATTTTGAATATTTTCCCTACATAGTTATACTATTACAAATAACCCTATTTAATGTCCAATGCCCAATCTACAGTTTATAATGTAGTGGTGGGCTTTACATACTGTACATAATATTTTAGTAAATATTGTGACTTGAATTTTTATTTTCAGGCAGATTTTCTATCTCCAAGATTTTTGGGTCTTTTAATGATTTTAGAATCAAGATTAGTAAAAAATTCCTCTGATTCTATCAAGGAAAACATTTTATTATCATTAGGGGATATTTTCAAACTAATGGGCAGTCGCTTTGTGACACCAGCAAGGTTTAAAATATTGGCTATGTTACGTACAGCCATATCGTTAAAAAACAGCGCTTTCGTATACCTAGGGTTAAAAGCCTGGGATTCATTTATTCATTGGTATGTTTCTTCTTGCCAAATTCTTAACTTAGTTAAATACAAAATTATTTATTGTTCTTAGTGTTCATATGGAAGTGTTGGGTCCTATGTTGAGTTCTATATTTGTGTCTCTTGTGCCACTAATAGATATTTATCCAAATAAAGTTGCCAATATGTTTTATTTTATGGTCAAAGAGAATGAAAAATATCTGGAAAATCATATAGCAGAATTATATTTCTTGGACCCACATCCAGCCAATCCTATAGTCTACAATATTGTTCAAAAATACACAAAAAATGTATTGTATGTTTTGATTTTTTCAACTGATTTTATCATCAAACTACAATAACCAGTAAACTGATTTTGTTAAATTATATATTTTTAGCAAACAACCGCTGAATAAGTTATTGATTTGGTTACTGGACATTGTGGCTCATACAACATTGGAAGTTAAACTTCATGGCTTAAAAAGACTACATTTAGAACTTTCAGTTCAGCAGTCCGAAGTTACTAAATTGATATTGTCCAGTGATAATGTTAATTCTGTAATTATTGAGGTAAAATATTGTTGTATAATATATAATAGACATTTTAATTTATCTAACATATATTTGGTTTGATTAGTTATTAGAAGTTTTAACTGAAAATTTACGACATCATGATAAAAGAGTGAGACTTGCTAGCAGTGAATGTTTAGGAAAAATTGGAGCATTAGATCCTAGTTACTTGCCAAATAATATTATTAAAGAAGGTACATATCCTCATAAATTAGACTATAGTTTTAAGAGATCTATCACTAATAATTTTTACTTGATAAACTATGATATATAATCATATGTTTGTTTAAATATTAAAACTATTGTTTAAAATTGGTTGATAAACATTTTTGTTTTTTACTTAATGCATGCTTTTTTATTTAACTAAAATTTAATTATTTAACTAAAATTGTATGCAATAAATAATATCTTGTGTTTAAATAAAAATCCATGTGAAAAACTTTTGTATAATTTAATATAAGTATAATTAGCTTATTTTACAACTCTACTTGTATTTAATATTTTTTAGGACGAAACAAAGAGTTTCCACTAGATATTAAAAGCAATGACTTTGCCATACGTGCAATAACCATATTAGGACAAGGTTTACAATCTGCTAGAAATTCTCGATACATGGATTCTTTTGCAGTTGCAATACAAGTATTACTTCATATTCGTACACTTAAGTACATAACTTATTTATCATTAATTTTTTTAGAAAATTTTACAAGTTTATAATGTGAAGAAAGACTCGGAAATCTGGTCATCTATTCCAAGCACATTACACGAAATTATAGATCCACTTTCTTCATCTCGCTACACTCTGGAAACAGAACAATACCAAACAGGAATGCCACATCCAATATTTGGGTATTAAATTATTATTTATTCATTTCTTCAAATCTAACAAATAATATAAATATATTTCAATTAATTTGTTAGATCTGGGAAAAGCGGTACATTAAACTTGTGGGCTTATAATTGGGTCAATCGCCTTGTTCCTTTGATTACTGATGAATATGCCAAACGCATTTTTGTGTATTGTAAATCAAGCATACGATCAGATAATGAAGCAATGCTTTTATTCTTACCATATGTTTTACGTAAGTTATATTATAATTTATTTTAATATTATAATTAGTAATATATATTTTTTCAAATGTAGTTTACACTATTTTAAGTACAAACGATGTAAATAGCAATTTAATATATGAAGAACTTCAAGCTGTTATTAGTAATGATGTAGATGATAATATAACAACTAATAACACAAATATCCCAGAAACTATTAACGATATTACGGCTGGTAGACAAATTGCTATGGAATATGAAATTACCAATTCTTCAGAACAACAAAATGAAACCACTACTCGTGTAATGTATGTTAAGACAGCATTCACATTATTTGATTTTTTATTTAAATGGTCTCGAGAACAAAAAGCGTCAAAGAACAATATCTGTGAACCAGTTATGAGTAATATTATTATTTTAATATAAGCTTACAGTTTGGTACTTATAGTAACATATACATACTTTTAGATTTTTTAACAAGATTTTGTAAATTAAAACTGGCTGAAAAATCACTAGAGTATGATGAATATGCTCGAGCGCTTTTGTATCTTGAAGATTATATTCATGACAATAAAGAGAAACTTCAAGATCATCTACCAACTCTTTCTGTATGATTAAATTTAACTTATATGTCTAATTGTTCTTAATAACTTCTATTTTATAATTTTATATCTTATTCAGCAAATTTATTCTAAGCTAAATGATGCTGATAGTCTTAAAGGTATTATTGCTGTTCACGATAATGATCCATCACCTCAAGAAATGATACTTTTACATGAAGTTAATGGACAGTTACAAGTAAAATGCACAATTTGCACAACATAGTTCATCAAACAAAATATATCAATATTCATATTGCTATTTACTATATAGGGTGATTTTTTCAGCACCCCATTTTAATGTTTAAATATACATTTATCCAAATTCTGACCTAAAACTTGTTAAGTGTAGTTAATAACGATATTTTCAAATACTTAGATTTTTCACAATATTTGAGGAGTATCTAGCAGTGTATACCTACTTGGGTTTTTAAATAAAAACTTACATGTTTTAATTTGAATTTTGAATCAAATGATTTTTCTGAAAATGTCTAGGTTGTGTAATTGAAATTTGAACTAACCAGATAATTTTTTTGCTGTACATATTTATGTATTATAAATTATAATCAAAATATGAATCAGCGTTTCTGAGTAATTCTACTTTTCTAAGGATAATAGTCTATTTAAAGAATATTATTTACTTTTGTTTCAAAAATGGTTGAGTACATTATTAATTCATAAGCATTTTGTAATATTAAAAAATTGTTTAATTAGTTGTAACTATTAACAAATATTTTATATTGCATACTTACTTATTATATTATCTATTTAAAAAGTATTTAATAGAATATTATTTTTAGGATTTAAAGTAGAAAATAACTTAGAAACTTTGATTCATATTTCGATTATAATACATCAATATTTTCAAAAAAAAATTTTCTGATTAACAATTTGCATTAAATTATGTAGGTTTTCATTTGAATAACCAAAGTTTGTATCGCCGCAGAATACTCCTTAACTTTTGAGAAAAATTTAAGTAGACAAATTATTGTCTTTAACTATACTTCAGAATTCAAAAAAATCATGGTATGAATATATGCATAATTTTAAACATAAAAATGGGATGAGCATGCTCAAAAAATAACCCTATATAGTTTACAATAAATTATGAATTTTAATTTTTAATTTAATACTGACATTTTAACTAACCCAAGAAATTTTAGTAACACAGTTAAACATTGCAGCCAATTATATGTTTCATTATCATATTAAATTGCTGCTCTAAAAAGTACACAAAATCTCTCATTTTTGTTTTACACTCCGATTACTATACATAATACCATTGATTATAAATACTAGTATTTATAACCAATGATAATACATATATTATATTATAAATAACTTAATTTGTTTTAGGATGCAGCTGCATGTTATGAAAAATTAGCACAAATGTATTCCGATCCTAGCTTAGAATTTCATAAAGGTATGGTTAAATGCTATCTAGGCATTGATCAACCATTCACAGCATTAAAAATAGCTGAAGGCTTAACAAACATCAAGTAATATATTAATTTCTCAATATTTTTAATATTTTATCATTCATTCTTTTAACACTTTTGAAATCAAATTTAAGATCAGATTGTCAAAACACTTTATTTGGTGAGAAAGCTGAAGCAACATGGAGTCTTATGATGTTTGATAAATTAAAAGAACTTTTGACTGAAAAACCACTAAATGCTAGTGAAAGTTGGGGTGTTTGTATTGGTCAAGCTTTAGTATACTTTTTACATAAAGATAAGAACAGTGTACGTAAAGAAATTTCCTCTATAACAAACCTGGTCACTGAATCTTTGTACATGTCAATGGTTGGATCTGCCGGATATAAAGAGGCATATCCATTTATTGTTAAGTATGTTTTTATAGTGTTTTTATAGAGTATATTTGCTTACTATCTTTCATTTTTATTGGTCGTAGGTTGCACATTCTGAATGAAATGGAACAAATATTTGACACTATACTAAAAATTGTTGATGGTGATACTTCCACAAATACTAAATTAAAAGAACTGATTACTAATGAAATGGATGAAAGACTACAGTGTTTACAACCTCAGGCATATGTTTTACAGCAAGTTCTATGTATGCGTAGAGTTGTATTAACTGCTGCTCAACATTTAGTTACAGACGAACTAAAGCCTATTATTAACCATCAAATTGGTATAAGCTGGCTGAAAAGTATTAAAGTCGCAAGAAAGTATGTATGATTAAGATTTTACAACTATTAAGGACGATCAATTAATTATCAATAATTTATCTTATATAATAAATACGTTCAAGTTTAAAACCAGGCCAAGTCACAAATATTCCATACAAAACGAATTATTTTAATTTATGCTTTCACAAATACCTCATTAAAGTCCAGAGGTTTTTATTTAAAGCTCAAACTATTAGCTTGTGATTTGCTAAGGCCTCTGTTGTAACTTTTCGTTATAAGCAAAGTATACGATTCATAACAATTTCATCACATTATGTTATTAATGAATTACTCTACTAAGACTTTTTCATTCAAACATTAAACATTAGAATAATTTACTTCTAAAAAAAAAACACTCGTTAAAAAAGACGTTTTTACGTTGTAAAAATCAATAACCAATATTACCACTAATCAAATCCCACGCAACTCGCTTGGATACCCGAGAATGAACTGTTACAGACTAGTATTTCTTTGACTTATCTTATATTATGAGCCCCTTTTCTTGTCAATTATTTTAAGATCACACTTGTTCGTTTTATTCCTTCATTTTTATACTAAAAATCAAACAGATTGTAATATTAATTGATTATATTTAGATCTCTAAATTTTCAACAAGCATATTCAAATATATTAGCAGCTGAAAAGTATAAACCTACAGAACTTTTTATTGAGAAAGCTAAATTGTTGTGGAAAAAATCTGATCAAGGACAAGCAATTGCAACTTTAAAAAAAGGGATTAATATGCTTTTTCCAAATATGGACATTATTAAAACTTTACCATGCGATGAAAAAACAGAAGAACGAAAAACATGTGCCTCTGTATGTACAATATTTTATTAATTTTCCATATTATTTATCATGTCTATAGTAATCATAGGTTTGGGTAATTTATTTCTAAATTTATCTCCCAAAGGTTTCACTATTGTAAATGTTGCAGAGGTAATAAAATGAATATTATTAACAGTTTTAATTGTAAACTTTAACTGTTTCTTCTTTCATATTAAATGTATTAACCGTGGAATAATACATTTGGGAACAAATACATTTTATTTAGTTGGGAATGTTTATGAAGAAAGAAGCATAATTGACACTAATTTCTGCCCATTATTAATAATCATTATAAAACTTATTGATTTACATTTTCAGGCTTTATTATTATTATCTAAGTATAATGACAAAACTGTAAATGTGGATTTGGAATCTAATTTATCAAATATTGAAAATGCGTATGAAATGTTTGGAATGTGGGAAAAAAGTCTTGTTAGGTTTGCACATTATCAAGATCGTATTCTCAACACTATGCCTCCTGCAGTCTATTATACAAAAGGATTGTAAGTAATTAATTTTACTTTTAATAAAATAATAATTTACTTGAGAACGTAATAATTAATTAACTAAAAATATTTAAGGAACTCGATTAACAATATAATTCATTGTTATGGATTATCGTTGCAATATGGTTGTGAGTATATATACCAGTCAATGCCCAAAATGTTGAGTGTTTGGTTGGATTTTGGAAGTGACTTTAATCGAGATTTAAAAAAAAAAAATAATAAAACGTCATTGTATTTGGTAGAACGAAAAAGAACATTTATAAAGATGACTAAACTCATAGGCAAGTAAATGTTTAATTAAAAAATTTTAAGTTTATTAATTTGTGTTACTTAAAATAAAAATTTTAGAAGGATTTATGTTGCGATTGCCGACATTTATGTTCCTCACTGCTTTTTCTCAAATAACATCTAGAATATGTCATCCTTTAGAAGAATGTTTTAAAACTTTGACTGATATCATAGTGAAGTGCATACTCGACTATCCCAATCATTCTTTATGGATGCTCATGACTCTACATAAAGTATTAATTATTGATATTATATTAGAATAAATATTTATTTAATTACAAATTGTGTTACAGTCACCATTTACTGTAAGACTGAGTAGATTCAATTCCATTCTCAAACATTCGAAATTGGTTAAAGTTAAAACTTTGTTGGTCCAGTTTATGGAATTATTTGAAAATTTATCGGAATTGTGTAACACAAGTCCTCAAAATGCACCAGTTGGTGTTAAATTTCCTCTACAGAAAATAGCGAAGAATCTACCCCGTTTGCTAACAAATGGTTATTTTAGCAACATTATGGTACCAGCCCAAAAGTTTCGCACTTTGGTATTACCACGCATCAATTCTAACCGTAATACAAAACACAATCCATTTCCAGAGTAAGATAATAATAATTAATATTTTACATTTTAATATGCCAGTTTTTATTTTTTTAATGTAATATTGATATGTTTAGTGATCTTGTTTATATTCACGGGATCAAAGATGAGGTTTATATTTTTAGTTCACTTCAAAAACCAAAACGCATTATAATTTTGGGTTCTGATGGCAATGAATATCCAATGATGTGTAAACCTAAAGTAAATAATTCTATAAAAAAGTACCTATGTAGTATAAAAATATTAATGTTTTATTATAGTGGCAACGATTTAAAATGTGCTTTTAAAATATGCATGTAGGTACGCTAAGTTTGTGTATTTAATGTATACGTGTAATTATTTGTGTAGTTAATGTTCCACAAATTAAAATTATATTTATTTTATTAGGATTTATATCTACACAGTTTTCAGAACTTTAAATAGATTATATTTTTAACATACATAAATATAACATATCTTGTAAGTTATGACTTTATAAAAATGTATAAACCTTTAATTAATGAGACATCTACATGTGTATTTAAATAACACAAACTTATACACGTGAAACTTTAATGTCACAAACTAATACACGTATGTCAAAACTGCACAAATAACACGTATAATCACATACAATAATACATTCATAAGGACCAATATTTTATTATAATTATTTTTATTGATAGGATGACATAAGAATCGATTCTAGGTTAATGGAGTTTAATAACATTGTTAATATGTATTTGAAAAGAGACCCAGAAGCCAGGGACCGAAATCTTTTTATAAAAACATATGTAAGTATTTAGTTGTTAATATAAAACATTTTATCCTAAATTAATTATTTACTTAATTTTTAAAATGTACAGAGTGTGGTACCTATGATACTCGACTGTGGTCTCATTGAATTAGTTCAAAACGTAGTCACTTTGCGGAGTGTCATTTTAAACTGCTATGAAGCAATTGGAATTAAAGTATCAAAAAACACTTTACAAGGATTGGTTTGCAGTAAGCATATTTTTAACCGTATTTAACTGAAGGAAAATAAATTATGATTAATTTTATAACTATTACTTTAGATATAAAAGATTCTTTGGAAAAAAAAAGATCAATTTTTGTGAATAAAGCAATACCAAATCATCCACCTGTTTTTAGAAATTGGTATCTTAAAGAATTTCCTAGTCCAGGAGAGTGGTTAGCAATTTTATTAAAACTTCATTCAAAGTGTTGTCAATTTATAACTGATTTATTTTTTATTTTAGGTATATAGCTAGAAGTGAGTTCACTAGAACAACAGCAGTCATATCTATTGTTGGTTATATACTGGGACTCGGTGATCGTCATGGTGAAAATATTTTATTAGATTCAACTAACGGTGGTGTGGTTCATGTTGATTTTAATTGCCTATTCAATCGAGTACATATAACAAAATATAAATTTTTTAATTAACTAGAAGACATATTTTATTAGTTGTTATAATTAACTCAATTTTAATTACACAGGGTGAAAAGTTTGAATGGCCAGAACGAGTACCATTCCGTATGACTCATAATATGGTAGATGCAATGGGAACTGGTGGACTTGAAGGAATGTTGTCCAGTGCTTGTGAAATAACTAATCGCGTTATGCGATCTCATACTGAACAGTTGGTTAGTGTACTTAAACCATTTTTGTATGATCCTTTAGTCATGTGGACTGGTCGTGACACAATAGTTGATGAAAATTCTGAGATGGCAAATGATCAAGTAAAAATATTTACTATAACCATTAATTTTTATAATTTTGTATATTATAAAATCAATATTATTACTTAAAAGTAAGGTCCAGAATTGTAGGTTTCAATATATTAGCATTACTGAGCATAATATGCCCTATGCTTTTTTATATGAGTGAAAATGTGGATAATTTGATCAATACAGTTTTTTTTTTTCAATATTTGAGAATATTTAGTTAATTAAGTATATTAATATCTTGGAATATTTCGTAAATAGTGAGAAAAAAATACTTATACATCTTAATTTACAATCATTATTGTAATTTTAATTTTGAGACTTAGCTTTACAATTTTTTCTTTTATGTTACAGTGAATTTGTATTCTATTTATATAATTCATTATTAGTTTAACGATCTGTAACTATGTTTGTTTTTTAAGAAAGTATGTATTATATTTAAACTTTTTTTAAACCAACAAATCTGGATCCTACTCATAAGTAATAATAATTCATGTATATATTTTTTAAAAAAAAATATTAATAAATATATATTTATTTAGGCTAAAGAACATTTGAACAATATTGAAATGCGTCTTCAAGGATATGTAAGAGCTAATTTAAAAAACTCTTCCATGCCACTTTCAGTTGCAGGACAAACACGTAAACTTATCGAAGAAGCCATTTCTGTCGATAATTTATGTCAAATGTATATAGGTTGGAGTGCATTTCTGTGATACGAGTGATAATATTAATTGTTGTTTTGTCATTAATTTATTATATAAGATTTATTCTATTGTAAGTTATTTTAAATCAAATTCACACATTGTCAATTGTATTATTATATTCATTAAGTAATTTATATTATTATGATTAAGGGATATCTATAAGATTTTTTGATACCTTTTTATTTTTAATAAAAGTTTCTAATAATTATCGTTATTTGTCTAATTTTGAACATATTTCAGCACATATTTTACTCACACTGAACGTTTATACTTCATAGAGTACCCATGTTTAATAATTGTTTTATATATGTTTTATCGAGTGTATTTACAAAATGTATATTTTCTGTCTATTGTGGGCATGTCCACGGTGGCAGCTTAGGGTGCTTGGGCTGCCATTGCAATTTTCAAAAGGTGTCAGTCAACCAAATTTAAAGTCAGATGAGTTACAACTTTTATTTAAAAAAAAAAAATTTCTTTTATGCATTGCAATAATTACTTTAAAGATATGTTTGACAAAGTTAGGTAGTATCGTTATTTTGTTAATAATATTATGTTTTGTTGAATTTCGACTTTGGAAAAAACCTATACCATAAAGACATAAGACAGACAATTGTGCGGTTTGCACCTATAATTTTTGGATATTATTGTTATACTATTTTTTTGATTTGTAGCTAGGTGGTGTAATCCAGGACTATAGATTAATAATATTTTTGGAGTTAAATTTAAACTTTAAAGGTAGGTACTCAAAATATTGTATCTAGATTATTAATTGAAAATTGATAAAACAGACTTTGAAAATTACTTAAATATTTAATTTGGAGGGGGGGCTGAAAAATATACAGCCTTTGGTGTATAGGGCTTTTAATGGAATTGAGTGGTTATACAATTACCAAAACGTCCGGTCATATCTCGTAAACATGATTTGTTGGCAAAAAATGTATAGTAGGGAACACATTTTCATTTTTGTTTGGTTATGAAATAAAGAAAATTGATTTTATCACCACATATATGAAAGGATATGGCGACGCTGCTGTGGGAAAAAAATTGTTTATTTAAAGTATACGTGTTCAAAGAATAAATATGTGATATTATGGCATTATGATGTGATGGTAAAAACTACAAATAAATAAAAACAATAATTGTAGATAGCCTCATTCTGAACTTACTTTTAGGTTTATTAGGGCCGTATTCATTCATAGTAGACGCTTAAGAATAAGTATAGCATAAGTTCTACTTTTGACTCAGATGAGATTCATAAACGAGACTTTGACTTAATAAAATAAAAGGTATTAGTTAAATTAAGGTTGGTCGAGACCTACCTTAAGCATTGCTTTTAGCTATTATCACACATTTATTATTTTTTAAATTATCAAAATTAGCTTAAGTAATACTGTCTTATTCTTAAGCATCGATCAGTGCCGGATTGGGAAGAAATCACTTACCGGACAGTCCTCCTACATCTTTCGAATTTTTTAATGGCCCACCGCATTTTGGTCGATAGCCTGACGGCTCATTCCGGGTGCCGACTATAAATACGGCCCTAAGTGTTGCTTTTTCAAAAATCCATTATTTTAAGTGTGTCGCTATGTTAATGTATCCAATTTAGGGTGTTGTCGTAAAAGAAAGGTTGAGAAGCACTACTCTAGAGTATAGTCATAAACTCGTAACTCGTAACTCGTGTCTCGTAAACTCGTAAGAGATTATAGCCACATAGGACAGAAAAATGTAACTCAAAAATTTCGAAATGTTTGTTGTTGACAATATTGTTAAAATTTGACATATTTTGTTATATCAATTTTCAATAAAGAGAATATAATTTTGTAATCAGACTCAAAAAAGTTTTATCAATTTTATCAGATTGTAGCTCATGCTACTATCACTGAGTGCAATAAAAAACGGTGACGTATCACCTAGATCCCCGGTTAACAAGATCCCCATGGTTATCTAGATCCCCCGGGATCAATTAGATCTCCATGGGTCAACTAGTACCCTTGTCAACTAAATCCCCTTGGGCCATCTAAGCCTTCTGAGTTCTGTGTAAACTTGGTCCATTTTAATAAATGTAGGTATATGACAATGGTAACAGTGGTCTGTGGTGATATAAACACCCCGCCTTAATTTAAAGTACAATAATAACGATATTTAATTCTTTGACTATGTTTTGAAGAGTTATGTTTGATTTGTTGTTCTTAAATCGTGGTGGTGGTTATAAGTAGGTCAATTTAAAATTCTTCGTATCGGCTATCATACAAATTAAAATGTATTATTTACGCTCGGTGAACTTTAAATTGATAATACATCTAACATCTATTTATCCTGTTCACTCATGATAATACATTGAAGAACATGCCCAACTAATTATCATGACATGTTTAGTAGAGATACCAATCTAGTCTCAAAAACTAGAAACAGTAGAAATAGTTCCTTTTTGAGGGGGTAATTGACTGCAATAGGGTCAGTCGATAAGGATTATAGGTACCTACTTATTTTAACCTTAGTTATAATATATAATATAGTGCGGTCAGATATAAAATACTTATATAGGTACGGGATTAACTATTACTTATATATTTACTGAAACAAAACGTTTATTTTTAATAAAATAACATATTTATATCGTTTTATATTGAATAAAAAAATAGTAAATATCTTATATATATATAACATAATTACACATTTACACCATAGTAGGTAGTACCTACTACATAACACAGTGGCGGTTTTGGCAATAATTTTCTGAGGAGGCGATAAATAATTTCACTTAAGTGACCCGTGGGGGGCTTAGCCCCCCACACCCCTGACCCTATTTAACAAGAAATAAAACCAAGAGTAAATAATCTGTGATCAGCTGTATAAACACTAGAAACAATAGGAAGTTGGGACTAGAATATTATACTTATACTTATAATTGATAACTTATAAAATAATTGCATAGGGACTAATCTGTAACCACTAATGATTAATACAAGTTACAACATACAATATTAATAATTATACTATTATAGGATTGGTAACTATACATTTTCATAATTATTTACTTTTATACATAGAGAAATACGATTTATTTTGATAATAATTGAAATGAAGCAGTTTTGTGATTGTGTCATTGTGATAAGCCGCGAGGTTGATCCTTATCACGGAAGGAGGCGAAAACATTTATTGCCGCCCAACTATCAAAGCGCATGCGCAGTTTAAATGATTGTTTACGTGTGTGAGTGTGTAATTTCGTGTACACTTTGATAGCACAGTAGGCGACAGAATCGGTTGCCGCCTCAAGGCTCTACTGTTGTAGAACAGTACGAAAATAACGTAATATTTTTAATATTTTTAAAGCTATTCCTGTCATTGAATATAGTATACATAATTGGCCATTATAAGGGCGCATGACATCCGTTTTAAACATTTTTTTTCAACAATGCAATCATATTTGTACATTGATGATATAAAATAAAAAAAAAGGTGGGCAAGTGGGTGTCGCTCTGCTGTACAGTAGGTTACAAGTGGGTCACTGTATAATGGATGGTATTAAATTTGAATTCAATGATATAATATCATTGTATAAGAAAAACGATTCTGAGCGGTGACGGTATGTCAGTGTATGTATAAGACATATTATATACTTATCTATGGTATTAAAAAAATTGACCTATAATGAATTCCAAATTAATCATATCACAATATCCATTAGGTACTTATAACGCGTTATACATCAACAAAAACCGTGATACTATCATAGATATATAATAATAATACATTTTAGAAGTTTCAACTACTTTCAAGTACCCACGAATAATATTATTCAATCACAACAAAAAAACTAAAATACTTATTCTAGGTTTTTTAATATGTAATTTCGTCCAAATTTGAATTTAAAATGTCTATAAAAAATAACTGTGTTAATATATTTTTTGGATTTTTTGGTTACAGTATGAACTATTTATGAGAACCTTTGTTTTAAATTTTCAATCCTTAGCTATAAAAACTGAACATTTTATAATTTATTAATTACAATGATTGATAATTTTCGAGATTTTGATAAATTTTGTCAACATTTGATCTTTAAATGCTTATAAAAAAAAAACTGTGCCTATGTATTTTTAATATTTTTCAACTGCTATTGTAACAATATATCAGGAGCCTTGTATTAAATTTTTACACTTTTTGGCCCAACAGATAAAACTTTATTGATATTTATAGAAAAAAAAACTAAAAAAAATTGAAAGCTGTAAATGTCCATAAACAGCTCAAAAAGAGTCAAAATATTTTCAAAATTGTATGGTGTATAGAAAATGCTAATTTAAACATTCAGTGAAATTTTCATGTATCTACAGTTGTTCGTTTTTGAATTGCAACAAAATAAGTAAATCGCTACATGAGTAATCGAGTGAAAATCCAATGTTTTAAAAATTTGAATTTCAAACGCTCATAAAAATTTAATTTGACTGT
Organism: Macrosiphum euphorbiae; assembly: GCA_949089665.1. Classification (NCBI taxonomy): domain Eukaryota; kingdom Metazoa; phylum Arthropoda; class Insecta; order Hemiptera; family Aphididae; genus Macrosiphum; species Macrosiphum euphorbiae. The sequence continues at coordinate 72,851,720 of CARXXK010000003.1, read as the reverse complement.
CCGGTAGAGATTTTTTTATTGATAAAGGTAGATAATCTTATAAGGAATCTTGTGTTTCATTTTCAAATCTTAGATTTAAAAAGAAAAATTTTTAAGAATTTTTAACTCAAAAGAATTTGCTAATTTTCGTGATTTTTCCATATTTTGTCAATTTTTGAACTTTAAATGCTTATAAAAAAAAATTGTGACTAAGGATTTTTAATATTTTTCATCCGCCTTTGAAACAACATATTAGGAGCCTTCTATTAAATTTTCAAGCTTTCGCAACCAACAAATAAAATTGTATTGATATTTTTAGAAAAAAAACTAAAAACAAATGGAAAATGAAAATGTCCCTAAACAGTTCAAAATAAATCAAAATATTTTGAAAATGTTATCATGTATAGAAAATGCAAATATAAACAACCAGTGAAAATTTCATGTATATACGATCATTTGTTTTAGAGTTACACCAATAACCAAAATCGATTTTTTGGAAAACCAATTTTGCGTAAAAATTCCCGTTTTTCCTTAATTTTTATGTTGTTTTTCCCGGCGCTTGTGAAAACTACTGGAAAATGTTTACTTTTGACCCCCCAAAGTACCAACTAGATTCACTTTCCTATCAGAAAAGCTACTGATGAAGAAAATCCAAGCACTTTTACTGTCCCAAAACGTGATGACAGACACAAAAATATAAAAATATAAAAATATAAAAAAAAACACACATCATTGTAAAACCAATACATTCATCGCTCCGCTCAGAATCTAAAAAATTATAAAACAATTATTTTTTAATCGAATATAAAATTTCTTTTTTCTTTTTTCTTTTTAACTTTTCAAGGGAGGCGGTGCCTCCCTTGCCTCCTCGGGAAAACCGCCACTGACATAACATATAAAGTAATGCAGAGTAATGTCTTTCACCAGATCTCGTTCTCCAATTATAAATGATTATACATATTTTATACCATAGATAATAATGTGCGTACTTCAACGCGTTTTTGAAACTTGCGATTTGGGCGTTACTTTTGATTCTACCCTTTCATTCAACAAACATTACTTAAATATTACTAAAAAAGTCTCTTCTACATTAGGTTTCATAAATAGGACTTGTAATGATTTAACTAATTCAGATACCTTAAAAATGCTTTATTCTTCTCTGGTGCGTTCAGGCGTTCTACTCCAGAATACAATTCAGTCGTATGGTCACCCTCTAGCGTTTTTCACATATAAAGCCTTGAAGCTATTTAAAATCGATTTCTTCGATTAATTTCGTACAAATGTAATATCTCTCGGCAACCAGTAACCACACTCAAATTATACACCGTTATTAATCAAACTAATTATTGATTTGAAGTTTCTATTTAAATTAGTAAATGGTCATTTAAACTGTCCTAAATTATTCAGCTGTCTAAAATTTAATGTCCCGCATTGTCGAACTAGATCTGCTAAAACGTTTTACATTCCATTTCAAAGAACAAAATATTATGCACTTAGTTCTCCTATTAATAGATTAATTTATGTAGCTAATGACGTCCAGGTAGATTTATTTAAATTTAAGTCTTTTGAGTGTTTCTGTAATTATATTACTTATTTATAAATTATTTTTCCTTACCTATTTATTATTATTTTTTTTGTTTTGTTACCTAAAATCTCCAATATTATATTTATTTTTGTATTGCTTTGTAAGCATTATTTTTTATAATTTGTCAATTTATAATTTTGTTTACATATATAAACAATATATATATATATATATAATATATATACCTTTTTTACCGTATACTGTCTTCATTTAAATAGATTTAGATTTAAGTACACTTATATTGTAATAACTATAAAAATTGTTCTTGGGTTCATCCCGTTTGAATTAATAATAAATACCTAAATAAATAAATAAGCTTGTTTGTTTATTATTCTTTATGTATGTATCGAGATATTATATCCTATGCATATAGGCATACAGTAGTATGCCACATACTGTTACCATACATACAATACACATGAATACTATTTAGTATTCAGTAATAAAATCAAATAGGTATGCATTAATATATTTAATAGTAATCATGATTTAAATCATCAAGAAAAAAAAAAGCTATGGGTGACGCTTTATTATACTGTACAGTAGGTTACAAGTGGATCACTGACTCGCTATAATGGATGGTGTTAAATTTTAAATCAATGGTATATTACTATTATAAGACTTTGCTATGCACCCATATCATTGTATACGAAAAACGATTCTGAGCGTAGATGGTTTATTAGCCTAGGATATGTTATATTATATTTTTTGTATTTTTTGTATTTATATTGTTATTATTAATACGGTAGACGATAAGTTTAATTAATATTATTTGTATACGTTGTACCTACCTTGCTATAATAAATTGTATTTAATAATATAATCTAGAAGTTTCAAGTACAGTGGTGGTGCCAGGAATTTTATCTTGGGGGGGGGGGCATTGGTGGCCTTTGAAAATTTGGTAGGGCCAAAAAAAGTCGTAATCCATGGTCTTTTTCCCATTCATAGGCTCAGTTTAGGGAAGGGGGCTTACACACTATATCTATTGTAAAAATTGTGATTCATATACTAAGTTTTCACATTATTATTGGTTTTCATTTTAATTGATAATAAATATCATATAGGTATAGGTATATTATTTAATATTTACACACTTAAACATTAGATATCATTTTTAACAAACTTACACAAACAATGTGTACTTTATTATAATATAATACACAAATTACATGGTATAGATAAAATTAAACCGATTAAACAATATTAATTATTATGCACTGTAAAATATAAATTTGAATTTAGTTAAATGTGAATTGTACTATTAGGCATAACAACAGTAGTTTTTTTGCCAAAAAATTTACATTTGAAAATGTCATTGCAGTATGGGTAATATAGAATAACATACACTAAAAGTTTCATATACCCATGAATAATATTTTTAAATTATAGCAAAATAACTAAAACCGTTATTCTTGGTGTTAATAAGTAATTTTATCCAAATATTAACTTAAAAAGCGCAAATAAAAATTAAATTAAAAAACTTTGAAATTTTGAAAATCTAACTTACGAGTAGTTTTTGGAGAAACGGTAAGAATTTTGGTAAAAATTTATATTACTGCGACCAGAGCCGGTAGGCGTAGGGAGCTACAATACTTGTCATACTCTAACACAAACTTCAAAAAAATTTGAAAAATTAGGTATTTAATTTTTTCACCCGGAAATTACTATGTCCCATAACTGGTTAAAATACGTAAAAAAAAAATTAAAAATTTGTTATAGAGACTGTCTAAGGCTTTGCACGCAAGCACATAAGCATAAAGTCGTAAACTTTGGAAGGCCATAACTACTAAAATAATTGTTTTTACAACTATTATTTATAGGTATTTGATGATAATTATTTACTCTATTGTATATTAATATAAAAAGTTGTCTTGATTTTATGTCTTAGTTCTTTTTAAATTATCACAAAGTCACAACCATAAAAAGTTTTATTAACAGTTTACAGTTCATTTAAAAATACTAATATCCCTATTACTTTTTATTTATGAAAGGTACGATATATTTACAGTACTTATTCTAATGAGGTTAAAACTTAAAATTAGGTACCTCATTAAAATTAAAAAATTACTCTTATTGATTTAGTTTTTGAATTGCTATTTATTTTCAGTTAGTGTAGAATATAATTAATTATTATCAAAATAGTGATGATGACTTTTTATAAAGAAAATCATTGAAGAAAATGAATACAAAATGTTAATATCATTGTTAAAAGTTAAAATATTGTAAGCAGTACAACTTAACTTATCTATGTATATTGTATATATTATTGATTTGAATAGGTTACATCGTAGACTTAGATTGTAGTCTAGGAAAAAAATGGTCTAACAACAACACAATAAATTACACCCAACGGATCAATTTTTGTAATAATCAATTAATATAATAATTTGATGTACAATTCTTAAACTAATTAATTGTATAACTAACTTTTTTTAAAGAGTACAGTCAAAAATGATTTTACAAATGACAGATATTACAATGCACAATATTTAAGACAATTTTATAATAATAATAGTTTATTTTGTAGGTAACCAATCAACATTTTATATACAATATTCACGCAACATTTTATTTTACTTAATAAAGGTTCCTAAGCTCTTATAAGCTAAAGCTCTTGTAATGGGGGTTAGAGTTCAATTAATTTACAAAAAGAGTTAAGAATATAGGTTTATATTATTATGAATATTAAAAATTATATTCATATTCAATTTAGATAAGAAGTTATACAATAATAGAAGAAAGAATTAAATTGTATATATTTTAGTTGATACACTACCCCTCAAGTCCGGATTAAAGGGGGGGCCAACTGGGGCACGGTCCCGGGGCCCATTGATTTTGGGGGCCCATCTTTATCACCAAAATATATTTTTTTAACGCGTCCAATATAGTTTTCAAAAAAAAAAAAAAAAAAAAATATTTAAGTAGGTAGGTATAGTAGGTAAATTATTATTAATAATTATAAAATAAATATGTTCTCAATTTTATACCACCAAAAATTACTATAAATAATGAACTATGTTTACCAATAATTTTGTTTGTTTGTTTGTTTGTTCGTTTTTTTTTTTTTTTTTTGAACATTTTAGATTACCTTTTTAACTATTTAAGTATATAAAAGGTAGTTATAAGAAAAAATTATTTAGCTGTTGTAAATTAGGTATTTTAGTTAAAAGTATATTAATGCATACTAGTGATGATCAAAACAAGACCAAGACCAAGACTTTCAAAATCTTGGGTTTGGTCTTTATTTTGCAGACTCAGTATTGGTCTTGGTCTTGAGCAAGCCTCTTGCAAGACTCTTGCTATTTTCACAAAATATATAAAAAATAACTAAATACCTGTTATAGCTGCCTGTATGTAGGTTTTTTGTTATGATCTCTAAGATGAAACTTATCGATTTTGGGAAAATTAAATAATTTTTCAGTAATTGTTAATTAGTATGAACAACTATGTTATTTTGTAATATCAATTCCCATTATATTTCTAATCTTTTTTTCAATAATTCACCATATCCTTGAACACTGGTCAAATTTCATAACAATACAAATAAATTCTTTTTATTTTCGTTATAAATTATTAGTTAATGAAATCTAGATACAGACATACAGTAATGTGTTTTCGTTAAAAAAAAAAAATTGCAAGACCGCAAGAGTCTTGCAGTGATGGTCTTGTCTTGTTCTTGCAAGCCTAATCTTGGTCTTGGTCTTGCAGCAAGAGTCTTGCGAGACCGCAAGACCAAGACCAATTTTGATCGTCACTAATGCATACTTTAGAAGATCATAGTTAATAACCTAGCTAACAAAAATTGATCATTTGACTGTCAAAATGTTTAGAAAAAAAGCTTTAGCGGAATCCATAAAAAAACATAGTGGTTACTATTTGAAAAAATAAAGTCGATTTTATTATTTTTACAACTGCGTGTTTAAAAATGTTGAATATGCTATCAAATAAATTGCCTGTTAAAAATAAAGAAACGATTGTCTTTTTTTGTTTTAACGAAATTCCATATCATCGATCCATACCTAATTGTTAAAAAAAAACAGCATACAATGACATAAGATACACTCTTTATATTTTAGATTCTGAGTGAAACGATGAATGTATTGATTTTACAATGATGTGTGTTTTTTTTTTTATTTTTTATTTTTTTTTGTGTCTGTCATCACGTTTTAGGACAGTAAAAGTGCTTGGATTTTCTTCATCAGTAGCTTTTCTGATAGGAAAGTGAATCTAGTTGGTACTTTGGGGGGTCAAAAGTATAAATTTCCCAGTAGTTTTCACAAGAGCCGGGAAAAACAAAAGAAAAATTAAGGAAAAACGGGAATTTTTACGCAAAATTGGTTTTCCAAAAAATCGATTTTGGTTATTGGTGTAACTCTAAAACAAATGAACGTATAAACATGAAATTTTCACCGGTTGTTTATATTTGCATTTTCTATACACGATAACATTTTCAAAATATTTTGATTTATTTTGAACTGTTTAAGGACATTTTCATTTTTCATTTTTTTTTAGTTTTTTTTCTAGATATATCAATAAAATTTTATTTGTTGGTTGCAAAAGCTTGAAAATTTAATAGAAGGCTCCTAATATTTTGTTTCAAAGGCAGACGAAAAATATTAAAAATCCTTAGTCACAATTTTTTTTATAAGCATTTAAAGTTCAAAAATTGACAAAATATGGAAAAATCACGAAAATTAGCAAATTATTTTGAGTTAAGAATTCGTAAAAATGTTTCTTTTTAAATCTAAGATTTGAAAATGAAACACAAGATTCCTTATAAGATTATCTACCTTTATCAATAAAAAAATCTCTACCGGACAGTCAAGTTAAATTTTTATGAGCGTTTGAAATTCAAATTTTTACAACATTGGATATTCACTCGATTACTCATGTAGCGATTTCTTTATTTTGTTGCAATTCAAAAACGAACAACTGTAGATACATGAAAATTTCACTGAATGTTTAAATTAGCTTTTTCTATACACCATACAATTTTGAAAATATTTTGACTCTTTTTGAGCTGTTTATGGACATTTACAGCTTTCATTTTTTTAGTTTTTTTTTCTATAAATATCAATAAAGTTTTATCTGTTGGGCCAAAAAGTGTAAAAATTTAATACAAGGCTCCTGATATATTGTTACAATATCAGTTGAAAAATTTTAAAAATACATAGGCACGATTTTTTTTTATAAGCATTTAAAGTTGGAATTTTGACAAAATTTATCAAAATCTCGAAAATTATCAATCGTTGGAATTAAAAAATTATAAAATGTTCAGTTTTTATAACTAAGAGTTGAAAATTTAAAACAAAGATTCTCTTAAATAATTCATACTGTAACCAAAAATCTAAAAAATATATAAACACACTTATTTTTTACAGACATTTTAATTTCAAATTTAGACAAAATTTCATATTTAAACCAAGAATTACGATTTTAGTTATTTTGTTGTAATTGAATAATATTATTCGTGGGTACTTGAAACTTCTAAAGTGTACTATTATATATCTATGATAGTATCACGGTTTTTGTTGATGTATAACGCGTTATAAGTATCTAATGGATATTGTGATATGATTAGTTTGGAATTTATTATAGGTAAATTTTTTGTTTAATACCATAATAGATATGTATATAATATGTCTTATACATAGACTGACATACCGTCACTGCTCAGAATCGTTTTTCTTATACAATGATATTATATCATTGAATTCAAATTTAATACCATCCATTATACAGTGACCCACTTGTAACCTACTGTACAGCAGAGCGACACCCACTTGCCCACCTTTTTTTATTTTTGTACAGTAAAAAATTATACAATAATATAATGTCGTTAATATGTAATGATACAATTATTTTGAAGTTAAAGTTGAAAGGGGGCCCACTAAGTGTATGGTGTCCTGGGGCCCAATTGATCCTTAATCCGGGCTTGCTACCCCTACGACTCTACCTACCTTCACAATAATTACCAAGTAATCAAATTCAAATTATAGGTGTTGAAATGAAAATGCATCTGATTTCAGGGGACACACTTGATTAATTTAACAGTTATCTTTAGGCTTTGGCAAATTTCCATACCTAAAAAAACTTGAGTGGGTTAACACCCAAAATCTTCACATCTTTTATACAGGTACCACTTACCTAACTTACTCATTAATATTTAATTAATATTTTTACCAACCCATATTATGTAAATATTGTACCTATACCCATTGTAAAATATAACTACCTACTTTACAGTTTATTGTAATTATTACTGCTTACTAAATAAGCTAGCACTTGTGTCGGAATCAATCTTTTTTGATTAGCTAATTAAATCATAATATACCATAAATATAACCATTATACTTAGGTTTAGGTACTATAATATTTTAATAGATTAACATCGGTGTCGAACACAGATTAAGAATTTGTCACACGTTCATTCACAAACTGAGCATTACATTTAAATTTTTCTGAATAGCGTTAAACAACTTTTTATACATAGGACCATAGTTAATTCTCTGTATGTGATTTAGTTGTCCTGAATGTAGAATATGACTTCCTAAATAAAATAAGTTTTTATAAAATATACCATTCAATTTTCTTATAATTGGATAAGGTAACAACTTTGAACTCAGATTTATTTTAATAAACAAATGGTAATTAGTACCTACTGATTACTATACAGCTACCTTTTTACCTAATAATATAATGAAGAGTAATTTCAATATAAACTTCATAATTTCATAATGAAGTCATAAAATATTGATTTAAACAATGTAAAAACAATGAAAAAAAAACATCAAAAATGTTTAGTGACCTCTGCCGTGGGATTTTGTATTTGATTTTCCTAAATAATTATTGTTCTTTTTTGAAGTTGCCTATGCACCTAATCCTATATTTAAAATTGTATAATGAGTAATGACTATTATCATAAGCTATATAGAAACTTGTAACACCTTTAAAGTTTAAAGCAGTATCAGTTTGGTCAAATGTTTTAATTTTGTTAGTGTTTTTTTTTTTTTATTTAAGAAGTCATGTTTTACATTCAGGACGACTAAATGACATTTAGAGCGCAACTGATGTGTCATGTGATACCTACGATTGTTTTCCAGTTTTTTCACATAAAAGTTGGTACTGTGCATAGATAGAAATTTAACATGTGGCGGGCTCATCATAGTAAAATTTAAATATTTTCTATGATCGTGTAATCCCTACCTACCTCTGACTATGAAGGTAGGCATGTATGTATTATTTTTTACCTACTTTAATATTTGTGTAGGTACATACAACTTTTATTACATTTTAAAAGGTTGAATTAGTTTGATTTGGTTGTACCAAATTATTAAATAAACATTAATAAGTTTTCCCCTTTAATAAATGTGTAAAAATATATGCAAACCACTAGTGTTATAGTACCTATACGGCTATACAAATATAACATTTAAAAATAATAACAGGGCTTTTCAATCATCAATGAACTAGACTACCAAACTACGTGAGTGACTGAGTCTTAAGTATCTTGTACCTACCTAATTTAAATAATTATATGTGCCTAGGTAGTGCAAATATTGTTAACCTAACCAGAAATAACTTTATTAAAATATTAATATTTTTATATTTATTCTTAATAGTAGGTAGAGTTAAAAATAATAGGTAGGAAGCAATAACATTTTTACTGTATAATAAGCTAAGAATATAAGATTATCAACTACTACTAATAATAAATAATAATTAATAATATTGGTAAATATAGCACCACTGTAATATTGTATAGCTAGGAAATTGCAATAATTGGATATTGACTAAATATTTCCACTTAATAAAGACACACGAGCAGGTCCCTTAATAAATTCAAGATTTTACCTTTCAACGGTTTACTTATTCGAGATTTGGCGTTCTAACGATTTTTCCATTCAATGGTTTGCATATTCAATATTTGGTCGGAATTATTTATTCAAGATTTTGCTATTCTTGCAAATATTGGTTCAAGATATCGATGATCAATGTATTAAATTTCATGATGTTCCCCATTCAGTAGGTTTAATACATTTTTCCAAAAACATTTAATTTGAAAATGTCATTATAATAATTTATATAGGCGTACGCGTACTTTAAAGTTTCAAGTGTAAGGAGTAAGGAGCTGCGTCGGATAAGATAATAGAAAGATGAATTCTAATCACGAAAATTATAAGGAGTTGTGAGTTGTATAATATAGGTACCTATTTACTATATTATAGTAAATAGGTACATAAGATTGCATTACTATTTTCTTTTTTAAATCGGTTGAAATTTTGAATAATTTTCCAAAATATGCAAAATAAGCACAATAACGTAAAAATAAGTACTTTCCTGCAAAATGTATGAAATACCTATGCAAAAATATACACATTAAAATTTCAGATTTGGTATCACAACATTGAGAAATTAATTTATTTCGCTCTCTGCTACATTTTACAATAAATAAAAAAAGTATGCAAATGCTATAAGTCCCGAACACTGATGATAACAATATTCCTTTTCGAGACATAATAATCTTTTTAATAGAAGGCTAAAATTATGTAAATTTATTTATTTTTTTCTCAACAATTAATATATAATAATTCCGCCCCCTAAATGAACCAAACAAATTGCCACCCCGGGCAACAAGGTACACATTGCCCCCCAAATACGACCCTGCATGAAACTTAACATAAAAATTATTTAGAATATAAAAGCTGCATGGATTAAGACTTAGCTATATTAAGCTTGGCATTTCTAGGTACTGTCACATTATTATTTTTATTCGTATTATCAATCAAAGTCGATCCTACGTAATCGCTAGTATCTACGAATTTAAAAATAATTTTCAACGAAATAAGAAATCGGCGTTTGCCACAAACCTTATCGCGTAATGTTGAACTATTATGTATATATATATGTGTGTCAGTGTGTGTGTGTATCTAACATAATAATAAAATTTGAAAATAAAACATTATCCATTTATAATTGTTGTAGACAGAAGAGTTAAAGTCAGGATCAAATGAGAAGATCAAGAATGAGTTCGATTCAGTAGATATATTAATTCATAAGCAATTGGAGAAATATGGAGAAAAACATTTGAGAGAAACACAAACAAAATAAAGTTACAAGCCATAACCCCCCCCCCCCTATATTATTGTAATCAAATAACTCAAATTGTTAATTCACTTTTCCACAAGAAATGTTACTAAAGTTCAAGGACGTGCTCGCGGGTGGGTTCAAACCCCTCCCACGTACACTTTACAAATATAATATATTATGTACTTACATATTATAATAATTTATTGGGAAAAAATCTAGTTTAGCATCCACGTGATTTTTTCAATTTTTTTTTTTTGTCTATTAATGTAGTTAAGCATGCTGAAAAAGATGAGAAAGTCTGAATTTGGCGGTCAGACTTAGTTTTAAAGTTATAGCTCATTGAAATTTTTGGTATTCTCATATATACAACCAGCGTGGTCCCAAGCTCGATGCGCTAGCTCCACAGACAATTAACATCGAAAACATCCCTCGAATGGTCATATAAAACCACTAAGGGCGACTGGCGAGTGTCAGAATTATTTTTGTTAAATAATTTTAGATTTCTAGCGGAGCGATGAATGTATTGGTTTTACAATGTTTGTTTTTTTTTATATTTTTTTTGTGTCTGTGAACACGATTAGTAGTCAAAATATTGCTTTGATTTTCAATTTAAGTATCTTGTTCGATTGGAAAGTGAATCTAGTTGGTACTTTTGGGAGGTCAAAACTCAAAATGTAAAATTTACAATTAGTTTTCGAAAGGGCCGTGAAAAACAAATGAAAAATTAAAGAAAAAAACAGATTTTGATTTTTGGTGTACCTAACTATAAAATAAATAACAGTAGATAAGAGAGTATAACTGAAAAATCTAAAAAGTATATAAACACATTTTACAGAAATTTTAAATTCAAATTTGGACGAAATTACATATTAAAACTAAGAATAACGATTTTATTTTTTTGTTATAATTTAAAAATATTATTTGTTGGTATATCAAGCTTTTAGAGTACCTACCTATATTGTTATATTTTATACACACGCAATGGCATTTTAAAATTTATTTTTTTTTTGAAAAATGAATTTAACCAACTATAGTAAATATTAATTTATTCCTAATACTAAAATTAATTACTTTATTCACAATATAATACCACCAAAAATACACTTAGTATGGTATTATGGCCTATGGGGCATGGGCTGACTCACCGTCTCCGCTCGCAGAATCGTTTTTCTTATGCAATGATTTTAGGTACCTATATATCATTATTGGATTCAAATTTAACACAATCCATTACAGTGAATCACTTGTAACCTACTGCTGTACAGCAGAGCGACATCCACTTGACCACCTTTTCAAAACGTTTATTTACCTGGGTTTAAAAAAATAAAAAAAAAAATTTGTTATACCTAAGTCAGGGGCGTCATTTCAACTTTTTTTTTGTTGGTGCGAAAATGTTTGCAGGCCATTCAAATTGTTACCAGGCCACATAGAAAACTTTTTTTTCTTTAGTGGGGGGGGGGTCTAGTGGGGACAAAAACTGTAGAATATTTGTAAAATGTATTTAATACGTCACTTATATTAGTATGAAAACTTCACAATATTATTACTATTTTTGAAGAACTATGTGTAGGTACTTTTAATAAGTTTATATTATATTGTGGATGCCAGTTGTATTTGGTAAGCACATTTATGGATATAAAGCACCTTAATAGTACTTAATCGAACCTAACCTATACATTTTTTCTCCCTGCACACTCAAAATAAATAATATAGCTAAACGCCTAAACCTGAAATTTGTTTTATGGGTTACCTTGTTCAAAATGGCACAATATACTTTTTTTTTTTTTTTTTTTTTTTTTTTTTTTTATTTTTATAATTTTTATTTACAATCTGTTACAATAAAATATGAACAATAAGTAAAATAGATAATTGAATGAATAAGTGGCTTGAGGAAAGGACGGATTTAAGAAGCCTTCCAGTGAAGACACTTTGTCAGCTGTTTATATACATTTAAATAAGTTAACAATTATTTATAAATAGAAAAAGATTAGGCAATTAACTAAATTAATAGGTCCCGACACCACCGCCTTTTTAGTCTTTTCCTAGGATTGTCGGGTATGTTTGCCGACGCAAGTCCTTTAATTAGGGGATTATCATGGTTTTTAACAGATAAGTTAAATCGTCTATAAAAAGTTCTAGCTACATCACAGACGGGTGAGATGGCAAGATCGTTATGTAAGGTCTGGTTGGACACGTAGAATGGTGCTTTAGTTATGGCTCGGAGCGTTTTGGATTGGATACAATATACTTAATTCATATTTCTAAATTTTTCCACATCAATTTTAATTTAACTTTAAATTAATAAATTTAACTAAATTTTAATTTAATTTATTATTATTATATAATATATATTATTAAGTATTTCACTTCTTTCTCGATCACGACTAGAACAATCGTACTCTCGACGTAGGTACTAACTAAAATTGGTGGTAGAATTTCTACCATAGAATATCATTTCTACCGTAGAAAGTAAGTGACAAGGTTAAAATGTAAACAAATAATATTCTGTGGTTGCTATTTTTAGACAAATTTTTCCCTTTTAATTTGAATTATATATCATGTTGTTTTGTTATTATAACGAGCAGGGAGATACCGGAGCGTGATAAGAAATCTATACCAGCATATTATATTATATTCGATGGTAATAATATCATGGTAGAGAATAAAAAATATATATAACCCATAGACATAATTATATTATTATTATTTTATATTATGTCAATGATATAACCACACAACCACATCGATCATTTTTGGAAATAAAACCCATTAGTACCTATAATATTTATTATTTTTTTTTAAATACTGAAAAAATATAAAATATATATAATATATTAATATATAACACTTAGGTATATCGGCGATTATATTTATTGTTGGCAGGCCAAAGAAGGTGTTTATAAAAAATGTTGGTGCAAATGTACACCCTGCACCCCCCCAAATGACGCCCCTGACCTAAGTGCTGTAAACAATAAGCGTTGTACGTATGCGCAAAACACCGAAAATCGTGAACTTCGTAAGGCTATACCATAAAAACTATGATTTGTGGCAATTCATTTTTGCACCATCGTTCTTAACTGTTTATAATACATAGGTAGGTGTGAAGTGTCTGACAAAAAAAATTAAAAATTCTTATGGGTTCTGAACTAGATTTATAACGATAAACTAACCAAAAATTCTGTTCGAAAAAAAATGTTCAAACCAACCCCTCCCATCCAAAATTACTGAGCACGCCTCTGCTGAAGTTGAAAATCAAAGCATTATTTCGACTACACATACAGAAAATAAAAAAACGCATCATTGTAAAATCTAAAATAATGTCAAACTGAGAAAATAACTTTTCTGTTCCCCAGAAATCAGTAAATCAGAAACCATAAATTAAGTACTTATGAAGATGTAAGGTACCTAATAGGTTTATAGGTATCTTAATTCGTTCAATAAATATTCGTAGTATACTGCAGTATTCAAGATACGCACACATTTTTCCAGATTAATAATATTATTAAATAACGTTAAATCTTAATAGCCCTCATCAGTCGATCGTTCGTCAACCATCGTAATCGTTGTATTTTAGTCTAGTGTAGAAGGCGTAGAACGCATGTTGTATGACTTTAGTGCTTTCAAAGTAAAATAGTAAATCATAATTTTTCCACTATAATTTTACAATGGAAAAAGTTATTAGAGAGATTGGAGGTTCTAGAGGCGTAGGCCTTAAGTTTAAAGACGAAGATGGATACACGTACTGGAAAAATCGCCAATGTCGATTGCACTTTACAGTTCGTTGTGCATCCTGGAGAGCTGGGTAAATTTAATTACAATTAACTTTATGTTTTACTATACAAATAGGTACCAGCATTCAGTTGTCATTTATATTTAAATATTTCAATATTTAGAAGTCATAAATTCGATTTTAAAACTCATTGTCATCCTGGTGGGTAATTTAAATTTAAAATAAATATGTTATGCTGACCATTGATCTTGCTGTACCTATTTTAGATTCAGAGTGAAGCGATGAATCATGAATATATTGATTTTACATAATGATGTGCAGGTTTTTATTTTTTTGTATTATTTGTGTCTGTGTACACAATTTATAAGTAGTCAAAATAATGCTACGATTTTCAACCACAGTATCTTGTTCGATGGGAATGTGAATCTAGTTGGGGCTTTGAGTAGGTCAACGCTTAAGATTCCCAACCGTTTTCAAAATCAACGAGAAAAACAAACAAAAAATTAAGAAAAAACGGGAATTTTTACGCAAAATCGGTTCTCGACAAAATGTTGGTTTTTGGTGTAAATCTAAAACAAATTATCGTAGATACATTCAGTTTTTATTGATTGTTTATATTAGCATTTTCTATAGATCATACATTTTTCAAAATACAGGGTGGGGCACTGAAACGGCCGATTTTGAAAATAGTTTTTCTGAGTAGTAATTAAAAAAAGGTGGGCAAGTGGGTGTCGCTCTGCTGTACAGTAGGTTACAAGTGGGTCATTGTATAATGGATGGTATTAAATTTGAATTCAATGATATAATATCATTGTATAAGAAAAACGATTCTGAGCGGAGACGGACATACCTTCTAGGTATAAGACATATTATATACATATCTAGGTATGGTATTAAAAAAAATTGACCTATAATGAATTCCAAATTAATCATATCACAATATCCATTAGGTACTTATAACGCGTTATACACCAACAACAAACCCTTATACTATCATAGATATATATAGTAGATTACTTTAGAAATTTCAAGTACCCACGAATAATATTATACAATCACAACAACATAACTAAAATCGTAATTCTTGGTTTAAATATGAAATTTTGTCTAAATTTGAAATTAAAATGTCTGTAAAAAATAAGTGTGTTTATATATTTTTTAGATTTTTTGGTTACAGTATGAATTATTTAAGAGAATCTTTGTTTTAAATTTTCAACTCTTAGTTATAAAAACTGAACATTTTATAATTTTTTAATTCCAACGATTGATAATTTTCGAGATTTTGATAAATTTTGTCAAAATTCCAACTTTAAATGCTTATAAAAAAAATCGTGCCTATGTATTTTTAAAATTTTTCAACTGATATTGTAACAATATATAAGAAAGCTTGTATTAAATTTTCAGACTTTTTGGCCCACCAAATAAAATTTTATTGACAATTATAAAAAAAAAAACTAAAAAAATTGAAAACTGAAAATGTCCGTAAACAGCTCAAAAAGAGTCAAAATATTTTCAAAATTGTATGGTGTATAGAAAATGCTAATTTAAACATTGAGTGAAATTTTCATGTAATTACAGTTGTTCGTTTTTGAATTACAACAAAATAAGGAAATCGCTACATGAGAAATCGAGTGAAAATCCAATGTTGTAAAAATTTGAATTTCAAACGCTCATAAAAATTTAATTTGACTGTGCGGTAGAGATTTTTTTATTGATAAAGGTAGATAATCTTATAAGGAATCTTGTGTTTCATTTTCAAATCTTAGATTTAAAAAGAAAAATTTTTACGAATTCTTAACTCAAAATAATTTGCTAATTTTCGTGATTTTTCCATATTTTGTCAATTTTTGAACTTTAAATGCTTATAAAAAAAAATTGTGACTAAGGATTTTTAGTATTTTTCATCTGCCTTTGAAACAACATATTAGGAGCCTTCTATTAAATTTTCAAGCTTTCGCAACCAACAAATAAAATTTTATTGATATTTTTTGAAAAAAAACTAAAAAAAAATGGAAAATGAAAATGTCCCTAAACAGTTCAAAATAAATCAAAATATTTTGAAAATGTTATCGTGTATAGAAAATGCAAATATAAACAACCAGTGAAAATTTCATGTATCTACGGTCATTTGTTTTAAAGTTACACCAATAACCAAATTCGATTTTTTGGAAAATCGATTTTGCGTAAAAATTCCCGTTTTTCCTTAATTTTTATGTTGTTTTTCCCGGCGCTTGTGAAAACTACTGGAAAATGTTTACTTTTGACCCCCCAAAGTACCAACTAGATTCACTTTCCTATCAGAAAAGGTACTATTGAAGAAAATCGAAGCACTTTTACTGTCCCAAAACGTGATGACAGACACAAAAATATAAAAATATAAAAATATAAAAATATAAAAATATAAAAAAAACATACATCATTGTAAAACCAATACATTCATCGCTCCGCTCAGAATCTAAAAGAATTCTCAATAATATTATTAATAGTTCTAAGACAACATGCCATTTAGTAAACATGGAACAGTGGAGTGGTAAACAACGTGCTTATGCGATAAAATTGTTTTACAAAAAAGGTAGTTACGTAGCCGCACAGCGTGCATTTCGTCTTCATTTTAATCTTAAACGCCATGATTCGGTACCATCGGCTAAGGCTATTAAAATATGGATAACCAACTTTGAAGAAACGGGTTCAGCATTAAAAAAGAAGCCTGTACGACAAAAAACCATTCGCACACCTGAAAACGTCACTGCTGTCAGAGCCGTGTAGTGGAAAAATACGAAATAG
Organism: Macrosiphum euphorbiae; assembly: GCA_949089665.1. NCBI lineage: Eukaryota > Metazoa > Arthropoda > Insecta > Hemiptera > Aphididae > Macrosiphum > Macrosiphum euphorbiae. The sequence goes on along the minus strand of CARXXK010000003.1, from coordinate 72,834,552 downwards.
GCTAGAAGAGTGTTTGAGAAGAGATGGCCATCAACTTGAAGACATCATTTTTAAAAAATAAATGGCAAGTTATGTACTTCATTATAATAAATAATAATTAATTTTTATTCGTTTTTTTATTTTATAATTTGTCTTAGAAAATCGGCCGTTATAGTGCCCCACCCTGTATTTCGACTTGTTTTGAGCTGTTTACAGACAGTTTAAAATTTAAATTTGTTTAGTTTTTTTTTTCTACAAATATCAATACAATTTCATTTGTTGGGCCAAAAAGCATGAAAATAATATAAGGCTCCTGATAATATATTATTACAATAGCAGTTAAAAAATATTAAAAATACGTAGGCACAATTTTTTTTTATAAGCATTTAAGTTCAAATTTTGACAACATTAATCAAATTTAAAAATTATAAAATGTTCAACTTTCATAGCTAGGGATTGAATTTTTAAAACTAGGAACCAAGTAAATAGTTTATAATTTATCAACTACTTTGTTATTTAACAATAATATCATTAAATATACTAAAGTACCTATAATAACATAGGCCGACTGACCGTCTTCGCTCAAAGTCGTTTTTCTTATAGAATGATATAATATCATTGAATTCAAATTTAACACAATCCATTAGTGACTCACTTGTAACCTACTGTATAGCAGAGCAACACCCACTTACCAACCTTTTAAAAATATATTCTAAATGGCCGTGGCGCCGTGCTATTAAGTAGGTAATAGTCATTATTAGTACCTGTATGTTAATATTTTAAATATTATTTTTTTTTTAGTTGTCGTGCAAAAGGCAGAGTGTTAAACAATGACAAAACTAAGGTTATTCTTATTATATGCCATGAGACACATCCTGAAGATCAATTGGCACTGCATAATTTCAAAAATATCTGTAACCAACGGGCACAGACTGAAAATATACCTCTTCGGGTCATTTACAATGAAGTAAGTGTTACATTAGCATACCAATATTAAACAGCAAGGAGCTTCATTGGAAAGTATTAAGAATTAAGATATATTTTTAAAGGTTCTCTATTTTCATATACAAGTTTTTGGTCTCCCGTAAATGTATAGGTAGGTATGAAATGTTGATAATATTATGATGAAGCACTCTTTTTAATTTAAGATGATGTAAGCTCACTGTTTTTTTTCTATCTCTGGCCCACATGCGACATAAAGAAAACGCATTCACGTAAAATCATTTTTAATTTACATTATACATTTATACTATTATTAATTATATGCTTTGCCCGGGATCATTTTGTCAAAAGAAATGATTTATTATTAATTAAAAATACAGGTAACAACAGGTTGAGAAGAACCAAAAAGTTAAGACGACTAATTTTCTAATTTAATTTGAAAATGAGTGTAATTAAATATCTTTATAATTAATAAATATTTTTTTAATGGTATTATAGACATGCACTTCAGCAGAATTTATAAATGTTCACGTTGGTGCATTTGTGTCACATCGAAGGACGATGCGGAGGCATAGACGTCAGACCCAGCCAGTAAGTCCTAGGTCGATGACTGAGTTCCATGGTCAACTCAGTGGAGATTATACACACTTGACTAAACTTGATAATGCAACTTTGTATAATGGCCTAATCGGTAACACGCCACAGGAAGGAGTTATTTTACTTTTTATTTTACCTGAAGTCATAAAGTAAATACAAAATATTGTTAATTTTAAATAAACAATAATACTAATAATATAATAAAATTGCAGCATACTTAGAACGGGTACGACATTTTTGTTTGATGGCACATTTGCAAGTGCACCATCATTTGGAAATGAGTGCCAACAGTTGTATGTAATAATGGGCATAACATTTAACACTGTAAGTTTAGTTTGCAAATATACAGGTACTAGGGACCTATTCAATAAGAAAATAGCTAAATTATTTAAATGTATTAAATATTTTTATCTTAGGGGTTTCCAATTGGGTTTGCATTAATGTCAAGGAAAACAGAATGTGCATACTCAGCACTGTTCAACAAAATCCTGACTTTAGTGCCGGAATGGAAACCACAAACCATTATCATTGATTTTGAAAGGGCAGCAATAGCGTCCATTAAATCAATATTTCCTAACACAGTAATACGAGGTTGTTGGTTTCATTCTTCACAAGCTGTATGGAGAATAGTTGGAAATATTGGTAAGCTATTATATTCACTGTATTTATCTGATGAGTATTCAAGTATCAGAGTATTGAGTATTCGGATGAGTACTCAGAAGTTATAATGATGGTATTATAATGTTGTTTTGAAAAGTTAAAACCCACATAAATTTAAAACAGTGTTTTTGGTGTTTACAATTAAATGAATTTAAAAAAAAAATTATATATTGATAGAAGATATTTGTAACAATACTAAATATACTTATATAAAATACTACATACAACTACAATATGTTAAGAAGACTCTTGATCAATGATTTTTGGTAGTAAAACATACTTAAACGTCTTTGGCTGTAACATAATGTATAAAATACTATAAATGTATACCTATGTTATGTTATAAAGTTGTGGGGCTTGGGAATTAATATCCCTACAATTTATATATAAGCGCATTCTTATTAGTTCATTTTTTTTCTTATTATTATAATTATTCTTTAAATTTACATGTCACACTTTTACAACTAAAAGTTCTGTTTTTTGTATTGCTTATATTAAACATTAAAAATTAGTGAGTGTGGTTGATATAATGACTTATAATAAACAATATAGATTTTGAGATCAATCATTAACACTCACCATGTTTATTGTTTAAATATGAATATAGGATTGACAGAATTATGCACAGATAATAGAGCGGCGTATGATATTGTCCATTTGTTGATGACATTACCACTTCTGCCACAAAACTTAATCATGGAGGGTTTTGAAAGCATTAAACGTATGTACCGTGAAAATGAGCTGTTAAGTTTAGGCGACAATGGAGGACAATTTAATCAACTTTTTGATTATTATCGGTCGACATGGCTACAAGGTATGTTTAGTCTGTACATATAAAAAAATCTACAGTTATATATTTAATAACACTAACTAAATATTATATTATTTTTTATGAATAATAGGAGTTAATGCAGATATGTTATCGGTGAATGACACAGTTTGGCGCACCAATAATGTACTGGAAGTCAGTCATCAACACTTACTTTTGCATATGGGAAACAGACACCACCCAGAACCGTGGATATTTCTGAGTAATAATAATGATTTATCATTAAATTTAATTAATTATTTATAATACTACATAGGTACCTATACATAATATAAGAAAAAAAAAGGGTAAGGTCAGTGGTAGTAGAAAGGCATTTTTCTCGTCGGATATGATACTTTTGCAGGATAAGTCACTGTTAGTGTTAGATGTGGCAAATATTTCAATAATACGATAATATGCTACACTAATTTGTGATTTACAAATTAAATGGATTAAATTCCAAAATTGCACTAATTTTATGTTTTGTATAATATGAGCATAATATGTGGACATTTAATCTTTTGTTAGGTATATTACCTATACACTATAAATTAAAACAAGGAGCATGTCGAATTATAAAATAAAATATTCAATTGAATTGATAATTATCTATAAATCATTTTACAGAAGGACTAATTACATACTCTAGAGGTATACTAATAGACTATACTGTGGTAACTGATGGTGAACAAATAAGAGAGCCGCAACGGCAGGTATGAATAGACAACCAAAGGCGTCTAGATTTGGCAATGAGACTGCTAAATGAAGGGCGGTATTCTATATTGGAGTTTCTTGTCTGTTCACGACATGCAACAGCAAATTTTGGTGTCTTACGACCTCAACCACTTCAAATTCAACCAGTGAATGACCCACAACCTCAACCACTTCATATAGAACCTGCGATTAATGTACCACGTCCTCCATCTCCAATTTTGTTTGAGTTACCGCCTCATCCATCACGGGAAGAAATTCTTGCAAGATTATTGCCTGCGCGGATACGACAACCTGTTCCTGCAAATCGTAAGAAATTAATAATTTTAAATGTGTGTGATTGAAAAAATAATAATGAAAATAAATTTTCTTGTTTTAGTTTTTGATGTATCATCTGATTCCGATGATAATGATGAAAATGTTATAGCTGTTATACCACGGGCTAACCAAATTGAAAACGAAGACTTTAATAGTAATTATTAATAATTTAAACTAATTTCAGCTATTAATTGATAATTATAATCTTAATTCATATATTTTATTATATATCTAATTATATTTTGTAATGTAACTGCAGATATTAAGCTATAATAACTTTTGATTGAAAACTAAATAAATAAAAATTAGTTCCCCTAATCTATATAATTCAGCGCAAATGCCATATTTGTTGTTCACATTTTAATAAACGTGTGTAATAATTAAAGTAATAATAGTTTTCGTTGTTTTAGTTTTAGAAAACTCTGATTCAAACGATGAGGAAAATGTGATGGCTAGGTCACAGGCTATTAGACCATATACAAATTGGATCCATGGTGAAGATCTGACTAGTAATTATTTATAATTTAAATTAATCTTAACTATTGATTGATAATTATAATCTTTTAATCTTTTAGTCACCCCAATAGTTGAGCGCCGGTGCTACATATGTATATTTTCGCTGCCAACAGTAATTGTTTTACCATGTATGCATCAAGGTCTATGTGAGCCTTGCTTCACAAGCTATTCTACAATGGCTCCATATAGCCGTCAACCCTATTACAGATGTCCACTGTGCAGAGGACAAGTTGAAAGCTATTTAGCTATACAATAATAGTAATATAGTATGATTGAAAACAATTGCATAAATATAATAATAATATATAATAAATTATTTTATTGTTATTTATTTTATATTTACATATCCTGAAAATCAAAAATTAAAATATTAAGTTTTGTGTTATTTTAGGGTAGCCAGATAAATGCATAGGTACATAATGATCCAAGTTCAGGACTTGCATTATTTGCTTATTTTTGAGATTGGTTTTATTGCAACAATTTTATAACTAAGCTTATATAATATTTTAATGTAATGTATAATGTGGGTATAATATTGTTTTAGACTAACACCTTATTAAATAATATCCCAAATAATGAATAAATGTAAACTAAAAACTGTAGTGTGTCTTATACACTAAAATCTTTATAGCTCAAAATATAAATATAAATTAAATAGTATAAAAGTATAAAACACATTTACCTCAGGTTCCTTACAGAGGTTATTTAATTCTTCTTCTAAAGACTCATGATTGGCCCATTACATATTTAGTGAACCATTTAATTAGTTACCATCGAGGTTGGGCAATATCAGAAATACAATCGCATCTTGCAAAGGTGGGCATTAACTAGTTTTTTACACAGTGTTAAACGTCTTTGGTAAATGTTTGTATAACAAAATGCACAAAAAAATGTTTTTTTTAACTGAGTTAAGTTAATTTTATTTTCTATCTTAACTTTAAACTTATCCATTTAAACATTTTTTGTTTGTTAACTTTTAACTTAACTGAAGGCAATTTACTTGGATTAACTTAACTTGCCACAGTTAATTATTTTCATTAACTTGCCCACCTTTGGCATCTTATTTTGTGATACATGTTATAATAATATCACCAATCTTATTTTATAATAATATCACCAATCTTATGTTGTGATACATTTCATAATAATATCACCAATCTTATTTTGCCAAAAGGAACAAAGTCCTTTTATTGCAAAAATGTGTATTGAATTGTATTCAAAATTACAAGTTATGGAAAATAAATCTCTTGATTAGCTGGACATCAAACTTAAAATAAATGTAACATATTTGTCTTTCTTATGACTCCTAAGAAAAATATAAAATGTATACTTGTTCTGTGTCAGTACCTAATAACTATGATAACTAATACCATTAAATAATATTAGTTAATAATTAATAAGTTGGAATAAAAGTTAAATATATATACTTTTTTAACATTTAAATATCAATTCTAATTTTAATGACACAGTTAGAGATATACTTGCAAGTTGCGACACATGTGAATCTCGATCAGTGCTTGGGAAGTTCCTTTCAAAAAGGACCTAGTTCACATACAAATGTGTTCATATTGTTAAAAAGGAACTAAATCCTTTCTTGTTCCTGGCTTAAAGAAAGAAATTAGTTCCTTTCTTCGTTTTTGAAATAAATAACATTTTTTATTCTTTAATAATTTTAAAATGTTAACAATACATTTTTTAATAAGGTAGTTGTATTGTTTTTATAATGTTCAAATTGTTTATTTCAAGTAAGCTAATTTACAGGAACATTTAAACACACAATTTAATAAATAAAAGTTGAAAAGACACTATTTTAGTTTTCATGATAAAACGGTTATTATTTAGTAGTATTTACTAATTAATTTTAAATTTTGACATAGCACATTGCAAGGTACCCTTCAATTTTAAATACTCGATATAGACAATAGTTTAATAATAAATCGACATTATTAAATGAATATTATCATAATATATGTAATATGATAGGTATTGACTAAATTGCTAAAGAAAAAATGATAAAAACTTAATAATAAAAAATATTTAAATTCCCTATATTTAAGAATAAATAACCTAACTTGAAGAATAAAATCATTCATATTCCTCTAAAAAAATCAATGAAATTCAAATATGTTACCTCAGACAAAAAAGTAACTTACTATACGCACCCATCGCATCCGTTTAGCTTAAGTTCTTGAAAATTGAACGATGTTATTGGAAGCGCGAATTCCTTTGAATGCGATCGTAATATTCAGTGTATTTAGTAGGTATATTAGTATAATACTATAATGTAGTCTTATATAGAGTGTAAAGTTTACATTATAAACTTTATGAAGTAATAAATATAAGCCCATAAAGCGTGTGCACGGGGAGTCATGCACTCATGCCACTATGCCAGTCATGGTAGTATGGTACTATGGTACGCACTTGACTACTCTGCGAACTTTCCCCCCCGAAAATATTCTTAATTATATTATTATCATTATAGTTGATCTTTTTATTTATAAAATACTTTTTTACCAAGGCAAATGTAGTCAAATGAGGTTGCCCCATGCAAATTAGTTTTTATAACTTATGCGTTAATATAAATACAATATATAATATATATATTAGTAGGTAGTATTATATAGGTCGACCTACCTATGTGTGTGACGTGTGTGTTATGTATGACTGTATGACTACCCTACCATAAATGCTTAGTGAGCATAAATGAGTATAAGGTCAATGGTTGCTAATCCTTATAAAAAGCTTACAAATTTCAAGTCCCTATAAATTGTAATTATTATTTATTTTTATAAATATTTGAAATTTTCATGATTTTATCTGGTAATTTAGATCCCGAGACAACTAGGTCTCCTATGGACTATGGTCAACTAGTTCCTCGTGGTTATTTAGATCCCCTGTTAACTAGATCCCGTTCGTGTCATTTAGATCTTGAGGATCTAGTCAACCGGGGATCTAGGTGGCCGTTCACCTAAAAAACGAATGGATCTTCGCAGGAAAAAAATGTTTGTGTCCGTATATAATATTGCCTACATTTAGCCCCTTTTTTGCAGTTATCAAAATGTGATAACATTGATAAACCGATAACATCATTTTCATTATAAATTATAATATTATTATATTTTATTATATTCATTATAATTAAAATAGTTAAATACATTAATAGTTAATAAGTTATTAAAAAACACAATATCGTAATTTAAAATTTAAAAATACACAATTCATTGAGAATACAGTATAAATGTACAACCTATTTAAGTGGAACATTATTTTAAATTTTCAATCTTTAGCTATAAAAGTTAAATTATATAATAAAATTTTAAATTTGGTAAATTTTTTTATTTTTTTTTATTTTTAATCTAGAAACTATACAATCTGTACATAAGAAAATAAAAGTACAATAAGCATAAATGATGGTTATTTTTAAAATTATAATTTATGAGCGTGAATAACTTGAGGGAAGAACCAACCAGCGAAGGCACTTCGGCGTGAATTTACAATTTATTTATGATTTTATGATTTTAGGTTTATGATTTTAATTTATAAGATCTCGAGGCCATTGTCGTTTGAGTCTTCTAGGGGGATATCCAGGGATGGAGATAGATAGTAACTTTTTAACGGATCTAGGACAATCGGTCCCCGGACAATTGGTCCCCGCGAAAAAATGCGGCATGCGGACAATTGGTCCCCGTCATAATTTCATACACGGACAATTGGTCCCCGGCTTAAAAGTTAAACACAAAATAATTTTTTAACATAAAACATTCACATATAATATAATTCAAATTCTCGTGACACTGAAAAAAGTAAAAATAATAAAAAAGTTAAATAAAATTAATACTAAAATTTATTTTATAATTAAATATAATATTTATTTTAATAAAATTTTAAACATTCTCATATATTAGGTACTGTAAATTCTTATATAGGTATACAATATATACACAACAGGAATTTTTCGGGGAGGGGGGGGGTCAAAAATATGTATATTGTAATCTTATTGATTTTTGTTTCCCCCCTCACATACGGCCTTGGTTAATAATAATAAAAATAAAATATTAAATAACATAAAATATTACCGGGGACCAATTGTCCGCGTATAAAATAATGTCGGGGACCAATTTGTCCGCATGCCGCATTTTTTCGTGGGGACCAATTGTCCGGGGACCGATTGTCCGTTTACCCTTTTTAACATGAGGGTTTGTGTGGTTATGAAGGCGGTTTCTGAATTTGGAGTAAAATAACTTGGCTGTTTCAGTGACTTTAGGGGTATGGAGATCTGTGTGAAGGGTGTGATTAGAGATATAAGGAGGACAATAAGTCTGAGGATTTTGGATTGGAACACTTGGATTTTTGGAAATTTGATAAATATTTTCAAAATTTGAACTATTACCCAGATAGCAATCGTGTAATGATATTATTATTATTACAGTACACAAATATATTGTTATGAAAATAATGTTTTTATAATAACATAACTATCCAACTGACATAATATTTATTCAGTAATTTAATAATATTATTTTATAGATATTATAATAAAATTATTTTAGATTCTGAGTGGAACGATGAATGTACCTATTGATTTTACAATGATGTGTGTTTTTTTATTTTTTATTTTTTTTTGTGTCTGTGTACATGAGTAGTCGAAATAATGCTTCGATTTTCAACTTCAGTATCTTGTTCGATTGGAAAGTGAATATCGTTGGTGCATTGGGGAAGTTAAATTTCCCAGTTGTTTTCAAAAGCGCCGGGAAAAACAAAAGAAAAATTAAGGAAAAACGGGAATTTTTACGCAAAATCTGTTTTCGAGAAAATCGATTTTGGTTTTTGGTGTAACTTTAAAACAAACGACCGTAGATATATGAAATTTTCAGTGGTTGTTTATATTTGCATTTTCTATACACGATAACATTTTCAAAATTTTTTTTATTATTTTGAACTGTTTAGGGACATTTTCAGTTTCCAATTTTATTAGTTTTTTTTTTTTATGAATATCAATAAAAATTTATTTGTCGAGTAAAAATACTTGAAAATTGAATACAAGGCTCCTACTATATTGTTTCAAACACAGATGAAAAATATTAAAAATCGTTAGTCACAGTTCTTTTTTTTAAGCATTTAAAGTTCAAAAAATGACAAAATATGGAAAAATCACAAAAATTTGCAAAATTATTTCGAGTTAGATTTCATAAAAATTTTTCTTTTTAAATCTAAGATATGAAAATGTTATACAAAACTCCTTATAAGATTTCCTACAATTATCAAAAAATAATTTCTATAAGAAAGTGAAATTAAATTTTTATGAGCGTTTGAAATTCAAATTTTTACAACATTGGATATTCACTCGATTTCTCATGTGGCGATTTCATTATTTTGTTGTAATTCAAAAACGAATTACTGTAAATACATGAAAATTTCACTAAATGTTTATATTAGCATTTTCTATACACTATACAATTTTGAAAATATTTTGACTCTTTTTGAGCCGTTTACGGACATTTTCAGTTTTCAATTTTTTTAGTTTTTTTTTCTATAAATATCAATTAAGTTTTATCTGTTGGGCCAAAAAGTGTAAAAAATTAATACAAGGCTCCTGCTATATTGTTACAATAGCAATTGAAAAATATTAAAAATATTTTACAGGAACACTGGGCACACACAACAAGATCCAAAAATAAAAGAATAAGGTGGTTATTTTATAATAATCACAGGGAAAACCCTGAGTGCACACGGCGAAGTTCAAACGGAAAAGAGTAAAATGATTATTTTAATAATCTATTAATTTAGTAATTTAGTAATCATATTTTGGTAATGCGTTCAGTCGTAAATGCTTAGGCTGGAATTATGACCACACAAATCACATCCGTGAGAGTCTTGGTACCAGAGGCGTATTTACGGGGGGGGGGGCTGGGGTCCATGGGGTCCGGACCCCCCCCCCCCCCCATTGACTCGTGTCTCGTACATGTTAAATGTTGTACAGTTTTTACATGATTAAAAAACAAATTTTATCATACGATTTTACGGATTTTATAAAAAATTTTCGAAGCTATAGTTATATCAACATTTTCAATAAATATCGTGATTATTTTTATCGGTTGGGTACCGAAAATTGTTGAAAAATACCAAATTCATTTTTTAATTAAAATATTTTGTAGTTTTGTTCATTGCCAGTATCTACAACCACTCCAGAGAGATCTTTTTCAACCTTTTTAAGATCAACTATAAATGATGTAGGTACCTAATGTAATTAAGGAAATATTTGTATAAAAGTTATAACATATAACTATATATTCGATTCTGAGGGATCTATTGGTTCTACAATGGTCTTTATTTTTTTTTTCCTGTATACAAAATTATATAGACATATAGTAACTTATCATTTAGAAAATTGGATCAAGATAGTACTTTAGAGAGGTTATTTTTCAATTTTCCCAATAGTTATTTAATGCCACTTTAAAAACCACCAAAAAATTACGAAAAACCGCTAAAAATGGGATTTTAATTTCTAACACTTTGTCTATCACCATAGAAAAAAATAAAAATAAAAGTATTTCATTATTAATTCAACTTACAGGCTATAACAAATAATAACAATATAAAATATCTAGACTGACAAACCGTCTTCGCTCAGAATCGTTTTTCTTATACAATGATATAATGATATTATAACATTGAGTTCAAGTTTAATACAATCCATTATACATTGCCCCATTTGTAACCTATACTGTACAGCAGCAGAGTGACATCCACTTACCCGCTTTTTTTAAATTTGTTTTGTACATATTATTATTTAATAATTAAAAACTCGACAATTTTATATCGTCTTATAAATATGGTATATTTTATTTAATAAAGAGTAAATGGGTGGTGTGGGGGGCTTCGTCCCCCGTGGCTCTGTGTTCTGAAAATTATCTGGACCCTCCCCATGACAAATTCCTAAATATGCCACTGCTTGATACAGTATCGATAGGCGAAGGGTACGGGGAACCTCATATAAAAGGGTGCCCGAATCGGCCTGTTTTCAGACGTGTACTACCACCCATTAGTGCAAGCACCTTCACGCCACTCTGCAGTACGACAATATTTGAACTTAGAAAAGTTATTGAAGGGTAATAATAAAATTCACGATTATACAACCACTGTTATATCATTTATTCATCAACCACGACTATTTCATCTGAACAAGTGTCTGCGACCTGCAACGTTTACGTAGATACTGGTAGCCACTTGTCTATTATTATTACCTACTACAATAGTAGGCACCAAGTTACCCAGCACGTTACAATATTGTTTAATTGTATCTTTTAAATGACGATCGTAAGTGAATTTAGTGAATAATGAATATTGTGTATTATTAAATTTATTAACTATTAATGTATTTACCTATTTTAATTATAATTTATAATGTAAAAATATTATGTTAGTTGGATAGTTATGTTATTATAATAACATTATTTTTATAACAATATGTGTGTACTGTAATAATAATAATATCATTACACAATTGCTATCTGGGTATTAGTTCGAATTTTGAAAATATTTATCAAATTTAAAATTGTACCTATTATATAATTTACCTTTTATAGCTAAAGATTGAAAATTGAAAATTATGTTCCACTTAAATAGGTTGTACTATACTGTATTCTCAATGAATTAAATTTTAAATTAAATTTTAAATTACGATATTGTGTTTTTTAATAACTTATTAACTATTAATGTATTTAACTATTTTAATTATAAATTACAATTATTATAATTAATATAATAAAATATAATATTATAATTTATAATGAAAATGATGTTATCTGTTTATCAATGTTATCACATTTTGATAACTGCAAAAAAGGGGCTAAATGTAGGCAATATTATATACGGACACAAACATTTTTTTCCTGCGAAGATCCATTCGTAATAAAAACACGGATATCTATAATTATGTAGTATTATTGTTCCGTGGTAGGGTTACGTACCACCTAGATCCCGCGACAAGTAGATCCCCGTACGTCAACTGGATCCCCTTGGACATTTAGAACCTCATAGACATATAGTTCCCATACTAACTATAATCTCCTTCGTCATTTAAATACCCAGATTTTGGCGGTAATTTTAAAACTTATAAAAATACGTAAGTACTAATAAATATAGTTTAATTTATTCAACTATAAAATAGCATTTATAAGTTAAAAATATTTATAAAATATAAACTATAGGAGTAAGGGACGTTTATTTTTAGGTTTATCGGTTGAGGCTTAACCTGTCGACAGACGGACGCATTTTTCAACGCGATTGTATTAGTCAACTATTTAGAATTAAGGAAATTCCTCAAAATAGATATGAAAAAATCTATAAATTGTCAAAAAACGATGCTTGTATGTTGTGTCATATTATTGTCTTCGTTAATCGGTAATCCCTACCTTATCGAAATCCAAGTCTGAGCGGCCCAAAATTTGAGACAATTATCATCACACAAACTCCCGAATATTCCGATGCCACCGTAGTGGCTGAAGTAAGGTATAATAAGGTGCTCGGTGAACACAATTTGCAAAGGAGCTCCATACCTTAACAAATTGCTTAATATGTATTAATGTGTATTCTGATTTCTGGAGTCTAAACATATTATGTATTATAAATAAAAATTATAACATTTATTTGTAGGTACTAACCAATTTTTAATTTTTTTAATTTTAATAATAATATTAAGTGTTCAAATTCTCAAAATAATATACAATCATTGTATATGAAAACATATGTTTTTTTTGGTTTTTATAGGTTAGACCTTAGTGGGCCGATTTTTTAGTATCCCGATAGACATTTTTGACCCAGTCCGGCCCTGTGTGAAGGGCGCGAATCGCCATATATTATATTTGCTTTTGTGTCAAATTATTTAAACAGGCACAAGTAGCAAGCTTGAGAGTTTTTATACATATTATTATTATTATAGTTTTTACGAGCTTACTGCTCAAACGACGGTATAGCTATACCTATATTTTATTCTGTCTGGCCAGAATGAGGGCCACATATTATTATACGTATCGTACTGTTTTGGCTTACGAGTTACGGTCCGTGCTTAATTATTATTTTATCTGTCGTTTTTTTACTGTAATGCAGCAATATTTAAATACCGTTATGTTTTAGTTACCATTTTTTTGAGTTACATTTCTGTTGTTAGTAGTTATTTCAGCACACGCCCGTCACCCACACATATGTACACACACATTTACACACCCACCACACACTAACCTTGCCGAGCAAGTCTTTGATAGTCTTGCTCGGTGAACCCGTCCACTTCGACCGAATTGCGAATACATGTATGCACTCATCATACGCAGGTCTTTGGGGTGTGAGTGCGATACGAAGTATTGTGGATACCAAGGTCTATTTATTGTTGTTCGTTTCCGGCCCAAACACTCGTTTTTAATAACCGTGTTTTAGCTACTAAAATTAAGGGTGTCAGAAATTAAAACAATTAGTTACACTTTAGATTCATTTATTAGGCATTAGAAAACATGAGATAAACATTAGGTACAAACAATACAAACAGCAGCTACAACACGTCGCGGAGCACATGAAAGTCGTGCACCGCGGTAGCAATTTTAATTTTAAACAACAGTAGAACACGTCCCGTCGGCGGAGCACATGACCGCGGTCGTGTGTATAAACAGAAGGAGGCAGAAGTACAACTGATTCAGGGCCTCGGCTTGGAGAACCCGAGGAGGTGGCTATCAGCGGGACCACGCTATCAACTGTAAGTATAGAAATTATATATAGGTGTACTTGACAACAGAAAATATTTTACAGTTTAGGTGGTATGTTGGAACGTACCTCAATTTTATAATTGTTGACGACATTTAAACGATGGTCATGACTTTCGTCATAAGCCCAGTCAGACATTATTTTCTTTGATCTTACCCTATACACCATTTGCATGTGTGGTGGTAAGTCACGATATGCATTGTAATTTGTCCCCGCAAACTTAACAGGCTCTGTAAATAAAATAAAAAATTAAACGACAATATAGAAAAAACTTGTGTTGATATAGTTTTTGGCGGGGTTTTTTTTTTTGCTTATTATAATATTTTTAAGTTCTTATATGAATGCTCAGGTATGAGAAGTATTTAAGTGCTTTTTTTTATGTATAGGTGCTCTAAATCCCGAACCCCGGTTATGACTGTTATATGAGTGTATATACAATTTTACAATTTAAAAATTCACATATCCGACATGTTCTTAACTTTGTTGTATAATAGGTCAAATCACCCTAAAACTAAAGATAACAACACAAGGTCGGTTCTGCTAAACACACATTATGTATGTTGAGCGTGGGTTAGAGAGAGAAAAAAAAACTGTACAGACATCCTCTTAATAACAACTGCAAAAATTACAAGAAATAATAATATAATATTATTATATACAATTTGTTTTAGCAACAAACCTACCCATAATATGACTAATAGAAAAATTAATTACGAAATAACAATATAAATACCTATATTAAAATACCCATACAAGTTACTAAAAAAACAAGTCCGTCTCTTCTCAAAATCGTTTTTCATAAGCAATGATTTATCATATATTCATATAGTTATTATATAAAAAAAAAATGCTAACATATCCATTACATACTGCAGTGACTCAATAATGTGGTACACACAACACCATAGAAAAGTAAGTAAGTACTTATACAGCAGTAGATTTTTAAACTATTTTAAAACTAAAAACAATTACCCTCATCCATCCAACCCTTGGAATTCATTATTTTTAGTTTCTTTATCAAACATTTTAATGTCGATGACATCCCATGGTTTTCCATAGACGATACAAGTTTATTGATTTTTTTGTTCAAATCATATGACGTCTGGAAAAAAAAACTATTTATATTAAACAATTTCTTCGTAGCAATTTTTTGTTGTTACTTTTGATAATATTAGCCCAACTGATTGTAATATTATACACAAACAGTGCATTTGTAGTTCATAGTTGTTGTCATTCTTCTCTTTACCTAAATCTCCAATGCACTTGAGTATATACTTTTCTGGGAACGCGCCGTTTTTAAACAGTTCGCCAATAAATCTATCAAAAGTAATAATTTACATAAACAAAAATAACGAAAGTGTTAATTAAATAATACTAATTCAAAACACACCTGCAATTGCATATGGATCTTTTCTGGAAATCGAATAGAAAATTATTTAAAACAACGGATAAACACTTCTTCGGTACCTGGTAAACAAATAATAGTATGTATAAGTATTATTGAACCAACTTCTAAAAATTAGTAAACTTATTTTGAATTCAGAATTACATATAATTTCATACAGGATTTAGGAATAAAAATTAAAAATAAAACGTATAAAGGTATTTTAATAATATGTTGAGAACCATAGATGATAATAATCATAAGTCATAACAAAATATAATGACAACATAACTATATTTACCATATTATCATTTTTCATTGTATCTTTTAATTTATTCAATTCTTCTTGATAGTTTGAATAAAAAACATCGTGACATTTTTTTAATAACACTTTTTGAAATGTTATTTCTGTATCGGTAGCAATAAGATTATTAAACTTGGAGTCATTGATCAAACGTGCACACATCTGAGCGTATATGTGTGTATAATTTTGTCTTTTTAAAGCCTAGATGGATATAACGATAATGCAATAGATAAAATAAAACGCAATGATAATATTATACAAGTTCAATTAGAAGTTAGAACTATAATCAATATTAATTTTGTACACAATATACATACTCGATCAAATATTATATTTGTTATGTCATCGAGTAGTTTAACATTATTTATTGGCAAAGCCATCATTTTTTGTGTCATCTTAACCCAGTTGACATGATTTAAATGGTAAACAATCGATCTTACAGTATTTAACACTTGCTAAAATAATACAAATTAAAAAAATTGATGATTAAAATGTATAAATATATAGAGACTAAATAACACTTAATATTGCATGAATAATAAATAAAAACTATTCTATCTCTTATTGTGTAAATTAATACACTATATATATATGCTTATGTTCATCCAGGCTGAATTTAGTTGAAAATAGCAATCTAATGACACATAGGTATCTTGTCTATATTCCTACCGTTTAATTGTGGTGCTGATTATTGTTTTCGTCAGGTTAGAATGTTGGATTAAATATTATGTAATAATGAACAATTTAACTTATTTATAACATATTATGAAAATTATATATAAAAGAAGCATTAAAATTTTATAAATGTGTAACATTGTGTATAACATTGAATACTTACATCAGAGTTATTTTTTTGTTCCATAATTACTTTTTTTTCAATCTTATGAACCTCAGTCTTCAGTACAAACAAAAAACTGAAAATAAAATAAAGAAAATTATAAGAAAGAAACAGATTTAAATTTAATAATAATAATAAATGAATACAACATTTTATTTAGAAACTGATTGTAATAAAACTCAAATAATATGTTAAATCAAAAATTTAATTATTTACCACTTTGTATACGTATTATTATAGTCCTAACTTAATTTTTCATAATGGCTCAGATTTGTATTATTATTATAATAATCATTACAATATTACCATTAAAGAAATTACATTTTTCATACACATACATTATATTACATTGAATTGGAAATCCATATAACTTAATACGAAACTAATAGATACATTTTAAACAGTGTTGAACTGTTGAAGAATAGATATTTGTGTTGAACTCAGGGCCTGATTAACCAATAGGCTAAGTAGGCTACAGCCTAGGGCGCCAAGCGTTTTGGGGGCACCACAAAATTTTTTTTTACGAATGTAGAATTTTTGCATAATATATACTTTAAATAGTTTAAAATACGGGGTGCCGCCACTGGGTGACTTCCCCCTCCTGTTTACCAAAAATCATCACATTTACTTATTGTATCACTTGTAAATACAGATTGTAAATATATTATGTTTGTTCAATAAAAAAAAAAAAAAAAAAAAAAAAAAAATAGTTTAAAAAAAAAATTATATTTTCGTTATTACACGTTCAATGCCGCGGCCTATTCGCCGAGCCGTTACCGCGTCGCCGCAACGAATTTCCGCCCGGTCGACTATTGTAATATACTAATATATTACGTTATTTGTCATATACCTATTTCTTGTAATCGTCGCGGGCTAATCGCACCGACGACCGAGCGATCCCACATCCACTAATATTATATATAAGACTTTTGAGTCATTTAAAATCCTTGAAGATAGAGTCACTATTTCCAAATGTTGAAGTGGCTCTAAGAATATATTTGAAAATGGCCGTCACAAATTGTAGCGGAGAAAGATCTTTTTCTGCTCTAGGGCGGGTGAAAAACATTTTAAGATCCACTTTACGCCAGGATAAAATGAAGGCCCTTGCACTTTTGTTTATTGAAAGTGAATTCATGAACAATATTTCTTTCGATGAAATAGTAGAGTCTTTCGCAGCGTTAAAATCAAGGCAAAAACTTTTTTAAATGAATAATATTTAGTTCAATCATAAATTAAAAATGTTGAAATGCTTTTGTGTATAATTTTATTAAATATAAAACACATTTTATTTTAAACAAAAAAAGTCTGTTGTTTTAACGTTTTTACGTTTCAACTTGAACTAGGTATATGAATAATAATATTGTAACAAATTTTTTAAATAAAATCAAAATTTTGTTTCATTCTTCCAAGTATTAGGTATTTTCAAGTCCAATTTATCTAATTGTTATTTAGTAAACCAAGTACAAAAAAGGTGGGTAAGTGGATGTCGCTCTGCTGTACAGTAGGTTACAAGTGGGTCACTGTATAATTGATGCTATTAAATTTGAATTCAATGATACAATATCATTGTATAAGAAAAACGATTCTGAGCGAAGACGGTATGTCAGTCTAGGTTAAGACAAATTATATACATATCTATGGTATTAAAAAAAAATTGACCTATAATAAATTCCAAATTAATCATATCACATTATCACAATATCCATTAGGTACTAATAACACGTTATACACCAACAACAAACCCTGATACTATCATATATATATAATAGTACACTTTAGAAGTTTCAAGTAGGTACCCACGAATAATATTATATAATCACAACAAAATAACTAGGTTTTTTAATATGTAATTTCGTCAAAATTTGAACATAAAATGACTATAAAAATAAACTGTGATTGTATATTTTTTAGATTTTTCGGTAAGAGAATTAACTACTTACGTGGAATCTTGTTTTAAATTTTCAATCCTTAGCTATAAAAACTGAACATTTTATAATTTATTAATTACGATGATTAATAATTTTCGAGATTTTGAAAAATTCTGTCAAAATTCGATGTTAAAATGCTTATAAAAAAAAATTGTGCCTATGTATTTTTAATATTTTTCAACTGATATTGTAACAATATATCAGGAGCCTTGTATTAAATTTTTACACTTTTTGGCCCAACAGATAAAACTTAATTAATATTTATAGAAAAAAAAAACTAAAAAAATTGAAAACTGAAAATGTCCGTAAACGGCTCAAAAAGAGTCAAAATATTTTCAAAATTGTATGGTGTATAGAAAATGCTAATATAAACATTCAGTGAAATTTTCATGTATCTACAGTAATTCGTTTTTTAATTACAACAAAAAAAGGAAATTGCCACATGAGAAATCGAGTGAATATCCAATGTTGTAAAAATTTGAATTTCAAACGCTCATAAAAATTTAATTTGACTTTCCGGTAGAGATTTTTTTATTGATAAAGGTAGACAATCTTATGAGTAATCTTGTATTAGATTTTCAAATCTTAGATTTAAAAAGAAAAATTTTTACGAATTCTTAACTCAAAATAATTTGCTAATTTTCGTGATTTTTCCATATTTTGTCAATTTTTGAACTTTAAATGCTTATAAAAAAAAATTGTGACTAAGGATTTTTAATATTTTTCATCTGCCCTTGAAACAATATATTAGGAGCCTTCTATTAAATTTTCAAGCTTTCGCAACCAACAAATAAAATTTTATTGATATTTCTAGAAAAAAAACAAAAAAAAAACTAAAAATGAAAATGTCCCTAAACTGTTCAAAATAAATCAAAATATTTTGAAAATGTTATCGTGTATAGAAGATGCAAATATAAACAACCAGTGAAAATTGCATGTACCTACGGTCATTTGTTTTAAAGTTACACCAAAAACCAAATTCAATTTTCTGAAAAATCGATTTTGCGTAAAAATTCCCGTTTTTCCTTAATTTTTCTTTTGTTTTTCCCGGCGCTCTTGAAAACTACTGGGAAATTTAAATTTTGACCTCCCCAATGCACCAACGATATTCACTTTCCAATCGAACAAGATACTGAAGTCGAAAATCGAAGCATTATTTCGACTACTTATCGTGTACACAGACACAAAAAAAATAAAAAATAAAATAAAAAATAAAATAAAAAAAAAAATAAAAAAAAAAATAAAAAAAAAAACACACATCATTGTAAAATCAATACATTCATCGTTTCACTCAGAATCTAAAAATAAAAAAAAAAACACACATCATTGTAAAATCAATACATTCATCGTTTCACTCAGAATCTAAAAATCAAGAATGCTCATCGATAAATATGGTCTGCAGACATACCTAGTTCGGAGTTTCGGACTCAAGATTATTTTTTCGGTAATATTATATTATAAATTGTAATCATGAAATACCTACTATTTACTACTTAGTACAATTATGATTATGCTAAAAAGTACTAATTCTATATAATTATCCATACAATTACAATATTACTGTCACATAAAATAATTAATGTACCTTACTTGTAGTTACTTGTGTATAGAGTATTAATTACTAGTTCGTATAATCTTCAGTTGACACGTAGGTATTAATCAATAGAAACAGACTTTACTGCAGGTCTGAACTCAATGACGATAATTGGAAAATGAGTACTAAATACTAATGCAGGTATAATATATTTATATTATTATGTTGCCAAGTATTTGTTATTATACTTAACACACCAATAGCAACCATTTAAATTACCTAGGTACTGCTTAATAACAATATTATACGCTAATGCAGGCCAAGTATTAAACTATACCTAGCAATTAACAATGGTTAAAAGCTCACTGAATAGGTGCACAACTTAAGTCACCCAAACGTCTATACTATATAGTTACTATATTTAGGAACTACCACAGAACAAGAACTGCAGTTTACTATAATACTATACTTTCTCGATCAATATATAGAACACTCGTGTCTCGCTGCAGTGTATTGTGTACGCAGAAAACCATAAAAATAATAAAACAACAAAATTATAAAGGTTATATTATTATAGTTTATATCTCAGACATCCTTGCGCCGAGGTGATGTTTGCAGGATACTGCACTGTTAAAGTGTGCCGTCTTAACCTGCTTAAAGTGGGCAGATTGGTCCAGATTTGTCGAACAGAAATGTGCGGTTATTAGAGTCAACGGTTTGAATTATCGATTTCAAACGATGTGTGTCCTACACAATTTTGAAATACGTACTATATTTAAATTTAATACGTATAACCCGATACTCACGTTCCGATTGGTATATTTTTACCGTTCGCTATAAGATTTGTCGGTTTCGCTCGACACCATATCGGATTCAAAACTTTTAAATCTTTATATATTCGTTCTGCCACACCGCGTCGATGGCGATAACAATAATAAAATATAAATAGCTTAAACTGCAGCGTGTTTTATATATTATTACGCATAAAAAGGTACTTTTACATGCTACAGCTGATTGGTTAAAAAGTATGGTATGCAGACGATGGAATACTCGTTATCTATTGAAAATAGGTAAGTCCAAATTTAAAAATATAAAATATATGTTATGCAGTGTTTATGTTGTGCGCAAACGAGTCATCGATATCTAGGTATACAATTTGGATTGTGCGCAAACGAGTTGCACCGGGGCGCAACGGTAGTTTTGGCGACACGCTGGTCGGACGATAACAATAATAATAATTAGAGTTAGGATGTTGATGACCTAAAAAACACACAAAAATGATCTAAAAACTTCAAAAAATGACCTTAAAAATTATCTAAAAAACTAATTAAGTAAGTGAAAAAACTTATTTATAAATAATAATTTTTATTAGAGATATGGGTATAATAATGGGTGTAATAGTAGAAGCATTTAAATAATTTATAAATAAATTTCAATATTAAAAATAAATAACAAAAAACACTACTGACAATAGTTTCTTTTACTGAAATTATAAGCACGTCAATCAATAGGTCTAATATGTCTATGTCAATTTAATCTTGTTTATCGGATTTATTCCATACATTTATAAATATAATACTCGATAAGCGTGTATGATCGGCGTATGTCTGAAAAAGCACTCGTTTCATCAATATATAACACTCAAAGAGTAAATCTTATCGGACCACGGATAAATGTAATCACAACAAAAACCCCACAATAATATTATTAAAATTATTTTTTACTAATAGTCCAAATCCAAAGTTAGATTTTAAATAAATTAAATTTGTTTCCAAACTTGGGTGTAACATTTGCCATAAAATCTATAATTTGTGAAAAATGCCCCACATTGTATAAAAAGTGCAAAAAATGCCCTAAAAGATGAAAAAATGACTTAAAAATGTTGAAAAATGACGTTAAAAAACAAAAAAAATGCATTTATAGCTAAAAATTCAAAAATGCAAAAAAATGCAAAATAAAATTAGAATATTCTGCATCAAGGGAACATGAAACAAATTTTTAGCTAGGATAGCATTGTACAGAATAAAAGGAAAAAAATGCAAAAGTCATCAACATCCTAACTCTAATAATAATATATCATATCCGTGTATGGTACACATGTAGAGCATTTGACGTATATATATATTATATGAGATTAGAAATTGCCTAAATGATTCTCCTTAATCAATGCCATTGCGAGGCCACTTAATATACGATGTAAAAACTAAAACCCAAACAACAATTATTGGGAATAGAGTAAGTAAATCGAAATCGATTTAATAATCAGAATTATTCAGAGTATTGTACGTAGTTGTGATATTCTGATTGGTATATATCTACATTGTATTCAAAATAATATTAAATCATTTATACTATATTATGAATATCTTAAACAAGTCTATGCCTGAAATTCATTAATAAAATGTTGGTCCATTTGTATCTCATCGGCGAAACCATGCAAAGGCAGAGCAAATCTAATCAACCAACATCACCACAAACCTGACCGATTTCCATTACCAATTGACTGGAGACTATGTCATCTTCCAGTGATGGATGAATGTACCTATTTATATGGGAAAAATAGCAATGACCACGAAGAAGGGATAACAATGTTGTTTGTATACCAGAAATTAAAAGTAAATACTATGTAGTATGTAATTAGAAAATGAATTTTCTTGATAGGTATCTATGTAAATAATTATAATAACTGTAAAAAACCTATTTTTTTTTTCTTTTTCAGTATACTGAGGACTGGATCAACGTTTTTGATGGATGGTACATTGCTGCTGCTCATCATTTAACCGGGAGTGTCAACAGCTATATGTATAATGGGTAGAACATTCCACACCGTGAGTTATACCTAAAAATAATTATACTCATGTATACAAATATTATAATGTGATAATCATTGCAGCTTACCTTAAACCAGGGCTTGAAACCGCTCCTGAAGAAATAGGTTACCGGGTCCGACAGTACCCGGAAAATTTTTTGGAACCGGTTACCGGTTATCGAGGTTTTTAGAAATAATGATAATCATTTCCCGCTTACCGAAATAAATTTTATAAATGGGATTACCGGTTATCTATTTGGAAGCGGTTTTAAATCTTCAAAATTACCGGTTACCTCACAAAACCGTTTTTTTTTTTTTTTTTTTGTTTTAATACCTACTCTATTTTTTTTCATTAAACTTAACATGTTTAGTATAGTACTACACAGTTTTGTTCAGTATTACTATTATTACGAACTAATGTAACGAACTTATTATTAAATAATGAATATCAAAACAGTCCCTGATTATAAGTTATATAACCTACCTATTACCTAGTATACTTGGTACAATATCGTACATGCAAGAGGTATATACTATTATATATATATGTATCAGCCCGCATTCGTCGATGTTTCTACCATTCGTATCAGTATTCAGTACCTATATCATAGGTACTGACTACTGAGAATCTTTTGTTAGTGCGCCGATACGATTCCGCAATCAAACACGCTTGTTTTGGTATTTTTAAATTTTAATACTTAGTAGTTCTAAAATAATCTATTTTAGTATTTTATAAATATTATTTTCTTCTATTTAGAATATTCAATATAATTAAAAAAAAATTATTTTTAAGTTAATTGGTTTGAGATTTACGGTTTTGTATACTTCCGATTAATTAACCGGTTCTAAAAATAAACGGTTACCGTTATAGATTTCCCCTTTATCAAATTCCGTGATTACCGGTAATTGATAACCGCTTCTCAAAATTGAAACTCGAGAACCGGGAAGCGGATACCAGTCCAAAAAGTACTCATGGTAACCGGTTACCGGGAAAAATCGGTTACCGGTTTCAAGCCCTGCCTTAAACCTTAGGTATCTATCTGTGTATACATTTTATAAATTATAAAATGTTTGTATTTTAGGGATTCCCAATTGCATTTGCTTTGATGTCAAGAAAGACAGCGAGGGCTTACAATGCCTTATTTAAATGGCTATTAGAAATTGAGCCACAGTGGACACCACAAACAATTATTGTAGATTTTGAGAGAGCTGCAATAGTGTAATTGAAAGCAATTTTCAATAACGTTACGATAAGGGGTTGTTGGTTCCATAGCTCTCAAGCTCTGTGGAGAAAAGTTGGAGAATTTGGTAAGCTTATAAATATTTTTGATGGTTCAATAAGTAAATATTAAATAATCTTAAATGTATTACAGGAATGATAGAAATATGTACCGGGCATCGAAATGCATATGACATCGTACATATGCTAATGGCATTACCACTTTTGCCTGTGGATAAGGTGATGGAAGGCTTTCTTTCTATAAGACAATTTTACACAGAAAATGTTGAAAATAGTTTGCCAGTGGAAAGCTGTAGAATATTCGAAAGATATTTCCAGTACTCCAAGGTTTGTTAAACCTGAAAAATATTAGAAGAAGATGATATAGGAATATGATGCATTACATTTTAACATTTTAGTTTTACTTAGCATAGTTGTAAAATTGTTTGTCAATTTGAATAACAAAGAACTTTGTTTAAGTAATTGAACAATTTTTTTTAAAATTAAATTTACATATTTATTTTAATTTATTTAGTTGTTAATAATTTAAATATGAATAGTAAAATACTGACACTGATTGAGAAATCATGAATAACAATTACAGTGTATTTAAAAACATAATGTATACATTATACAGGACCAAATGCAGACATCTTGTCCGTAAACAATGTTATTTGGTGGACAAACAACGTATTGGAAGTTAGCCATCAACACCTCCGCATACACATGGTTAATATGCATCAACCAGAACCATGGGTGTTTTTAAGTAATTTATTTTATAATTTTTACTAATTTACCTTGTACATACTGTTTTTAATAAAAACATTTTTGTCTTCATAAATTTAAATTAATTATCACTATAAGGCACCGTAAATGTCTAACAAAAAAATATAAACTACCATGATAGGTTTTATAAAACATTTAAATTTTGCAGAAGGGTTAATTACATACTCAAGTGGTGTATTGGCCGATTACAATTTAGCAATTGATGGTATCCAGGGCAGGGAACCACAACGGCAAATCTGGATAGACCACCAGCGAAACCTCGATTTGGCTTCTAGGCTGTTAGCTGAAGGGCGTTACACAGTATCGTAATTTTTGGCATGTACTAAACATGTTACCCCAAATTTTGGAGTAGTCAGACCCATGCATATTGCCCAACCACTTCCACAAATACAACCGGTCGTTGAGAATCGGCAACCAGTTAATGCCAGGAAATTTATTTTAGAAAGATGGCCTATTAATGATGGAGAAATAAATAGTACAATTTAATATACTCACTTAGATACAACTATAGGTAATAGTCCTAATATTCTTTTATTTTTAGTATTGCATCTTATTCATGGGCTGGACAATGAAGAAGAAGAAGAAAATATACCACATCCAGTATTACCGGATAATACATAATATTAGTCTTGAAGACTTGACCAATGACCAGTAAATAAATATTACACTAAAAATATATAATCATTAATCATGCATGCATAATACACATTATTATTAAAATGTATATACTTTAATTAATTAACATACTTTGAATTTTCAGTTGAACCAATCATATCTGAAAGCTGTTATATATGCCATTGCTCAATGCCCACTGTCATAGCAATACCATGTAGACATCAAGGATTGTGTGCTCCTTGCCATCAAACATACATAAGGATGCCACCATACAGAACAATACCATACTACAGATGCCCTTTATGTAGAGGAGAAATTACAACATATTTCATAATTGTTTGACAAATATAATAATATTCTAATAGCCAAATTTTTCATCTTATTTCACTTTTTCAATATAATTACTTATAATTTATATATGATACAATTTGATGTAGGCACAAATGCACAATAAAATTATTCAAACCTTAGAGACTAGAGTTATCTACACTCAATATTGCAGACAAGATAAAGAAACTAAAAATAAGAATCTTACATTTAAAGTTCACCACTACTGTAAGGAAGCGGCTTTAGATATTTTAACAATAAAAGTATGAACATACTACTTAATATGTAGTTTGTATAAATTTAAACTTATAAAATTAGGTGTAGTTAGTTGTTACATTGTTATATTTAAAATAAATAGTGGGTAATATTATTAAACTACATAGGTACCTATTGTAGATAATACATTTATACTGGAAATGTGAAAATGTAAATATTGTAAATACCTCATTACCTAGGACCTAAAGCTAAAGGTGGGCATTTAAATAAAATGAATAATATATGTAACCCAAGTCATGATAGTTAAGTGAATACAAAGTTGTTAAATTAGAAGTTATTAGTTAGCAAATAAAAAATTTAACTCTCAGTCTAGTCTAAAGGTAATATGAACGAAATATTAACTTAACTCTGTTTAAAAAAAAGTTCTATCTACATTTTTAAGCGGCTGGTGGCTCACATATACAAATTATTATACACCATAACTCAATTTATATTTCTAACCCAATTACTTTTTAAATACATAAAAAATAATAGTTTCATTACTATTAAATAGATTTTGTAGTAAAAATGTTGCTTATTTTACGTTGTAACTTATTCGTGAAATGGAGTACTTTTCGTAGGATTGTTTGATTTCCTATACATACGTATTAGTACAATGTTTTAAATAGTTTTGATTATTATAAAATATATTGATGTAATTAGGTACTTATATTTAATTAAAACATAATTTAGGGAGTTGATTGTTATTTGTTGTACATTTTATAATATATTTTAAACAAAGTCTATAGGTAATTATTCACATTATTTAATTATTGTTGCAATTTGCTGTGCAGTATGCAGTATGTGCCTATGTAAAAAAATAGACAGTATACACTTAACATTTTCATCGTTTATAATATAATATATAATATTATAATCTATATAAATTAAAATTAAATTATGTAAGTACCTACATAATATGTGCAGAACACTTTTGATTGAGCTATTATAGTTAATTAAAATACACCATTTAGATTAATTACAATCTATTATAATTAATAACTTAAATTAATGCTAGTATTCATAGAAAATACGGATAACCAACGTATAATATTATAATGTATAGGTATGCTTTTATTAAATTTAATAAAATGTCATATTATCTACATATTATTATCAATGTAAAAAACGTGCTCTGCTGTACAGTACGTTACAAGTGGGTCACTGTATAATGGATAGTATTAAATTTGAATTCAATGATTTAATATCATTGTATAAGAAAAACGATTCTGAGCGGAGACGGTATGTCAGTCTAGGTATAAGACATATTATACATATACATTAGGGTGGCCCTTCGTCATATAGGTGATTTTTTTTTATAACATTTTTTTCAGTCTTACCCCCTAAATTGGTTCAAATATGTGTACAAATGAAGTATACAAAATTGCATGTCGATAGATTGAGTTTAACCCGTGCCCCCCAGCCCTCAAAGTTCAAATATATGGTTCTGCTCAATTAACCATAGTTTTTTTTAAATGATTGACTGCTATCTCGTTGTTTCATTTCTTACAAAAATATATCTTTGACATTATTTATAGTAAATTAAATTTTCTATAACTTTTGTTCTATACAGTTTTTTGATATAACTGTTTTTTAATATAATTGACTATGAAACATGCAAGATTTTGAAAAAGGGTAACAATATTACAAAATATCTAAAATATTATTATATTTTTTATAATTTTTTTTGGAAAACAGTTTTATTTTACTATCTGAAATAATCGCACTGTATTAAAATTATTTTATTTTATTGTCTTATAATATTATAACGATTCGAAACCGTTTTAAAAATAGACTACACTATATAACTGATAGCAAATGTTTAGATATCTGTATGAAATATTATGATGATAGATTAGTACACTGCGGACCGCGACAGATAGCTTACCGAATATTTTACATTTTTTTTTCATTATGGCTTCAACATCTACATCAAATATTATTCTTCGTGAAAAAGAAAAAATATTTTTGATTGGTAGTGATGAAAATCAAATTATTGGTACTTTGGTAGTAAATTACCTTCAAAAAGACAGGCATTACGTGTACTTTTTTTCAACATGCGTAAAGTAAAACTTAACCTACACGAAAGTGCAAAACTTGTTATCCAAGAAATAGTTGTATTTTGGCAAAAGGCTCGCATTCCAGTTAGACAAGAATACAATAACATTAAGAAACTGGAATCATTATACGAAGAATGGAGAACTTTACAGAAACATGCAGCGAGGACAACCGAAATAAATAAAAAAAAAACAAGAATGTTTTGTGAATGAGCTGGATGATCTTTTTAATATTGCACATATGAATGCATTGGATATTATTAAAATAGAAATAGATCGACAATTTTTGCTATCTCAAAGACAAAAAGGTAGAATTGGTTGTATGCTTGGTAGAGATAAAAATTTACAAAAAACTGAAGAAGGAAAAATTAATCGGTTGGAAGCAGTTACAAAACGAAAAAAGAGAGCATACAGTATATGCAGTATATTATACATACAGTATATTTCTATTATGCAAATTGAACTAAAAAGTAAGATTGTACTTTTCTATCAAACCGTTTAAAATTATTGTAAAAATTTAATTTATTTTAGGTCGTACTGTTGACAGCGAAGTAATTTGTTCTCCAAGTTCTGATAGCGATTCTGATGCTGGAGAAAATATTCCAAACAAACCGTTAGATGTGGAAAAAACTTCCAAATTCCCAGATTTATACATATCTATGGTAACAAAAAATTGACCTATAATACCTATAATAAATTCCAAATTATAATATCATATCAGTATATCACAATATCCATTAGGTACTTATAACGCGTTATACATTAACAAAAACCGTGATACTATCATAGATATATAATTGTACACTTAAGAAGTTATTCGTTTTTGAATTACAACAAAATAAGGAAATCGCTATAATGAGAAATCGAGTTAATATCCAATGTTGTAAAAATTTGAATTTCAAATGCTCATATAAATTTAATTTGACTTTCTTATAGACATTTTTTTTTTTTGATAAAGGTAGATAATCCTATAAGGAATCTTGTATTACATTTTCAAATCTTAGATTTAAAAAGAAAAATTTTTACGAATTCTTAATTCAAAATAATTTTCTAATTTTCGTGATTTTTCCATATTTTTTCAATTTTTGAATTTAAAATGCTTATAAAAAAAATTGTGACTAAGGATTTTTAATATTTTTCATCTACCTTTGAAACAATATACTAGGAGCTTTCTATTAAATTTTCAAGCTTTCGCAACCAACGAATAAAATTTAATTGATATTTTTAGAAAAAAAACTAAAAACAAATGGAAAATTATAATGTCCCTAAACAGTTCAAAATAAATCAAAATATTTTGAACATGTTATCGTGTATAGAAAATGCAAATATAAACAACAAGTAAACATTTCATGTATATACGTTAATTTTTTTTAACCAAAAACTAAAATCGATTTTTTGGAAAACCGATTTTGTGTAAAAATTCCCGTCTTTCCTTAATTTTTATGTTGTTTTTCCCGGCGCTTGTGAAAACTACTGGGAATTTTAAATTTTGACCTTCCCAATGTACCAACGATATTCACTTTCCCATCGAATAAGATACTGAAGTTGAATATCGAAGCATTATTTTGAGTACTTATCGTGTACACACACAAAAATAAAAAGGTGGGTAAGTGGGTGTCGCGCTGCTGTATAGTAGGCCACAAGTGGGTCACTGTATAATGGATGGTATTACATTTGAATTCAATGATATTATATCATTGTATAAGAAAAACAATTCTGAGCGGAGAAGGTATGTCAGTCTAGGTTTAAGACATATTATAAACATATCAATGGTAGTAAAAATAAATATGCACAGTCTTATCATAGAGTATACTTCTTATTCATTATACCGTGGTAGATTGTATGGATAGGTTATAATATTTTGATTTTTTGATTATTCAGTTTCATATATCCCCGAATAATATTTTTAAATTACAACATATATTCTAATATATGATAAAATTCGATATCATATTATGTATATATAATAATCGAAAATAATATAATTTGAATATTCACTGGACTCAAAAATTTTACATTACTCTACAAACAAAACGAATCGAGGTACATACTAGAAATAATTTTTTTAATTGGCAATTCATGTGAAAACATGATATAATATATTATACTCAGGTAAGCTATAATAGTTATCAATAGAACACCATGATTGATCATTGATTTAACAGTTGCAGGAACACAATCTATAATACACAACTTATATCATACGTTTATAGGAGAATAATTTACGAGACGAATAACATCATAGCCGTCTCTGACACTAAAGTATCTACTCATTATACAAGCATATAGAAGTGTAAACCCCTAAATGAATTCATATTTTAAAAAGTTTCCCTACATAATGTAAAATATCGGGTGTCATAAGTAAAAATTAAAAATGTTTTTAAAATTCTTCTATGAATAGATTTTAAATAAACACATCATCACTATAACTGGTTTTTTAAACATGTAGTACAAGTTGGTACTAATAATAATAGCTGATGACATTAATAATAATTTGTATTTAACCGGTTAACGGTTTCATTTGTACAATACATGTTGTAAGACGGCGTGTTGTATAGGCAATTTAGGTACATATTTCCGCGCAATACCAGATGAACAGCACCAATGAGGTGTACAATATTATTCCCTATATTATACATTATACCATAACATTTAATGTAAAAGGGCAGCTTGCAGTACTTGCTAGGAATTTTGAAAGAACTAAAAAATCGATTGCGGGCTGCATACTTTTTTTATTATTAAAAATAGCTTTGTATTAGTAATTTGCAAACATAATAAAATGTATAATTGAGCTATACCTTTCTAGTTGATATAATATATACATCCATCGCCACGGTCGTGATGCGATCTAAGTAAAAAAAAAAAATAACTGTACGACCATGTGCATCAATTAACTCTTAGTTAACCTTAAAACATCAGAGATATTGTCTAGAATGTGCTTTTGTAAAAATCCTAGGTATGTTTAGAAATTAAGTTATAAATGAAAAAGTGTGAACTTTTTAATGGAAATTTATAAAAAATTCAGAATCACGGTAGTCTTCGTCGTCGTCGTAGCAACAGCGTTGCCAATGTTTGTTATCTAGTCATCGGGGAAAATATGACAATATTACCATACTATAATATAAACAATATTACCGTTCTTGTACCTAGATGATTGTTTAAATACTCAATATTTATTCAGTATTTACACAAACAATATTGTTGTCCTTACTTTACACCGTACTTTATACAAGATACTATATATATATAGATAAAAATATAGATCCATTATCATTATTTTCATTGATGATGAAAATTAGTGATATCTCAACAAAAATCCTTCGTAAACTATGGGTAAAAATGGCTAAGTAAAAAAAATATGAGATCTTTAAGCACCATAAAGATGTGATATCATGAATAAATGCTAAGTAAACTTATTGTGTTTCAGTGGTGTATTTACTGGGCGAGGAATTATTTAGTATAGTTTATATTTATATTAATAATAATAATATTTTTAAAATAATAATAAGTGATATTTTAATAGTCCTTCGCCATTTAAATATTTTATTCATCACACTTTGTTTCTTTCAAGCAATAATTCCTCGCCAAGTAAATAAATTATTGAAATACAATAAGTTTACTTAAATTCAATGTACTTAAGTATGCTAATTAGCATGTATTCATAACATCACATCTTTATAGTGCTTAAAGATCTTATATTTTTTTTACTTAGCTATTTTTACACGTAGTTTTAAAAGGTGTTTTATTGATATATAAATATACATAAAAAAGAAGATTCGATATAATCACTACAATTATTAATTAGTGTAGCCCTCCTCAGGGTCTAAACGTCGAGTCTAAACAGAATCTTTATACAATATGACGTACATTGTACGTGTTTGGTCAAAGTAACACGTGTTCACAAATTTAAGGTACACACACAAAAAAAAAAAGGAACTTAAATCATTATGTGTAATGTGTTATGAACGAAAATACATAACATTATGACGTGCATTATCATTTTCGTGAATCAAATTTAAATATAGGCAATACTAAAAGACACAGGTGTTTTGCTGGTACGGCGCATCTGATCAGAAATATAAAAATTTAATATTTTTTATTGTAGTTATGTTTCTTATAGTTATAAAATATTAAAAATTATTTGAAATAGGAACCATTATAACTTTATATAATTTCAGAAAAACTTAATTTAGAGAATATTGACACTTAATAAGAGTAGTACCTTTCATCACTCTATACATATAGCTAGTACGTCAAATAATATAATATTAAAATTAGTTGAAAGTTCTTGTAATATTAATAAATAAATTGTGAAAATTAATAAACTCGAGATTTCCAATACATATATTTTATTAAACTATATTATTAGAATAAAAAACGTTTTTCAAGTTTAAAACTTTTAACAATAATTATTTAATATTATTGTTGATTTTTATACATTATTATACAAAATATATAAGAGTATATAATATATATGTATATGGACAATTATACATATATATATATAACTCAAAAATTCAGAATATATAAGTATAAAGAACAGTTGTACTGAAAACTATATACTTAAAGAGGAAGAACGAATTTTTAAAATACTTGGTATAACTTGACAAAGTTAAAACATTTAAGGTGCGACTCTGGGTAGGTATAGATTTAACGATGACGTCGTACGATTGCAATATTATTTTATATTTGTCGCAGAAATGAATAATAATTACTATAAAGTCATAATATTTTTAAATTCGTTTGAACTTTTTATCACCTCGAATATTATTTCAATATCTTGCGTTACGTATTAACGTTTGTACTATGTAACGGTTTATATTTTTGTTTATACATATTATTATTTAACTCTTTATAGATTCCATTTAGCTAAGCGAAGGGCTGTTAGTATATATAAAGGTGTACCTGGTATATATAGGCACCTACATTTTTGAAATATTTCAAAATCATAAAACGTATTTTGAACATTTAAGCGAGTTATATACCTACACACCACATCTATATTTTATTTTATGTTTATAATTTTTAAGATTCTTTGAATTACTGCATACATTTTTGATTTTATACATTATTTTAATAGTGAGGTATTAATTAGGTATTAAAGTTGCATATTCTAATGGAATACTATTGCACTTTAGTAAGAGTTGGAAATGATAAAAATAAAAAAATTTTGAATGTTCAAACAATTTTTTTCTGGGTAGGTACCTTAAAATTAAAATTAAAAATAAATACAAATTTTTTCTCACAATTTACGAAATATTCCAAAATATGCTAAATGGGTTAAATATTCTCTAACCCATGAAATATACTCAAATATGCAAAAAAAACTTTTTTCTACTCATTCAGAATTGAATGAATCGTCCACATTTTTTTACTCTCATAAGACTGCATAGACCCAGCAGTGGCGGAGTGAACTATTTTATTTTATGAGGCAAGTATAAATGCTCGACCACCACCACCTAAATTTTATCACACAGACTCGTGGGGGCTTTTTTTTGGAACCCCAATTCACAATTCTACAACGATAATATACTTTGTTGTGTTAATATCAGAAATGTAATAAAATTATTATAAAATTAGTATAATTAATAGTATTAGACATTAGTTGACCATATTTATTTATTATTTTTATTTTTTTATTAGGGTTAAGTATTCGACAACTTAGGTCATTAGCCTGTGGTACTGTAGATTTGTTACACGTGTGTGTTTGTTTTGGCAGAATTTTTTATTTGGGGCACCCGTAGGTATTTGCCATGCCCGGGTGGGAGATGGCGGCACTTATTCTCCGTGACTTACCCAAAGAAAATTGCCGCCCGCGACCAAGGAATCGAGCTGGCACCGGCGGCGTCGGGACCGACGCCTTAGACCACTCCGTCCCCTTGACCATATTTCATATGTGGTTTTTAATATCCGTACCCGTGGCGGGGGGGGGGGGGTAATGGGTTGTGAGGCAATTGCCTCATGAAACACCCTATCACGCCGCCACTGAGACCCAGTAACGATATGTAAAAACATATAAATCCGGTCTTTACTCACAAGTATTTATTTTCTTTTAATGATATAAACCGATATTATAGCAGTTTGGAAAAATATTTTCACATCTAACTGTTTTAGGTAGGTACATACCAAATTTAAATTGGAAAATTACAAACATAATATAGCCATTCATAAAATTAATTTGAATATTAAATGACAATATATGTCAATGGAACCAATATAACCTCTATATTGCAGTACTACTTACCATTTCAAAGTGATATCCAGAATCAGTAGCACCTATAATTAAATTTAAAACTAAGACAGTTTTAATACCTACCACAACACACGGGGGTGTCAAAATTCCAACTTTAAATGCTTATAAAAAATAATTGTGCTTATGTATTTTCAATGTTTTTTAAGTGTTATTGTAACAATATATCAGGAGTCTTGTATTACATTTTTACACTTTTTGGCCCAACAGATAAAACTTAATTGATATTTATAGAAAAAAAAAAACTAAAAAAATTAAATACTGAAAATGTCCGTAAACAGCTCAAAAAGAGTCAAAATATTTTCAAAATTGTATGGTGTATAGAAAATACTAATTTAAACATTCAGTGAATTTTTCATGTATCTACAGATATTCGTTTTTGAATTACAACAAAATAAGGAAATCGCTACATGAGAAATCGAGTGAATATCCAATGTTGTAAAAATTTGAATTTCAAACGCTCATAAAAATTTAATTTGACTTTCTTAGTTCATTTTTTTTTCGATAAAATTAGATAATCTTATAAGGAATTTTGTATTACATTTTCAAATCTTAGATTTAAAAAGAAAAATTTTTACGAATTCTTAACTCAAAATAACTTGCTAATTTTCGTGATTTTTCCATATTTTATCAATTTTGGTACTTAGATGCTCATATCAAAAAACTGTGAATAAGAATTTCAATATTTTCATCTGCCTTTGAATCAATAAACTAGGAGCTTTTTATTAAATTTTGAAGCTTTATTAACCAACAAATACAATTTGATTGATATTTTTAGAAGAAAACTAAAAAAAAATGGAAATTAAAATGTCCCTAAACAGTTCAAAATAAATCAAAATATTATCTTGTATAGAAAATGCAAAATATAAGCAACCAGTGAAAATTTCATGTACCTATCTACTGTCATTGTTTTAAAGTGTACACCAAAATCCAACATGATTTTGCAATAAATATTCCCGTTTTCCTTTAAATTTATATCTTTTGTTTGCTTGCTGCTTTTGAAAACAACTGGAAATTTTAAAGTTTGAACTGCCCAATGCACCGACGGTATTCACTTTCCACGAACAAGATACTGAGGGTAATGTCGAAGCATTATTTCGACTTCTTATCGTGTACACAGACACAAAAAATAATAATAAAGAAAGTGCTCTGCTGTACAGTAGGTAAGATGTGGGTACCTGTATAATGGATGGTATTAAATTTGAATTCAACGATATAAAAACATTGTATGAGAGAAACGATTCTGAGGCGGAGAAGGTATGTCAGTCTAGTTTGAAGACATATTATAAACATAGCAATTAAAAGTAGTTACGTGTAATAAAAATGAAAGAAAATATAATATATAACATACATAAGTATTGACCTATTTATTTTGGGTTGTTATTACAATTAATAAAAAACATCTGTAACAATTATTTAAAGTCACAAACACAATTAATTTGTATAAAAATAGAATAAATAAAAATATTAATTAATATACATTTGATACAAATATATTGTTATTAGGTACTCAATTTCAAATAAAAAATAAAAATATTTTTTGTTTTGATAGTTTTAAACCCTTTTCATGTAGATTTGGGTAAATATTTAATTTATTTCTATGACGCTGAAAGTTTTCAATTTCCAAGGAGGCTTCATCAAACTCTCGATCATTAGTATGGTTGTATTTATGAGATCGAAGTTATAAGTTATGGGTGATACTTGAAAAAAATCCTGCTAAGAGTTTTGCACTCCATCCAAAAAAACATCCCAGAAAAATCTAAAAAACTTCTTTTCTCGGGAAATTCAGAAAGAAGGTGTAATAGTGGCCCGGATCAACATTATGGTTTAGCTAACAAATTACCGGAAGAACATATTTCAATAGAAGTATTAGAAAACACAAAAGACGATTTTTTAAAACACTTTACAGTTGGACAGACGTGAACGGTAGCCATTGAGAACAAACAAGGGAACAGGCCAATTCTCAAATTTGGCATGTTGAACGTAGAAATCGGCTCACCGCGTCAGAATTTTGGCTGCGTTTGTAAACTTCGAAAGACTACGTCGTTCAAAAAATACTGTTTATAGTATGCTATATAGGACATTTTCTTCGAAAGCAACAGATTATGGTAAAGGCAACAGAATCCAATCTATCGTCGCGCTGGAAAAAAAATTTAATTGCACAGTGAATAAATGTGGATTATTATTGATGAAAATTTTCCTATCTTAGCAGCTTCTCCTGGTAAAATATATTTTAGTACTTAATCATAAATATTAATTGAATCAATACAACTAAATTAGTTTATTTATAATTTATAGACGGTCTTGTCAATAATGATTTTATAGTTGAAAATTAAATGTCCATTATGCAGTAAAAGACACCAAGAACATTTTAGATTCTGAGTGAAACGATGAATGTATTGATTTTACAATGATGTGTGTTTTTTTTTTATTTTTGTGTCTGTGTACACGATTAGTAGTTGAAATAATGCTTCATTTTCAATTTCAGTAACTTTTTCGATGGGAAAGTGAATCTAGTTGGTACTTTTGGGAGGTCAAAATTTAAAATTCCAAAGAGTTTTCACAAGCGACAAGATTAACAAAATAAAATTAAGGAAAAACGGGAATTTTTTACCCAAAATCAGTGACCCACATGTACTAATGCAACAGCAGAGCACTTTTTTTATTATTTTTTTTTTTGTGTCTGTGTACACGATAAGTAGTCGAAATAATGCTTCGATTTTCAACTTCAGTATCTTGTTCGGCTGGAAAGTGAATATCGTTGGTGCATTGGGCAGATCAAACTTTAAAATTCCCAGTTGTTTTAAAAGTGCCAAGCAAAACAAAGAATAAAATTAAGGAAAAACGGGGAATGCTTTTACGCAAAATTGAATTTGGTTTTTGGTGTAACTTTAAAGCAAATGACCGTAGACACTTGAAATTTTCACTGGTTGTTTATATTTACATTTTCTATACACTATACATTTTCAAAATATTTTAATTTATTTTGAACTGTTTAGGGACATTTTCATTTTATAGGTACTTATTATAGGTCAATTTTTTGTTACCATAGATATGTATATAATATGTCTTATAACTAGACTGACATACCGTCTCCGCTCAGAATCGTTTTTCTTATACATGATATTAATATCAATTGAATTCAAATTTAATACTATCCATTATACAGTGACAGACTTGTAACTTACTGTACAGCAGAGCGACACCCACTTGCCCACTTTTTTAGAAGCTATAAATAGTAAAACAATTAGAGTATTATTATTTATTATTATTGTGTTTAAAACGATTCTCCTAAAATATTTCAATTGATATACTTTTCAAGGACCAACAAGCCAAGAATAATATTTTTAAATTTAAAAAAAAATAATTAAAATCATTATTCTCCGTTTTATTATCTACTTTCGTCCAAATTTTAACTTACACTATCTATTTGAAAAAAATTATTTTATTTTACACAATTTTGAAGTTTTTTGGTTACAGTTTAATACAGTTTAATACAACATTCTACCTTACCAAAATCCGATGAAAAAGAAAACCATATTTGTCCTTTTTAAATTAATCTATTTTCTTCCCAGAGGTCTAATTTACACACAAAATATAAATCAACAAACATGCCCGGTTAACCAATAGCAGCCAATATATACACTATTATTATTTTAATCTGCAACTATAAACTAATTTTTTATTATTTAGGTTATTTTTTCTGGCAGATCACGCCACTCTTGTATTTTTGATCTCCCTATGTCCTACTTTTCTGGTGGATTTTCCTCCAATTTACTTTCATAAGAACACAATAAAAAAAGAATCAGCCAAATCGGTTCAGTAGTTTTCTCGGTTAGCGCGATCGCAGAAAACCCTTCAACTTTATAATAGTATAGATATTAATAACATATCAACCAATATATTATAATACACTATTATTATTTAATATTTAATCTGCACAATAAACTTTGTTTTTAATTTTTTTTTAATTAGTTTATTTTTTCTTGACAGATTGCGCGATTTGATTGATATTTTTAGAAAAAAACTAAAAAAAAAATGGAAAATGAAAATGTCCCTAAATAGTTTTTGGTGAAATTGAAACAGAAAGAATTATTTCGACTTCTTATCGTGTACACAGACACAAAAAATAATAATAAAAAAAGTGCTCTGCTGTACAGTAGGTAACATGTGGGTCCCTGTAAAATGGATGGTATTAAATTTGAATTCAACGATATAATAACATTGTATGAGAGAAACGATTCTGAGCGGAGAAGGTATGTCATTCTAGGTTTAAGACATATTATAAACATATCAATATTAATAAAAATAAATATGCACAGTCTTATCATAGAGTATACTTTTTATTCATTATACCATGGTAGATTGTATGGATAGGTTATAATATTTTGATTTTTTGATTTTTCAGTTTCATATATCCCCGAATAATATTTTTAAATTACAACATATTATGTACATATATTAATCTAAAATAATATAATTTGAATATACACTGGACTCAAAAATTTTACATTACTCTACAAACAAAACGAATCGAGGTACATACTAGAAAATAATTTTTTTTAATTGGCAATTCATGTGAAAACATGATATAATATATTATACTCAGGTAAGCTATAATAGTTATCAATAGAACACCATGATTGATCATTGATTTAACAGTTGCAGGAACACAATCTATAATACACAACTTATATCATACGTCTATAGGAGAATAATTTACGAGACGAATATCATAGCCGTCTCTGACACTAAAGTATCTACTCATTATACACGCATATAGAAGTGTAAACCCCTAAATGAATTCATATTTTAAAAGGTTTCCCTACATAATGTAAAATATCGGGTGTCATAAGTAAAAATTAAAATTGTTTTTAAAATTCTTCTATGAATAGATTTTAAATAAGCACATCATCACTATAACTGGTTTTTTAAACATAGAGTACAAGTTGGTCCTAATAATAATAGCTGATGACATTAATAATAATTTGTATTTAACCGGTTTCATTTGTACAATACATGTTGTAAGACGGGTGGTATAGGCAATTTAGGTACATATTTCCGCGCAATACAGCACCAATGAGGTGTACAATATTATGCCCTATATTATACATTATACCATAACATTCAATGTAAAAGGGCAGCTTGCAGTACTTGCTAAGAATTTTGAAAGAACTAAAAATCGATCAAAATTAATTGCGGGCTGAATACTTCTTTTATTATTAAAAATAGCTTTGTATTAGTAATTTGCAAACATAATAAAATGTATAATTGAGCTATACCTTTCTAGTTAGTATAATATATACATCCATGGCCACGGTCGTGGCGCGAGCTAAGTAAAAAAAAATATATCTGTACAACAGTGTGTGTATATTATATCGAAGTAGGAGTTGTCCATTTAAACTGTGTAAAATACGGGTTAATATGTTCAGCGGCATAACTAATTTTCTAATGCATCAATTAACTCTTAGTTAACCTTAAAAAATCAGAAATATTGTCTAGAAAGTGCTTTTGTAAAAATCCTATGTTTAGAAATTAAGTTATAAATGAAAAAATTGAACTTTTTAATGGAAATTTATATAAAATTCAGAATCACGGTAGTCTTCGTCGTCGTCGTAGCAACAGCGTTGCCAATGTTTGTTATCTAGTCATCGGGGAAAATATGACAATATTACCGTAAAACAATATAAACAATATTACCGTTCTTGTACCTAGATCATTGTTTAAATACCCAATATTTACTCAGTATTTACACAAACAATATTGTTGTCTTTACTTTACGCCGTACTTTATACAATATACTATATATATATAGATAAAAATATAGATCCATTATCATTATTTTCATTGATGATGAAAATTAGTGATATCTCAACAAAAATCCTTCGTAAACTAAGGGTAAAAATGGCTAAGTAAAAAAAATATGAGATCTTTAAGCACCATAAAGATGTGATATCATGAATTAATGCTAAGTAAACTTATTGTGTTTCAGTGGTGTATTTACTGGGCAAGGAATTATTTATTATAGTATATATATATATTAATAATAACAATATTTTTAAAATAATAATAAGTGATATTTCAATAGTCCTTCGCCATTTAATTATTTTATTCATCACACTTTGTTTCTTTTAAGCAATAATTATTCGCCAAGTAAATAAATTATTGAAATACAATAAGTTTACTTAAATTCAATATACTTAAGTATGCTAATTAGCATGTATTCATGATATCACATCTTTATAGTGCTTAAAGATCTTATATTTTTTTACTTAGCCATTTTTACACGAAGTTTTAGAAGGGGTTTTGTTGAGATATATATATACAAAAAAAGAAGATTCGATATAATCACTACAATTATTAATTAGTGTAGCTCTTCTCAGGGTCTAAACGTTGAGTCTAACCAGAATCATTATACAATATGACGTACATTGTACGTGTTTCGTCGAAGTAACACGTGTTCACAAATTTAAGGTATACACACAAAAAACTTAGTAACCGGCGATTCTTGATTACGGCAATCCTTGTATAATGTTTTCTCAGGAATTTCGAGCATTCTCACCTTACGATCAAGCAAATTTTCAATTTGTTTATCGAGCCCACGTTTAGACTGAGTCAATTGATTTTTTATAACTATAGTCGCAGGATTCTTAGGAAATTTATAGTCTTTATAAATATGCATAATTTCATTGATTACACATTCATGTGGTTGGAATGTTGGGTAGTGTTGACCAATCCTCCTAATTTTGAATGGGAAATTATAGTAGGGAAAATCACAGTAATTATTAGTCATCACTCATCATTTTTGAATGCGTACTGCGGGTACCGCCATATAAAATATGAAAAAATGAAAAAGTTTCCAAAACAAGTAAGTGACCCATAAAGGATGTAGGTAGTTTGTTAAATTAATATTTAGATTTAAATAGGTACCACAATTAATTCACGTTTAATTGCTATCATATATCTTTGTTAGGTACACGACTATTGATTAATTACTAAATTAACTTGATTACTGACATTTTTGAGTTCACAAATCACAACTGCCAACTTAAAAGAGTAGATTCCACCGATGTATCCTCAACTGTGACATCAACCTATAAACAAAAATTGTCCTGATAAATTGCCGATTATAAATTAATTGATTTGCCATTTCAAATTCAAATATTATTCTTAATAATTAGGTAATATGATCTGAACTTCAAACAATACGCAAGTATAATACATATTTTGGATTTGTTTAACCACAGTAAGTATCCTACGATTTT
Organism: Macrosiphum euphorbiae; assembly: GCA_949089665.1. NCBI lineage: Eukaryota > Metazoa > Arthropoda > Insecta > Hemiptera > Aphididae > Macrosiphum > Macrosiphum euphorbiae. The sequence goes on along the minus strand of CARXXK010000003.1, from coordinate 72,792,697 downwards.
CATAGTTTCGAAAACTCATTTTGAGGGACTTAAGTGCAGAAAATAGATTACAAAAACTTGAAAATATATTCTTCGTCACACCTGCACCAAAAGTTTGGTTTTCAATGACGGTTGGAGTGTTGGAAAGCGACCTTTTTCCGTCAAGCGGGTGACAAAGTGGAAATCCCTATAGTGTCGGGCGGTCAAGTGGAAATCCCGAAAAGTGCCGGGCCATAAAACGGAAATCACGAACTAGTAGTTCGTGGTGAAACTCCAAAAGTGCCGGACTCGCATATCACGATTATCTCCTACACAACCAGAAAATCTATACCACGGTCTTTTCAATACATAAACTTTTGATTACATCCGCGGTTAACGATAGTACTCTCTTACTACTTATATATTCATGATATTATTATAACTTGTTTACATGACGGCATGACGAGTAAACATTTTTATTTCCTTGAATAATCTGGTTGTTTCATAGTTCCCTGGCTAGTGCATTTTAAGCCAGTAATGAGAATTTTTAAGTTGTCATGTTTTACATAGGTACTTACTATATTAATAACTCTCTTAAAAGTATGAATACCGTGAATAACCAACAGATTTGTGATAATATTATATTTAAAATTTAACATCACGTTCTCTTTAAATTGATATGCGTTTAAACTTTATGACAAATATACCAAATACCTATAGTATTTTCACTTTCACTTTGCAGTACTCAGGTACTGTACTATCTTTACAAGTATATCAATGATGATCATTATTCAATAATTATTACAATAACAAAATGGACGGTCACAATCGGTTGAAACATAAATAAATATTATCTAGGTATATCAGGTAATCTGTGGGGTTCGATTTCTCGAGTGTTGGGATTGGTTTTTCAATTGTTATAGTAACTGCGAGTTAGTTAACCTTCAGTTAATTTAAACCATCAGTTAAAACGCCGGTTAAAAAGTTGATGTGCTAGTTAGTTAGAGGTTAATCGTAAAATCAATATATCTTGCGAGTGGTTTACAAAAATTAGGATTTAATTTATAATTTATAAATTATAATTTACTATATTCATCATTATATTTTAATATTTTAAAGCAATCGAATAATTTAATTTTACCTACCTATTACGAATAATACTCAGAACAACATTTTTTTAAATTCAAATTTATGTATGTTAATAAATTGTAATTTTAAAATTGAATCAATAAACAATTGTATTAAATGTAATAGTTTTATATTCGTCTATTGAGTATTTATGTCATTTACAATTGTTTTAGTGAATTTTTTTGTGTATTTTATGTTATAAATAATAAATTCATTTTTTTTGGTGCATCCGGGTCCCGACTCCCTATAATTATACGATATTTATTTAAATGGGTGTAATGTAGAACGATACAATATCAATTACATTATATTGGTATACCTAATTATATAAAATAATAATATTAATGAAATTAAAAACACAGCGGTAATCACATCAATAACCTAGGCCAGGGGTCGGGAACCTGCGGCTTTTTGGATGATTATCAATATATTGAGATCCGTAAAATATAAATTATATTATACCTACGTTATTATAGTGATAATAATTCTGAATTTCCCAATAACGATTTTCAGGTAAAAATTAATATATAATAATATGTATATTATGTGTGGGTTCTATCTATTAAACTCGACTATCATTATTCGGTAGAATACACAAAATTATATTATTCGATACGTGAGCAAAAAAAAAAAAGGTTGCTCAAACCTGTTCGGCTTCCTGGATATCATAGTTTTTGTAATTTTTTAAATAAATGGTTCTTTCCTACCAAAAGGTTCCCGACCCCTTAAGTTGATGAAAAATTTGATTAAGGTTCAAAATAAATTGTTCATGAACGAATTAAATAATATCGAATATATTCAAAGTCACAATATTTTTTTATAAACATTTAAGATAGAATTTAGTATTCTTTATACTGTGATAACTGATAGTATAGTAAATATAAGATTAGTAACTGAAAAAAGTGATAACATGCTATTTTTAATTTGCTAGTTCAGGGTAGTAAGGTTTAGTTTATCAATAAAATATAAAATACTGTCTTAGGTATTAATTTATAAATAAAATACTTACTGGCCTAGTATAATTTTAATAAATGTTAAATGTTATAATAGTACCTATCTCTATAAATGTAATAATTTATTATTATTTTATAGTTGTTATTATTTGTTTTTGAATTGTTGTTAAATACTTAGCATAAATTAGTAAATGTGTAAATTATTTAAATCAATATTCCCAGCCATTAACATTTTTTCTTAATTCATCACAAATATATTATCTGTTATTAGTTCATACAAAATATACTAAAACAGGCACAAATTAACCTATTTATTTATTCAGCCAGAACTATTAAAATTAAATAATTACAATACATGGCATTAATAATAGCTGATTCCAACCGAGCTATAAGCTCGTATCTGTTATACGGAGTTCATCGATATTACAATTCGTTTTATAGTAAAATACTTATACAAATAAAAATTTAATTAATTTTAAACATAACATAATAGATAGGTATGGAGGACGGAGTGGCCGAGTGGACTAAGGCGTCGATTGCGACGCGCACCTACGCCGGTTCAAAACCTCGGCTGCGGGCAGCATTTTTCTTCGGGCAAGTCACGGTGTCCAGAGAGAAGTGCCGCCATCCCCCACCTGGGCATGGCAGATAAATACGGGTACCCACTAAAAAATCTAGCAAACTAACAAACACACGTGTTAAGACATACAGTACCCTCCCCCACAGTTAAAAAAACAACCAATGGCCTAAGTTGCTGCGGGTTAAAAAAAAATAGATAGGTACTTTAAAACACAATTAACATCAGCTTTACAAATTCACATACATACTTTTTATAATTTTATTGTTACTCAGTACACACATTTATCATCAAAATCACTAATTATTTTGTTTATTGTCTTTTTTATTAATTATTTCATTGGTATTACCGGATTAACTTTCACATCAACTTTTTATTAGACTCTTTACTTCGTTATTAAAATTTTTTAATAAGGCTTAATGTATTTTTATGTTCTTCTGTCTATTATTTCTGTACCACTGAGTGTGTGGTTTTGAATAGATTTTACTAAAATTTGTCTAGTGTATAATTTATAAACAGATAATATATAATTTATGGTTGAATAATTCCTATTTCCTCTGATGGGTATTTTAATGGAAGGGAGTACTTTACTTTTGAAATATTTTTTTGGGTATTATATGCAATGTATTATTGTATTAATATGTTTTATTAGTGCCCCCCAAAATGTTATGCCGTATAATAGAATTTAATTACACAGTGAGATAAATATTGTCTTATAATTGATTTATCAAGAAATCGAATTTTGTAAAATAATACAGTTAAGCTCTTCATTTTAATTTTAATATTCTGTATGTATTATTACCATTTCAGGTTAAAATCTATTGTCACTCCTAAATATTTGAATGATAACACCGTTTTAGTTGATTTACAAGTGAAATTTGTAATAGGTACCAGTTTAAAATGTATGTATTACAAAGTTATATTTAGCTATGTACGACGTACGTATAGTAACTATTGGCATGCAAACCGATTTATGTTGAGTAATAACAGATTTTTTTTCATCATTTCATAGATATATCGTAAATAAATTTTGACAATATGTTTCAATTTTTCCCAATTATCTTCGAAATGAACTAGTGATATGTTATCGGTGAACATGAATAATTTTCCTTTTAATAATAAAACTTAAAATGACTACTGCAGATTGTAAAAATAATTATAACACACCATTGATGTCACGCCTCAAATGATCAGATTGAAAAAATAATTCGTTAAACATTGACTCGTTCATATTCGTCTACATACGGGCTACAAAATTGAAAACCACTTTGTATTTTTGAAATATTGAAAACCTTATGAAATGAGTATATTTTATTTTTGCACATGACAAATTAACAATTTAATATTAATAAATATCTACAAGAAATAAGGAACGGCGGAACCGTACCACCAAACTAATATTATGTTAACATGATTTATCCTGTTTTAATATTACGTCCCTTGGATCATACTGCATATATTTGATCCATATGACACGCTGCACATCATGACACACTTTCTATTTTTCGTCAGAATGCTTGCGACGCCGATGTCTTGTCAGATTGCCGCTCTCACCGAACGACTTGTCTCACATATCACATGCATACACGATTTATCGCCGGTGTGCGTGCGCCGATGTCTTGTCAAACTGCTACTTTGACTGAATTACACATCACAGAAATCGCAAGGGTATGGTTTTTCGCCGGTGTGTTGTCAAACTGCTACATTTACTGAACAATTTGTCGCATACATCGCACCGGTAAAGATTATAATTCTCCATTTTTCGGCTGATTTGTAAATACTTTACTTTTGTCAGTAAACAATAATTTGTTTAAGACGTAATTGTTTTTCTTACAATTATTTGGTTTCCTTGCTATTGTGGTTATAATCGATTAGAGTTTATTGACGTAACCAGGTCTATATTACTTGTTTTATTTATAAAAAACCAGTATGTGAGTGGTTAACCAAAACCTTAGTAGTTCATAACCAGTGTTGGGAAAAGATATAACCAACATATCATCTGGATAAGATAACAGATAATTCATTCAACATTTATCTAGATAAGACAAAATATAACATAATTTATTTTTATCTAGATAAAGATAAAAATACACATACATTTATCTAGATAAAAAAAATAGATAATTTGTTTTTAAATTATATTATAAATAATTTCAGTATTTAAAAACATTCTTATTATTATATTATTTATCCAGATAAATTACCACAGATAACCGTTACATTTATCTCTAGAAGATAATTAGATGGTTTAATAATTTTTATTTAGATAAGATAATTTAAGAAATAATTTTATCTAGATAATTCCCAACACTGTAATCATAACCAGAACCAAAACCTAAGACTTTTGTTATGGTTATTAAAATCAGTGAACAAAACCTGGTTGAAAAACCTAAATCATAAAATTTGTTATGGTTTCTGTCCCTGGATTAGATATTAAATAATAATATGGGCGAGTGTAAACTTATGATTTTAATGACCTGTAAACTCTCCCGGGTCTACTCTAGCTACTATACCTGACGGGAACATCACGTAATCTCTCTCGGGTCTACTTCAGTACCACTTGATACATGTTAACTCTCCCAGATCTACATCTCCATTGCCACTAAATTTCATTTCAAAAAAGTTAAATTGTACAATAATAAAAATTAATGCATTTAACTGCTGTGACGTATATTATTATAGTATAATACTAAACATTTTAGTTTAATTTTTATGGTACCTAGTACTATCATACAGATTTAAAAAAACTTAAGGATTGTTTTATTTATTTTATTTTGTTTATGGTAACTTTGAATTGTTATGTATACTTCAGTTTGAATATCTGTTAGAACATTAATAAATATAAATACAAATTGATGAGTACTAGAGGTCTACAGAAATAGGCAATTCATAGTGTAGCAATAATATTTAAAACAACTCGGAAGAGCTTACATATTTCCTTCTGGTAAACATTATAATATTAACCCGGTAGAGTTTATCAGATAGTTTACTAGTTTTAAAAACCGAGAGAGCTTACCACCGCCCAATAATATCACGTTACTTACATAACATTCAATGTAAATTGTAAGTATTTGAACATGTTTGTACCGATTAACCATGACGTATAACTGTGTATAAATTACAGTCAAATTAGACCAAAAATTGACAAAGTCCAGAACTAATTCCACTAAGCTGGATTTTGATTTTTTTTTTTAGTTTCTATCCTACTTATAAACATACTAAAAGTCCTGACATCTACCCATTGTGCGTAGCCCTCCACCCCTCTTCAAAGGGTGGCGCGCCCCTTTCACTGTTATCGCTTATAACTCGTTAGATTTTCAAGTAACAATACAAATGCTTATGACCACAATTAAAGACCATACAATTGACCGGTGGAAGACATAAGCGCCAAAATCCTAGGTACCTGTGAGCCACCGTTAATAGAAATTAAATAACAGATATTAAATTTAGAACTATATCGCTCAAAAACTCCAAACGCTTAATCTTAATCGACAAATGTATTATCTTTACGATAGATTGTCAAATAGACAGTGTGTGAGCAGTTTGTGTTATAAGTTATAAGTTATAAGTTATAACATATTGTTAGTACCTATTTCGTAAGTATTCGTGTAAGCGTCATTGTCGCAATGTTGCATAAATGCAACAATCTAATAATGATCAATATATCAATAATACCGTTTAGCCAGTTAATAAAATTATTAAAATAATAAAATACATAGCTACTTACTGTGAATAGAATTTTTTTTACTAATTAAATGTAATGAAAAACATTAAAAAAAAAATCGTTTATTTCGCGATTATCAACGATTTTGTTTATCACGTTATTATCAATAATATTATTTTGAAACTGTGTTTACTCGATAAAATCAACATGCTACTGTTATTGAAATAAAAAAATAGATATTATTTAATCCAGTAGAGTGCTCCACATATATAATTACGCAATATTATAGCCATAATAAACGAAAAAAAGATTGTTGCAAATATGCAACAACACGCATTGTAGGGTTAAAATGGAATTTTATAAAAACTGTTACAAACAAAGGTGATGTGTGTATTTTATTTAAAGAGCAAAAATATAGATTTTTAAGAGAAATGGCCAGTGGTAATGTGTCATTGAGGTGTACCAAAAAAAAATGTTCTGCTAGAATCGAGATGGATACACCTATGACTGCGATTGTTCGTGTTAATGGTGAGCATTTACACGATATAGTGATCGATCATGATGCTCAGTGTCATATTTTGCGCAATAACTGTAAAAGAAAAGCAACTGAAAATATTACCGACCGACCATCGAAAATAATGCGTCACGAGTTGTGTGCTGCTGAAAATACGGAAATGGTTTCAGATAATATTGGAAATATTCGAGTTTCAATGTACAGACAAAGACGTAAATTATTGCCGACAACGCCTCAATCATTGGAAGAAGCTATTAATCAAGTTAGTAACCTAAATATTTTAACTAATATGAACGAAACGTTTTGTCACGTAGATACAGAAAGCAAAATCATTTATCTGACCACTAAATTTAATATTCAATACATGTGCCACAATAGTTCACTTTTTAGTTGCCGATGGTACATTTTACGTGTGTCTGAAATTTTTTTACCAGCTTTATACAATACATACTTATAGCTGTGGAAGATATTTACATTTAATTTACTGTCTACTACCAAGTAAAACATCAAATTGCTACGAATCAATGTGGAAATACATACAAAAATTGTGTAAAAACTATAATTTAGAATTTTCTCCACAAACACTCTTAGTTGATTTTGAAAAAGCAGCACATGATGGATTTTTAGCAGTTTTTCCAAACTCAAAAATAAAATGTTGTAAATTTAATTTAGACAAAGGTGGGTATTAACTAGTTGAAAAGTTAAAGTTCAGTTAAAAAGTTTATTTTTTTTAACTTTTTAACTTAACTAGTTAGTTTATTTTCTAATCAACTTATGAACTTAAATAGTTTAATTTACAATTGAAATAATTTAGCTTTTCTCAGTTGATTTAAAAAAAATCCATTAAGTTAAAACATTTTGAAATTGTTAGTTTATACTTAAATATTACGAATTTCGAACGCTCATAAAAATTTAATTTGACTTTCTTATAAACATTTTTTTTTTGATAAAGGTAGGTAATCTTATAAGGAATCTTGTATTACATTTTCAAATCTTAGATTTAAAAAAAAATTTTTTTACGAATTCTTAACTCAAAACAATTTGCTAATTTTCGTGATTTTTCCATATTTTGTCAATTTTTGAACTTTAAATGCTTATAAAAAAAAATTGTGACTAAGGATTTTTAATATTTTTCATCTGCCTTTGAAACAATATACTAGGAGCCTTCTATTAAATTTTCAACTTTTCGCAACCAACAAATAAAATTTTATTGATATTATTAGAAAAAAAAACTAAAAAAAGATGGAAAATGAAAATGTCCCTAAACAGTTCAAAATAAATCAAAATATTTTGAAAATGTTATCGTGTATACAAAATGCAAATATAAACAACCGGTGAACATTTCATGTATATACGTTCATTTCTTTTAGAGTTACACCAAAAATCAAAATCGATTTTTTGGAAAACCGATTTTGCGTAAAAATTCCCGTTTTTCCTTAATTTTTATGTTGTTTTTCCCGGTGCTTGTGAAAACTACTGGGGAATTTTTACTTTTGATCCCCCAAAGTACCAACAAGATTCACTTTCCTATCAGAAAAGATACTGTTGAAGATAATCCAAGCACTTTTACTGTCTTAAAACGTGATGACAGACACAAAAATAAAAAAAATAAAAAAAACACACATCATTGTAAAATCAATACATTCATTCAGAATCTAAAATAGATTAACTTTTTTTAAACTGAGTTAAGTTAATATTTTTTTCTATATGAACTTTTAACTTATCGAGTTAAATTTATAATTTGTTAACTGCTAACTTTTAACTAATCGATCTTGTGTCCTCTTAACTTAATTTAACTTGAGTTAATTATTTTCATTAACTTGCCCACCTTTGAATTTAGGGCAATCGTGGTTTCGGAAAATTCAAAGCTTGGGTCTTCGAAATGAATACACGAAGAACTCTGAAATAGGGATTTGGTTGAAGTCTTTTTTTGGTTTGGCTTTTCTTCCGTGCACCGAAGTATCTGATGCTTTTGCAGATTTAATGTCCATCGCCCCTGAAGATAAAACGATTTCCAAATTTAGTGATTACATTTTAGAAACATACATTTATTCTAGTATATTTCCATCTGAAATTTGGGCTGAAATTCCGGATAATGAGGTTATACGAACTAAAAATGCAGCTGAATCATATCATCGACATTTAAAAGACCAATTTTATGTTGCTCATTGTTCCGTATTATTAAAATTACAAAGCGAAACATATTTATTTATGAACTCTCCTCCTAACAATAAATTAAGAATATCTCACGATGAAATAATTGTACAATGGAAGAAATACCAGGATGGTGAAATAAATTGTACGTATGCAGTATGTGAAAAAAGTGGGATTAAAAAATCAACCAATTTATTAAATGTATTAAATATTGATGTGCATGTATATTATAATTTATTATCGACATTTTATTTTTATAAAAAATCAACCAATTTATTAAACTTATTAAATATTGATGTACATGTAACCTACCTATATTATAATTTACTATCAACATAATAATATTAATATAATATAATTTTTATAAGATATAGTAATTTTTAAATAACTACCTACTTAATACTTATATAAAATATTAATTTTGGCGCATATGATATGTAATTTTTGCACCTTTAGCGCTTATGTCATATGTTGGGTATAGCAGGTATACAATATTAGATTGGCTCTTATATCCTACTGATTTTGGTGCAAATTATAGGTCATTTTTGTACCTTTTTCGCTTATGTCATACAGCCCAATTTACCATAAAATAATCATGCTTTTAAATTTTAATATATATATATGTTGCGGTAAGTGTTAATTTTTAAAAAATATAAAAAATAAAAAATTTTTATCTTTTTTTTATTGTGTTTGAGCAAAAGCCGTCAATCATACGATAAAATGGACCCATGGCAAAAGTTAATGAACAGATAATTTTACACAATATAAAGTTAAATTATCTTAGCAATTTTAACTATCGTAAGTAATAGGGTTTTTTATATCAGTAGTGACGATATAATTGAACAAATTGTTGACAATTACAAAATATAAGAATCACAAATATAACTACAATATACTAAAAAAAAATTTTCGAAAGCTGAATTTTGGTGTATGAGTAGTTTATACTTTACTTATAAACATACTAAAAGTCCTGATACCTACACCTTGTGCGTAGCCCTCCACCCCTCTTCAAAGGGTGGCGCGCCCCTTTCACTGTTTTAGCTTGTAACTCGTCAGCTTTTATTAAAGTTACAATAAAAATACCTATGACCAAAATTAAATACCATACAATTTATCATAGACTTAATTTACTTTATATATATATATATATATATATTCGTAGAGATAAGTATTATGTTTTTTAAATATATATAAAAAAAAATTTATTTTCCTTATTTTTATTTCGTTTGAGCGAAAAGAGTAGGAGTCAGGACTTTCAGTATGGTTATAAAATAACAAGGTATAAACTACTCATATACCAAAATTCAGCTTTCGACAATTTTTTTTAATATATTGTAAGTATATTTCTGATGCTTTTATTTTGTAATTGCCAACAAATTTTTCAATTATATCGTCACTACTTATATAAAAAACACTATTACTTACGATAATTAAAATTGTTAACTTAAAATGTATAGCTTATATTTATAAATGTTTTTACCTTGTTTTTAACTTTTAGTTCTTAGCTATAAAAATTGAACATTATATACATTTTTAAATACAAAATAATTTGAAATTTTTTTTTTTTTTTTTATTGATCCTTAAGAGGACGCTACACTCACATTCGTTGTCTCCGTCTTACAAGTGCGTAACATAGCAAATTGTAGGCTCCGCAGATCACGTTTATCTCCCTTAGTTTAACAGTTAGAGTAAATTGACCTCCTATTAAAATTAAAGGTAAGATTATTATCGAGAGCATCTCATATCCTTTTTATTATATTTTAATTTTAGAGCGAATTATTACTATTTTAAAATTGTAAATTGTTTGTACATCTTAAAATATACGATATTCATTTTAAAATTAAAATATAATAAAATGTCTATGCGATGCCCTGAATAATAATCTTACCTTTATATTTAATAAGAGGTCAATTCACTCTAACTTTTAAACTAACGGAGATAAACGTGATCTGCAGAGTGTAAAATTTGAAATGTTACGCGTTTTTAAGACGGAGACAACACATGCGAGTGTTTCGTCATCTTAAGCCCGGCATCTATGGCCATTAGCTGTTAGTAGGTTGTAAGGTGGTGATGGTAGGGTTGTGTGAAGTGTGGTGATTTTACATAGTAATGACTAATGTGTACAGCGGTCGAGCCGCCTCCCAGATGCGTAACCACTCGGGTTCTTTGTGACGATCTATCTGCCTGACATGAAGAAACGCGTACCAACAGTAGTCCCCACATAAACCGAACGGGGTTGCCGAAAATCGAAAAAACGAAGTTCACTTTTGAACATATTGAATTGCAAGTTAAAAATATTTAACAAAGATATGGTAGGTACTCTTTTGACTACTATAATTAATTGACTAAGTCACTAAGAAATATAAAGTTATAATCTAAAAATTAAGCAAATTTTGCTGCATTGTTGTATTCATATAATAAGTTACTTCTGATTAAACTCTTGAAATTTCCAATCAGATACGAGATATTTTATATACTTTAATATTTTATATATATTCTCCCATAAAATAGATGCCATTTTAAATTAGAAAATATAACTCTCCTGAGAGGATTGATATTTCACAGAGTAACATACATTTATCAAATAATACTTAACAATTCTAATTTAATCTATGACATTTCTCAAAAACTAATTTTCCTATAAAATCCTAGACAGTTTTCATAATTTCCGTATTATTTCAAATAAAATCTTTTACACATCTCATGAACCCCATGACAATTCACTTTGAAGAATCGATATATCCTACAGTAGAGTATATTTTCAATAAGATATCCTTGAAGTACCTACTAAAAACACATGGTAAATCTCATGAATACTTTAATACGTGAAATTTCACTCTTGAAGGGAACTTTAAATGCAAGATATATTCCAGAAAAGTATAATCTCTAACATAATAGTATGACCCTATTAATAAATCTATGATATTTTCCATTAGAAAATTGATGAAAAGCTTGATTTATAAAATTTTTTTTTGATTTAGTAGATCCTTGTTCTGTACGATTATTATTTACTATTTATGTATTATCTACTCGTATTTCAATGTCATATCAATCGATTTCTTACTCCAAATCTTCATATTTTTTAAAGCATTTTTTTATTTGATGAATCTCTTCCAATATTGTTTTTTTTTTATGATTTGATTTTTGTTGAAAATATGTCGTATAGTTATGGCCTGGGCTAAGACCGGTGACTAACCTCAGCTAGTAAAAGTATAATTTTATTACTGTAGGACTAAGGATTAAAATATTATTCTTAGTATTTCTAGCACTCCGTCATCGAGCCAAACATATTTTTTAATTAAATCGTATTCGCTATTTTTATTGTTGGGATATATTTTACAACATTACGACTATTATATTATACTAGCTGAACCCGTGCACTTCGTTGTCCGTTAAATGTATCAACTCTGTACCTTAAAATATTGAGAACCAGAACCCATATTTTTAAATTAAAATACTTTAGTGTACCTAGGTATAAAAAACATTTAATTTGAAGATACCAACTCTATATGACTCAAACTTTGTTCAATTCGTTATTTAATATTTGGTTTATGGTGCTCAAAATTTATCTTAACATTTCCGTTTCCCGGAATAAAAATTCTGCCTCGCAGAAGTATATTATCAGGTAGGAAATGTACCTGCGGTAGATCGCGGACCCCGTGCTGTTTGACGTAAGTGCATGATTTAATTCTAATGTATCAAAGTTATACCAAGTTTGTCGTATCCCACCTATGGTGGATTCATATAATCAATTAATACAAAATCCTAACCAAACCTAACCGTACTAATATCAGTTGAATTAAAAAAAACACAAATTTAAAAATTTTTAAATTAGCTTGTCTTCTTCCAAGAGGTCTAATCTACACACAAATATTCATTATATATATATAACTAGCTGATCCCGTGCACTTCGTTTTCCGTTAAATGTACCAACTCTATATGACTCAAACATTGTTCAATGCGTTATTTAATATTCGGTGTATGATGTTCTAGATATATCTTAACTTTTCTGTTGCCCGGAATAAAAATTCTGAATTGCAGCAGTACATTATCAGATAGGTAATTTACCTGTGGTAGATCGCGGACCCCGTGCTGTTTGTACGTAAGTGTATGATTTAACTCAAAGAGTACCAAAGTTATACCAAGTTTGACGTTTTTACTTAATTCCACCTACCTATAAATCTTAACCTAACCTAACCGTACTAAAATCCGATGAATAAAAAAATCCAAATTTAACCCTTTTTAAATTAGCGTATATTCTTCTCATAGGTCATTCATTTATATATAAGATATATTTACAAAAAATAATAATACAAATCAACAAACATGCCCGATTAACCAATAGCAACCAATATAATATAATACACCATAGAGTAAATAAAGACAACGGTATCGAGTTCAAATCCCAGACATCAATAAATAGTTTTTGCAGTTTTTCTAATTATTCGGTTGATTTTTTAAAAATTTTCTTTCGTAAAAACCTTCACCTGGCAATTACGAACATCTTAAAAAAAATTTGAGCAAAATCGGCCCAGCCGTTCTCAACTGATGCAATTTCGAATTTTTTGTCTCCATTTTTATATATATAGATATATATTGACAAAAAAAATATAATATAAATCAACAAAAAATCCCGCTTAACCAATAGCAACCAATATATAATACACTGTTGAGCTACTGTTGTACTTTTTACAACCTGATTTCCTTCTTTTACGGTGGATTTTCCTAAAATTTTCTTTCATAAAAAATTTCTCCTGGAAAATACGAACATGTAAAAAAAAATTTGAGCCAAATCGGACCAGCCGTTCTCGATTGATGAGGTAATAACAATTTTTTCAAGCTCCAATTTTATATATATATAGATATGGCCATATAGATAGATTTTTTTACATGACAACGCGTTTGTTTATAATTGGATCACATATAGTTTATTTCTAATTCGTGTTATAACGCCTCAGTTTTTTTCTTGTAATCCAAGAGTTAATTATTGTCTGCGTACATATTTCATCATGTTTAATGTTTCTGCTAAGTTGTTGGACTTAATGATTTTCTGGTTATTTGGTAAGTACCTATTGAACATTTAAATATAATTTTTTCAAACATAATATGTGAAAATAAAGATGCACATTTTTGCTTATAATAATATAGTCACGAGTTTGACGAGCGAATAAGAAGCCCGCTTGCAAATAATGTGTTACGCAAGCGTAATACGTATAATAAATAACTGCGGACTAACCGTGTGTTTACATAATTTAACTTGAATTTATATTTCAGTTGCAACATTTATTATGTTACAAATATTTGATTATCTGAAATATTGGAACATGGTTCAGGTTTTTGTGAAGAATTTTTGGAAGAAACTCGTCGGCCGTGTGTTGGCTATTGGTAAGTACTTATTGAACATTTTAATAAAATGGCGTTTTCTAACAATATGTGGCGATACCGAAGCGCAACTTTGATAATAATTTAGTATTCACAAGTTTGCCAATAGATTTTATCACAATATCACAAATATAATATCTAGCCAAGACCCCGGGTTCGTGAATTAAGTGGATGTCAGAGCACCGCGTATGTTTTATCTCAAAGAACCATGCGCAACACAGCCAGTTTGTGAAGCAACTCCGTGTATTGTTACTTATAATATTGGAGTGACTTCATAAATTATCAAACTCTTAGCTAAGAACATTACCCGTGTCCCTGCCTTGGCTTTTCAGCGGTGTTTTAATTTTTATACAATTTAAACGGTCATAACTTACATAATATATAAACTAAAATATCATAAAATATCCAACGCCATATGGACACAAATGTAGTTCTTAACTTAAAATTTGGCAACAGGTGAATTCGCTATAATATTTAAATGTAATAAAACAGAGATCGTTCTGCTTAATTTAAAATATTTACTATGTTGCGTGTGGATCAGAGAGAGAGAAAACCAATAGTGTGCTAACATAGTGACATCTTCATAATGATATGGTTTAATGATGGGGTGTTTTAAATGCCTCGTGACCGAGACCGTGCAGCAAGGCTGGGCACTAACGAGTTAAAAAGTTAATTTAATTTAAACTTTTTAACTTAACTATTTACTTTTGGCTTCTCATTAACTTAACTGTTAACCTATTAAATTTCTTTTTTAATTAAAGTGAAATTAACGAATTAATATTTATTTTAGGAAGTACCTAAGTTAAGTTAAGTTAATTTGTATTGTTTTTAATTGTATTATATTTCACTATTTCAGTATATTTCGTTTTCATGTCAAAAAATATTTACCGTGAATTGTTTAAAGTTAAAAATATATCATTCGAATCTAACTTTATGGAAATATTGTATCAAGTATAAATACTATGGTATATAATTTAGTTTTGGGTTGGAATAAAAATAAGTACACTAGCGTTGTAGAAACAAATAAACTTTTTTTTAACTTAATAAAAAGTCAACAAAAAGGGTGAACTTTCAACTTTTTGTTATTGATGTATATTAACTTAACTGAGTTAAAAAAAATGATTTCCCCAATCTTGCAGTGGAGTATTGTCTCCATTGTAATATTATGTAAAAATTAATACGTCTCTTTGTTTTCAGAGGACACATGTGCTGGGAGGTTCATTTTCTTGATGGTTTTAAGTGTGATAGTAGTTCATCTGGAATGTCAAAAAATAAGTGAGTTTTCCCAACCGTTCTAAGCATACGAACCCTCCCGGACAATATACAATACCAGCTGTTGCGAAAGTTTTCTGACCGTTTTTGAAACACATTTGATTATACTGCTGCAGTTAATCGAAATTTCTTCTCATTTAGTATACCCATTTCTCGTTATCTGCAGGACGTTCCAAATACAAGTGGTCTACCTTATATTATGTATTAATTATTATACACTGTATAATTTCCTTGGAAAATTCGGTAACCACTTACAAACGAGTTCTAACTAGGCTCATTAACTATTTGGCCTCCCGTTTAAACGGATGTTTGAGACCTCCTCTCGATTCATATTGTTATCATTATTATTATAACTTAATACCGTATGACGTTTAATAATAAATTAAAAAATTAGACTACAAGAGACAAGACGGATATTGCAAAGAGATGGACAGTTTTAAGTGCGAAAACGGAGGAATCAGGATTTACAGCAAGGAAAATGGATTATCGTGTTGGTGCACTCCAGACTACGTCGGCGAACACTGCCGTGAGTTGTATAGCGCTGTGGTTTATTACATTGTATATTATTATTATACATTCAGGTAGGTTTGTTAAATCGCAACATTTTTGTCCATACTTTTAATGGATATCGAATAGAAAACTAATAAATGTCGTTACCTACAAAATATTGCAACAAAGTATCGGTATTTACTTATATTGATAAAAAATATAGTTAATATATAGCCTGTAAGGATGGCAAATATTACACTCGAAAACCTACACAACAAAAAACTAATCATGAAATACGTAAAAAAGCGATAAGGATCTTAACAAATTATTTATTTAATGTTTATATACTATATTATACTCATATAAAGATAAAACAATAAAAAAAAACATTACAGTTAATTTATTCCTTTAGCAATTACAAATGTAATAAACTATGATAAACTATGAAAGCCCCATTAATTTTCTGTTGAATCTGCTAAAATATCGAGTACTTTTTCTAGTCCAGAACTCAGCAAGATAATTTTGGCGATGTATAGATAATTTTACTAATATGATATAATATAATGCTCAATAGTGTAAACCTTATATTTGTCATAACATTTTTTTTTCCAACCTCAGAGAAACCCGTGTCGTTTATGTCACGTACAGTATCAAAGTTTTTACAACCGAGCTTCCAGGACATCAGTCTAGGAAGGCCGACGATGTGGTGGAGCATTTTTCCGTTCACTTCAAGATTCCAGCTGAAAACCATTTACGCTTGTAAGTTACGGTTACAATATAGGTGATAAGTTAAGTTTATTTTCAGTGAATGTAATATATATATAGTAAACCCTTCCTTAATGAACACCACATCACCCTTCCTCCTAAATAGCTCAGTTTTTTTGAAACAAAAATGTTCAGGGGTTTCACTGTACTTATATAATATTATAGTGTAGTATACTAGTATTATAATATTATATTATAGTGGGTGCCCTTTAAATTATTTAAATTTTAATATAGTATGATATTAAATTTTAAAAACATAAATCAACAACAAAATCTTACAGGAACTCGACATAATTTTTCAATATTATATATTATGATTAGGGACATTTTTTAATGTTTATATACATGTCAGCAGTTTTATACAACAATATTGCTTTTCCAAAACTAGGGTTTACAATCATTAATCTAGAAAATATTTCTGTATTATCCTCACGAAATGTACATAATAAACGTTTTTCTGTAAATTTTAATGCGTAGATAATGTAAATTATTAAACAATAAGATCTATAATTTAGCATTCAGCGATTGATTGAGTGTATAAATAAGCTAAAATATGTTTTATAGATTATTCAGTTTTACGTATACATGTTACAAATTAATATTAAGCGTACTTTAATAGCATGATGTATTTTTTTTTTTTTTGATTAGTCCATCAAAGTGCTGTGGAAAGATTAGAGAACGTGTTCCCTAGTGAAAACAACGGTGGATACGGTCCCAGAATATTGTCTCCAGCATGTCCACTGGAATGCTGTGCGAATGACAGTAAATATATATATTAATGCCTCACTACTATACATTTTTTCATTATTTTATTATAATAATAATATAAAATAAAATACATATTTGCACAAACGATGTAAAACTGCGTATTGTCTGTTATCGACGAAATGTATCGTCGTCTATTCTAACGCGCAGTTATTAACACTGGGTGAAAAGGAAATTCAGAAAATTAATTTTTTTCAGAAACTTTACCGCCGGTGAAAACTCTGTACAACAAAATCCTCAAACCGAAACCCGGTCAGTTCATACCGGATCGGAAGAACAGAAATTTACTGTTGGACGCGTTCTACCAATATTTCGTTATGCAATTTTCCGACCCAAATTCCAACTTGACGGTTAGTAGCTAATACCTATAAATTACAATAATACGTTATGACACGAGCGCATTTAAAGCGATATGACGTACTTACCATTAAAAAACTTACATTGAATATTAATGATATTGTATTGTCCGCCACTTAATATTATAGGTAACGGCTTCCCAATTGTACGGCAGTGGAGCTGCGTCGGAGAGATCTAGGAGATCGTTGTCCGGTGGTAAGCTAAAGACACGGAAATTTGATTACAAACATTTTGCAACGAACCATGCATTCGCACCATATTCCGACGTATACTTAAAGGCATTGACAAAAGGCATTTCGAACGACAGGTCGTTGGTGAGCAAGACTTTTTTTTACACAAAACAATATTGTTTGATAAAACTTAAATTTTCACTTTTCTGAATGACAACATAATATACATAGACAACTTTTTAATTATAATACCGAATCTGAACTAGTTATGCACATATTACTTATGAGAATATTTTAATGTTTATTTAATGGACGAAATTACAAGTGTAGGTACCTATCCCTCAAATTATCAGTTTACTACAATACTGCTAATCCGATAATTTAATTATTAATACTTTAAACAAATTAACTCGTAGGTACTCGTTCGAAATTTAATTTTAACAGCACATCAAAATTCTCTGTAAAATTTTTTTTTGTATGCCGTCGTTCATGAAAGTAAATAAATTTTAAAAAAAGTAACTATAAAACAATTTCACCAAAAATGTTGTGTTTTGCAATGATTTCAATTAATGACATTGACGATTTGTGAAATAGTTCAGCAGAATGTTCGGCCAGCAATTCAAACGGGAAGAGATGTTGAGCTCGAGCACAATGCTTTACGTACTGTCAATACTCTGGGCTCGTGAACACAACCGAGTGTGCGACGAGTTATCACGGAAGTGGCCGTGTTGGACACATGAACAGCTGTATAAAAAGGCCAGGAAGATTGTAACCGGTCAAATGATGAACATTATGATGAACGAAATCCTAAATGTGGAACTCAGACCGGAAGTGTCCCACCATCGAATGGAAAACATCCATAGTTCCGGCAATCCTATTGAAGTGTACTTGACGATGGCTGTATCAAATATGCCGGAAAAATTGCAATACAGTTCAACGAATTTGAAGTTCTACAATAACACCAGGTTAGTCCGAGACTTTTTATGGATACACCAATAATAACTTAAGAAACTTCCACGTCAAATTTTGGCTCTTAAAAATATTATTTTTGATCAGGGATTTACAGAGCAGCCCGAACAGGGTGCCATATTATAGTAGGTAGCCATATTATATGGTATATAATATTATAGTGTATAAAAAGCTATTTGCAGGTACGAACACGGTAGTTAATGATTTAAGTTAAGAACTTCGGGGCCAATGCATTTTTAGTATACAAAAACATGTCTTACGGCGAAACATTCTAGCCCTGTTAAATAGTAGGATTTCGTTAATTGTTTGTTTATTATTTAAAAGATGAAAACATTCTGGATTTTGACCAGTGGCGTCCGCAGGATTTTTCAATGGGGGGGGGGGGGGGGCTTGAAATTTAGTTACATTTTTATTTTGTCCAGTCTAATAATTTCTGACGTTTATTTGAGGTATTTTAAAATGTTTGTAACTTTTCAACTTTTCTGGTAGAAAAAATGCTCTGATCATAAGCTTCGATGCCCAGTGTATGTTTTTGGAAGCAAATTGGATCTAGTTTGTACTTTTAGGAGGTCGAAATTGAAAATGCTCAGTGCTTTTAAAAATAATTGGAGAAAAAAAAATGAAAATTTATTTAAATGTTTTGGTTATACCGTCTTCACTTGGATTGTATTTGAATAATTAATTTTTTTTTCTATAAATGTCAATAAAAAATTATTTATCCGGTCAAAGATCTTAAAAATGTAATACGTAAGTTATTTTTTTATAGCTAAAATATTAACGATACATAGGCATAGTGTGAAAAAATTTCATGAAATTTAAAAAAATTAAATATTTCAGTATTTGATATATTTTTTTAAATAAGTTTTATATTTACAAATAATTGTCATAAATTACCTTCTTAACTGTATGTATACCTAACCTTTGGTATTATACATTTAAAATGGTATTCAACATTTTTAAATATTTTAATGTTTAAATGATACAAGTAGGTATACAATATTATAGGTACATGCATATTGTATAAATACTGAATTCTGTCATTAGAATTTAGAACACTGTGTGTTAAAAAAAATTGTGTTAACATTGTGTTTAAAAAATAAATAAATTGTGTTTTTATTTGTGTAAAAAATTTCAATGTGTCACGTTTTTAAACTTGTCACGTTTTTGTGAAATATTTCATACTTCAAACACTACATAGGCACCATGGTTATTTTTTATAAGCATTTAAAGTTCAAATTTCGTCAAAATGACAGTTAATTTGTAGTTCAAAACTTATAAAATATAAAATATATATAGCTAAGACTAGACAATTTAATACAAGGTCTTTCATACAAGTAGTTCATACTTTTACCTAAAAATTACAGATAATTTATGAAAATTGGTATTCAAATACAATGTTCTTTCAAAAATGAATTCATTCTAGTAAGACATATATGAAATTTACTTCTTGCTTACTATAGTTGACAGTTTTAATATTTTTTTAAAAAGTAACAATAATACGGGCAATGGGGGGCTTCAGCCCTTTAGCCCCCCCCCTGCGGACGCCTCTGGGATTTTCGATCAAAACCAGATTTTAAAAACTATAATATTATCATAGAAGCTAAAATTGGAATTTGAATAATGATGAACAATATTTGTTATATTACAAACGTGTTTGTTCAGCACTGTTTAAAGTAAAATGAAAATTCGGGCTTTGATCCCAGATAAAATTATCTTTCAGATAAAAAACAAATTATCAATAATGAGTGAGATTTTTTCCCCGTGAATTAATTTTTGCTGATATTATAATTATTAAATAGCGACCTAAATATAGATACCATTTTTAATTTTTATTGAACTGCAAAAATTGGAAATCCAACATTTACATCCTTAAGACTCATTTAATTAATGGATGACAAGCATATTATAAACGCTTTCAATCGGTCAAACCTGAAATCCTACGCAATCTTAGATAGCTTTTTATTCGTGGGTACTGTACGTCTGTTGTAAATGCATAATATATAGCCACATCGTTGAACTAATGATAAATATAATATGTTTTTTTTTAAAGAATGAGTTATGATTTATGAAAATAAATTTTTGAAGCGTACCTATTATAATTTCATATACGCTTCAAACAGTTCAAACTATGATATTATTAATTATAATCATCAACTATAGTAGGTACCTACCCGTATTATACAACTCTAGGTCTAGATGGTGACCAGAAACTATAGAGGTACGCTAGGGAAGTGAAACTAAACATGTGGGGAACTGTTCTAGTCCCCGGAGAATTTTAGTTTTAGAAAAATAAGCGATTTCAATGACATTCACATATTATTATATTATTTTATACTTATATACGATTCGATTTTACTATACTTTTAGTGAAGATTCGGAAGCTGATTTAAAAGACTCCCTGCAATTAATGATGAGTTCAAAGATGAGCATAGTCACGGCCCACGATGACGGCCCCTTGACTGGAAAGTTTACCAAAGCACTTATGAAACTATCGAGGGAACAATGTTTGCAGAGTTTCAATAACTATAGAAGACGGTTAGGGCTGCGTGCTTACAACAGCTTTTTCGATCTCACCGGAAACATCGAAACCGCAACCGAATTGGAAAAATTGTACAGTACCGTGGAGAAGGTGGAGTTTTTAACCGGCGTGTTGACGGAAAAGTCCAGTTCCGGAGTTCTACCCACGGCCAAAGTCCTGTCTAACAGTTTTATCGTAAACGCAATACTGGGAAATCGTCTCATAACCAAACACTTGTGGGCACCGGACACGTTCGGTGGAGTCGAATTTTTTAACTTGGTGAAGTCGACCAGTTTAGAGACATTGATATGTCGAAACGTAGATAATTGCGACCAGTTAAAAGATCATCGGTCTGTGAAATAAGTACATATTTTATAATATAATATCGTTACTGTAGGACCAATTATTAAAATATTATTTAGTCTTCGTATTTTTGGCGCACCGTCATCAAGCCAAACATAATATTTTATAATTTAACCGTACTCGCTAATTTTTATCTAAGTATTTATCGATCATTATTTATCAATCACATTAATTTATTTACTAGGTAAAATTAAGGTTATTATTCTTGTTTTTGAAAATCTCCTTAAGCTATTGCTTATTTGTTTGAAGCGTTCTTCTTATTTTTAGGTCCATAAAAGACTAAATTATTATAATATAGTTGTTTCTACATTATTATAATATTTATATTCGTTTGTCTTGTTCGTTTTGTTAGTCAACGTGCAAGTTTATTTTACCATTATATTTTTCTAAACGCATTTGCGTTCAAAGTAAACAGTTTTTTTCTTGTTAAATTATTATTTAAATTAAATGGGCACAAATCAAAAATCTTTAATATTTTATTATTTAAAATGTGTGAAATTCACCACGGCTCCTTATTAAATCGCAATTGCGATTCGCCAACTTTATTAATTATTATCATATGCGTAAGCGCTAAGTTTGTTTATTATAAAATATGTTATTATGATTTTATTGTGATGTTAAATTATATTGGCTTTATAACACTGTCTTGTCAACTTGTATACTTGTATTAAGATCAACAGGTAGCAACTGGAAAGTCAACGCGTCTACATATTGAGAGTAATTATAAAATTATTATTCATTTGTCGTTATATTGTTAAACCAGCTCAAACAGCTTCATTGGGTTTTTCTTGATAATTATTATGTATATTATAGTATTGTTGTCAATCCTGTGGGTTATTCATATTATTTTTCTCAAATTTTTATTTATTGGGAAAATAAGTTTTATTTAACAATATAGGCTTAGTTAAATCTATTTGAATTGAGTAAATAATGTCTGATTATTTAACAAAATAAAAATCCTGAAATTTATATTTGAATGTATATTTAATGTTAGTACCTATAGATAAATTAAAAAAAAAAAATTTAAATTAAATATATAATTAAAAATGGGTATTGAACATTTTTGTTAAAATTATTTTATTTAAAGTTAAGATTTGATATTCTACTAAAAATTGTTCAAATTTTTTAACTAAAAAAAAATTTATTGTTATAACCTAAAAATTAAAAAATATAATTGTATAATATTTCTCTTATAATGGAAAACGGTTTTATAATGGAAAATTTGTTAGTAATTTGAGATATATTTCTACGCTATTAAAATTGTTTTAATATATTTACTTAATAATGGATATTATTATCGACTAGTTATGTGGATCACTGACGTACATTACCCTGCCCCCCCCCCATTTTGACTTTCGAAATTTTTTTTGTGCCAATAATCAGTACTCAATTCCTGCTGATTCGTGACCACGATTTCATAATTCCTTCTCTACTAGCTTTCCCATAAAATCTAATTTTGTAATTCTGTAGTAATGTAATTCAATTTTATTAACTTTTTGCAATTTTTTACTCAATTCCTGCCGATTCATGACCAGACGGAAAAAAAAAATTTGCTATAGTAAATGGTTAAAAATATAATAGTAGATATTACCATAATTAAGTGGTTATAACTATGGTTGTTTGGTGAAAAATACAATGTAGTTTTAGTTAATAACTTATTGTTAAATTGTTCAAATATGAAAAATATTAAAAATCCTTAGTCACAATTTTTTTTATAAGCATTTAAGGTTCAAAAATTGACAAAATATGGAAAAATCACGAAAATTAGCAAATTATTTTGAGTTAAGAATTCGTAAAAATTTTCTTTTTAAATCTAAGATTTGAAAATGAAACACAAGATTCCTCATAAGATTATCTACCTTTATCAATAAAAAAATCTCTACCGGACAGTCAAATTAAATTTTTATGAGCGTTTGAAATTCAAATTTTTACAACATTGGATATTCACTCGATTACTCATGTAGCGATTTCTTTATTTTGTTGCAATTCAAAAACGAACAACTGTTGTAGATACATGAAAATTTCACTGAATATTTAAATTATCATTTTCTATACATCATACAATTTAGAAAATATTTTGACTCTTTTTGAGCTGTTTATGGACATTTACAGCTTTCAATTTTTTTTAGTTTTTTTTTTCTATAAATATCAATTAAGTTTTATCTGTTGGGCCAAAAAGTGTAAAAATTTAATACAAGGCTCCTGATATATTGTTACAATATCAGTTGAAAAATATTAAAAATACATAGGCACGATTTTTTTTTTATAAGCATTTAAAGTTGGGATTTTGACAAAATTTATCAAAATCTCGAAAATTATCAATCGTTGGAATTAAAAAATTATAAAATGTTCAGTTTTTATAGCTAAGGATTACAAATTCAACACAAAGGTTCTCATAAATAGTTCATACTATAACCAAAAAGTCTAAAAAATATATGAACACACTTATTTTTTACAGACATTTTAAATTCAAATTTGGACGAAATTACATATTAAAAAACCTAGAATAACTATTTTAGTTATTTTGTTGTGATTGAATAATATTATTCGTGAGTACTTGAAACTTCTAAAGTGTACTATTATATATCTATGATAGTATCACGGTTTTTGTTGATGTATAACGCGTTATAAGTATCTAATGGATATTGTGATATGATTAATTTGGAATTTATTATAGGTACCTATTATAGGTCAATTTTTTGTTTAATACCATAGATATGTATATAATATGTCTTATACATAGACTGACATACCGTCATCGCTCAGAATCGTTTTTCTTATACAATGATATTATATCATTGAATTCAAATTTAATACCATCCATTATACAGTGACCCACTTGTAACCTACTGTACAGCAGAGCGACACCCACTTGCCCACCTTTTATAATTTATTAATTACAATGATTGATAAATATTTAAATAAAATATATAATTAAAAATTGGTATTGAGCATTATTGTTAAAATTATTTTATTTAAAGTTAAGATTTGATATTCTACTAAAAATTGATCAAATTTGCTAATTAAAAAAAAAATGTATTGTTATAACCTAAAAATTAAAAAATATAGTTGTATAATATTTTTCTTATTATTAAAAACGGTCTTATAATGGAAAATTTGGGAGTAATTTGCGAAATATTTCTACCCTATTAAAATTGTTTTAATATATTCATTTCAAAATGTACTAACATTTTAGCAGGATATTATTATCGACTAGGTATGTGGATCACTGACGTAAATTACCATGCCCTCCCATTTTGACTTTCGAAATTGTTTTTGTGCCAATAATTAGTACTCAATTCCTGCTAATTCCTCACTACGTTTTCATAATTCCTGCTCTAACAGTTTTCCCGGAAAGTCGAATTTTCCATGGGTGGGGCTGGGTTAACGTTACTCTTGCTCCACCCACCTTCCAAATTTAACTTTTTGCAATTTTTTTGCCCTAATATACAGTGTGTTTCCTTTTAAAGGTAACATTAAATAATTCTGTCCAGTGACATCGGATTAATATGCGGTTTTCAGGAGGGGATAGGGAATACATAAATACACATTTCTTAATGATTTTTACATTTAATACCAAATAAATAATAGAAATGTTAGTTCAATTACTAAGTAAGAAAAGATTAAACTAATTAACACAATTTTTTTACAATTTCAATAATTTCTATTATTTATTTGGATAGATTTACGTTGTGAGGTTAATTAATTCCTCAAAATTAAATTTAAATGATTTAATAATATCTGCAAACCTACGGATACAAAATAATAAATAAAATTTCATAATAATTCATAAAATTATAGTATGATTGGTTAAAAATTCAATAATTTTAATCGAAACTTTGTCTGGTTGCCATTTAGTTAATTTTGATTTTAGAGCTATGGTAAAAAGGACCATATCGACTTAAAAAAATTCGGTCTATCTGAATTTGGTATTCAAAATACCTGTTGCCGTTTAAAAAAATGCAAGTGCGCACACGGAAAATGTAAAAATCATTAAGAAATGTGTATTTATGTATTCCCTATCCCCTCCTGAAAACCGCATATTAATCCGATGTCAGTGGACAGAATTATTTAGTGTTACCTTTAAAAGGAAACCAACTGTATAGTACCTACTTGATTCCTGCTGATTCCTGACCACGATTTCATAATTCCTTCTCTACTAGTTTTCCCTTAAAATCTAATTTTGTAATTCTGTAGTAATATGTAATTAAATTTTATTAACTTTTTGCTATTTTTTACTCAATTCCTGCCGATTCTTGAGCAGACGGAAAAAATTTTTTTTATGGTAAATGGTTAAAAACATAATAGTTGATATTACCATAATTAATTGGTTATAACTATGCTTGTTTGGTGAAAAATACAATGTAGTTTAAGTTAATAACTTATAGTTAAATTGTCCAAATTGAAAATTGTATATTTATATAATATTAAACCATATTATTATTATTTTATATATAAATATAATTTATTTTATTATAAAATTTTATTTAATTAAGAAAATACATGAAAATTTTTGATTGTTAATAAATTCTTAAAGGATTTTAATAGTTCTCAGTATTAAATATTAAATATTAAAGAAATTTAGATTTAATTATTAATTTTAGTATAAACTAAATATGTGCCAGCAGTTGCGGTTAAACATAGTATACAAATAAAATAGTTTGGTTATTAGTATTAATTATAATTTATAATTTAATTTTTTTTAATAAACTAAAATTTAATTAAAAATTATTATTGTAATTATTTTATTCTATTAAATTTTATTTAAAACTAGGATTAGATACCCTATTATAAAAATTTAAATTAATTTACTAAAAAATTAATAGTTATATTCTTTAAATTTAAAAAATTTGGCGGTATTTTAGTCTTATTAGAGGAACCTGTTTTTTAATTGATAATCCACGATTAATTTTACTTATTTTACATAATTCATATATCGCTGTCATGAATATATTTAAAAATTTATTTTCTTTATTCATTATTATAATTTATGTTAAGTCAAGATGTGGTTAATAAATAAGTTTATAATGGGTTACATTAAATTTTATTTTTGGATTTTAAATGAAAATTATAATGAAATTGGATTTAATAGTAAATTTATTTATTTAATTAATATGAAGAAAGATCTAAAATATGTACATATTGCCCGTCATTCTTATTAAAATAAGTAAAGTGTACACAAAGTAAATGTACTGGAAAGTGTATTTAGAAAGATTATATTTGATATAAATAAATATCTAAATTTAAGTATATCATTTACAATGATAAGATGTTGTTAAACATTATTTAAATTAAAGTTATTAATATTTATATTTTTTATTGGTTTTTTATAAAAGTAATTTATTTATTTAGGGTTTTAGTATTTAGTAAAAATTAATTAATAGATTTATAGTTTAATAGTATTGTAAAAGAATTAATTACATTTTTAAAAGAATATTTTTAGTACCTTTTGTATCAGGGTTAATTCAAATTTTTAATTTTTTTTAATTTCTCAAAATTTATAGAGTTAATTTTATTATTAATTTATTGTGTTATAAATATTTATAAAATAATATTAGTTTTGAAATTTAATTCGTTATATTATATTTAGTTATTTAAGATTTTAATTTAATTTAAAATTTTAAAAGTTATTTTGATTTTATATATTAATATTTTAAATTTAAATTATTTTAGGGATGAGCTTAAAATTTTTATATAATAATTTATTAATTTTAATAATTTATATGAATAGAAATTTTTATTTTAAGTTTGTAAAAATTTATTATTTATTTATTTTTAATTTATTATAAATTTATATTTTATTTTTTTTATTACATTTTATTAATTAATATTAAATTTTTAGTAATAATGATTAAATTAGTATAATTTATATTTATAAATTATGAATTCGGCAAAAATTATTTTCATCTGTTTAACAAAAACATTGTATTAAGTTTAATTTAATATAGGATCTGCTCAATGATTTATTAAATAGCTGCAGTATTTTGACTGTGCAAAGGTAGCATAATAATTAGTCTTTTAATTGAGGACTTGTATGATTTGATGAGAAATAAACTTTATTATTTATATAATTAAAATTTTATTTTTAAGTAAAAAAGCTTAAATTATTTAAAGGGACGATAAGACCCTATAAAACTTTATAAATGATAATTTTAATTTTTTTGGATTTATAAATATTTTAATTTTATTATTTATTTTATTGGGGTGATAAAAAAAATTTTTAAACTTTTTTTAAAATTTTACATTATTTAATGAATATTTGAATTAAAATTTTTAGTTAAAGGAAATAGTTACTCTAGGGATAACAGTGTAATTAATTTTTTAAGTTCAAATTTGAAAATTAGTTTGCGACCTCGATGTTGAATTAAGATTAATCTTAGGTGCAAAATTTTAAGTATTAGGTCTGTTCGACCTTTAAATTCTTACATGATTTGAGTTCAAACCGGTGTAAGCCAGGTTGGTTTCTATCTTTTATTAAATAATTTATTTTAGTACGAAAGGATTAAATAATTAAATTAAATTTTTATTAAATTAATTAAATTAATTAAACTATTTTGGCAGATAATTGTGTTAAATTTAGAATTTAATTATATAATTTAAATTATAGATAGTAATTTTTATGTTTATTATAATTATTAATTTTTTGATTTTATTTTTAATAGTTTTTATAAGAGTAGCTTTTTTTACTTTATTAGAACGTAAAGTTTTAGGTTATATTCAATTACGAAAAGGGCCTGATAAGTTTTTTATTAAAGGTATTTTTCAACCTAAAGGTGATGGATTAAAATTATTTTTTAAAGAAGTTAATTATCCTACAAATATAAATTTTTTTATTTTTATGATTTCTCCTATAATAGGTTTATTAATTTCTATTGTTTTTTGATTTATTTATCCTTATATTGCTATAAATTATATTATAGGTTTTGGTTTAATTTATATATTTTGTTGTTCAAGTTTAATGGTTTATATTTTTTTAATAATTAGATGATCATCTAATTCTAATTATTCAGTTTTAGGAATAATTCGTTTTATTTCTCAAATAATTTCTTATGAGGTAAGAATAATAATTATTATTATGAATTTGATGTTTTTAATTAATAGTTTTAATTTAAATGATTTCTATATTTATCAAATAAATTCTAAATTTTTTTTTCTTTTTTTAATATTTATTTTATTATTAATTAGATTTTTAGCAGAAATAAATCGTTCTCCTTTTGATTTTTCTGAAGGGGAGTCAGAATTAGTTTCTGGTTTTAATATTGAGTTTAGAAGTTTATCTTTTATTTTTATTTTTATATCTGAATATATAAGAATTATATTTATAGGAATATTATTATGTGAAATATTTTTTGGTTTTATAATGAATAAATTTTATTTAAATATTTTTATTGTAATATTTATATTTTTAGTTATTTGATTACGTGGATTTTTACCACGTTTTCGTTATGATAAATTAATATATTTAATTTGAAAGTTAATTTTGCCTTTATCTTTATTTTTATTTGTTTTTAATTTTTCTATTAAATTATTTAACTTATATCATTAATTTTAGTATTAAGTTAATAGAATTCAATTCTATTTTTTATTTTCAAAATAAATATTTTAAATAAATAAATTAACTAATTTTTATTAAATTAATAATTTATCTCATATTTTTCTAATATAGAAATTAATAAATAAGTATGAAAAATAGATTGTTGTAAAAATTTGGCTTGTTGAAATAAAAGGGTACTCAACTGGTTGTATTCCAATTCAAGTTAATATTAAAAATGTTATAATAAAGATTCAGAATAAAATTTTATTTATAGGGTAAAATTTATTTCTTAAAAAGTTTTTATTATTTAATATAGGTATAATTAATAAAATTAAAATTGACAATATTAAAGCAATAACTCCTTCTAATTTATTAGGAATTGCTCGTAAAATTGAATAAGAGAATAGAAAATATCATTCTGGTTGAATATGATTGGGTGTAATTATTGAATTTGCTATAATAGAATTATTATGATCATTTAATAAATAAGGGAAAATTAAAGTTAAAATAAAAAATATTCATATAAATAAAATTAATCCAATAAAATCTTTAATTATAAAATAAGGTGAAAATGTAATTTTATCAAAATTTCTATTAATACCTAAAGGGTTATTAGATCCTGTTATATGTAAAAAAAAAGATGAATAAAAGTAAATAAAATAATAATAAAGGGTAAAATAAAATGAATTGAGAAAAATCGTGTTAATGTAGCATTACTAATTGAGAAACCTCCTCAAATTCAAATTACAATTGAATTTCCTAAATATGGAATTGCTGATAAAAGATTTGTAATAACTGTTGCACCTCAAAATGATATTTGTCCTCATGGTAATACATATCCTACAAAAGCTGTTATTATAGTTAATAATAGTAATATTACTCCAATAATTCATGTTATTTTAAAATTAAATGAATTTATATAAATTCCTCGTCTAATATGAATATAAATTATAATAAAAAATATTGATGCTCCATTAGCATGAAATGAACGAATTAATCATCCAAAATTAATATTACGATTTATATTAATAATTCTTTGAAAAGCTAAATTAATATCTGTTTTATAGTGAAAAGCTAAAAATAATCCTGTTAAAATTTGATTAATTAAACAAATTATTAATAAAGATCCAAAATTTCATATAAAGCTAATTCTAGCAGGTGTTGGTAAATTTAATATTGGTGATAAAATTTTTATTATATTTTTTTTCATTAATTATTTTTTTGTCGAATTGGTCCTTTATTAATTTTAGTAAGTATAGTAATATACTAATAGTAATATACTAAGTTAATATTTTAACTCGAATTTAGTACAAATTACTATTTAATGACAACACCAATCATTGACAGAAAGAATTTATATTGAGCAATTACTTAGTAGTAATTTATATATGTATGATAATAACTAATCACATACATACTTACTATTTTTTAAATTTTTTATTTGCTTTACGAAATTTACACAATATGTGTAGGTATGTGTATTAAACACAACATACATTTATCTTTTAAGTTGTAATGATTTACGTTGTCACCTCACTTAAATTAATTATAAAATAACATACAATTTATAAAACATTAACACTAGCAAAAATTTTAGTTTTCAATAATTATCATTGGTAATGTGTAGTTAGTTGTCCAAATAGATTTTTTTAAACTTCTTGCAATTATTAACTTGATTACACCTAAACAATTTATTTGTAATTATAATAATTAAATAATATTACAGTTAAACAAATTTATACTATTTATACTAAGTATATATAATTATACAATGTGATCACGATAATAGGTACTTACCTAAAGATGAGTTTATTTGTTTTGATACAAGATTGAATCAATATAAGGTCTTAACACGTCGACGTGAAAAGTTGCAGTTGCAGCCACTAGCTTGCAATGTAAATCAAAAATCTGCTTAAATGCATTGGCGAAAATTAGTTTTTCTCTGTAAGTCAGTGAGTACCTAGAGGAATCAGAAATTTAAGGAAGTATAGTACCTACTAGGAACTCGTCGAAATTATTTTTCTTTGTTTCGGACTTCGGTGGTGTGCCGCTGCCCGCTAGTCGCAGTGAATATTCAAAAGTGCAAAAGTTCTTGTTTTGTATTTTCATATTCATCGCAGTTCTAGACCTCCGAGACTCCAACATAGTGTAACGATTTTAGTTTAAATCAGTTTTCACGTCGACGTGTATAAGATCTTATATTGATTCAATCTTGTATCAAAACAAATAAACTTATCTTTCGGTAAGTACCTATAATTATATATTTACCAGTTTGGTTTTATTAATGATAGATCTACTAGTAATGCACATTTTATAGTCAACCATGATGTACGTGATAATCTTGATAAAAAAACAATAAGTGATGATTGGATGATTATATACAAAAAATACATAAAAACATACTAAAAAAGGTGGGCAAGTGGGTGTCGCTCTGCTGTACAGTAGGTTACAAGTGGGTCACCGTATAATGGTTTGTATAACATTTAAATTCAATGATATTATATCATTGTATAAGAAAAACGATTCTGAGCGGAGACGGTATGTCCTTCTAGGTATAAGAAATATTATATACTTATCTATGGTATTAAAAAAATTGACCTATAATGAATTCCAAATTAATCATATCATAATATCCATTAGGTACTTATAACGCTTTATATACCAACAAAAAACCCTGACACTATCATGGGTATATAGTAGTATACATAAGAAGTTTCAAGTACCCACGAAAAATATTATACAATCACAACAAAATAACTAAAATAGTTATTCTAGGTTTTTTATTATGTAATTTCGTCCAAATTTGTATTTAAAATGTCTTTAAAAAATAACTGTGTTCATATATTTTTTAGATTTTTTGGTTATAGTATGAACTATTTATGAGAACTTTTGTTTTAAATTTGCAATCCTTAGCTATAAAAACTGAACATTTTATAATTTATTAATTACAATGATTGATAATTTTCAAGATTTTGATAAATGTTGTCAAAATTCGATCTTTAAATGCTTATAAAAAAAAATTGTGCCAATGTATTTTTAAAATGTTTCAATTGCTATTGTAACAATATATTAGGAGTCTTGTATTAAATTTTTACACTGTCTAACCCAACAGATAAAACTTTATTGATATTTATAGAAAAAAAAAATAAAAAAATTGAAAACTGAAAATGTCCGTAAACAGCTCAAAAAAAGTCAAAATATTTTCAAAATTGTACAGTGTATAGAAAATGCTAATATGAACATTCAGTGAAATTTTCATGTATCTACAGTTATTCGTTTTTGAATTACAACAAAATAAGGAAATCGCCACATGAGAAAACGAGTGAATATCCAATGTTGTAAAAATTTGAATTTCAAACGCTCATAAAAATTTAATTTGACTTTCTTATAGACATTTTTGTTTTGATAAAGGTAGAAATCTTAATATATATAAATCTCGTGTCACAATGTTTGTCCTCAATGGACTCCTAAACCACTTAACCGATTTTGATGAAATATTTTACACCGCGTGTAATTTGGTCCAACTTAAAAGATAGGCTAATTTAAAAAGGGAGAGGACCAACCCCGGGAGGTGCTCAAACGAGAATTTTGAGATTTCCGATGGAAATTTTTGTTTATAAAAGGTTGCCATGGGTTTTTAAGCTATTGCAATAATAAAAATAATAATAAAAAAAAACTATTTGCTTTACTTTTTAAATATAAATTGTAATATAATATCTAACTATAAAAATGTGAAATGAAAATCTCTATACTACTTATCTCTGGAGCTTCTTATCAGATCTTCTTTATTTTTTTTTAAATGAAAGAGTATTTAATGGATAAGGTTTATATGAAAAAAAAAAAGTTAGGAAAATCCACCAGTGTATTATATTATATCGGTTGCTATTGGTTAATCGGGCATGTTTTTGATTTGTATCATTATTTTTTGTCAATAGGTATACATATATCATTATATATATATAATAAATACAAAAAGATCCAATAAGTAGTTCCAGAGTCTGTATAGTTATAGTCCGTGTATTTTTATAGTTATATATATAAATATATATAAATTAATGTTTGTGGGTAGATTAGACGTCTGGGAAGAAGATAGGTTAATTTACTAAGGGTTAAATTTGTTTTTTTTTCATCGGGTTTTAGTACGGTTAGGTTAGGATAGGATTTTGTATAAAATGATTATAATAATCCACCTTAGGCGAAATGAAGTAAAAACGATAAACTTGGTGTAACTTTGATACTTTAGAGTTAAATCATACACTTACGTACAAACAGCACAGGGTACGCGATCTATTTACTGCTGCGAATCAGAATTTTTATTCGGGGCAACAAAAAAGTTAAGATTAATTTTGAACACCGCATACACCGAATATTAAATAACGAATTGAACAAACTTTGAGACATATAGAATTGATACATTTAACGGGGCAACGAAGTGCACGGGATCAGCTAGTAATCTTATAAGGAATCTTGTATTACATTTTCAAATCTTAGATTTAAAAAGAAAATTTTTTACGAATTATTAACTCAAAACAATTTGCTAATTTTCGTGATTTTTCCATATTTTGTCAATTTTTGAACTTTAAATGCTTATAAAAAAAAATTGTGAAAAAGGATTTTTAATATTTTTCATCTACCTTTGAAACAATATACTAGGAGTCTTCTATTAAATTTTCAAGCTTTCGCAACGAACAAATAACATTAAATTGATATTTTTAGAAAAAAAACTAAAAACAAATGGAAAATGAAAATGTCCCTAAACAGTTCAAAATAAATCAAAATATTTTGAAAATTGTATCGTGTATAGAAAATGCAAATATAAACAACCAGTGAAAATTTCATGTATATACGTTCATTTGTTTTAAAGTTAAACCAAAAACCAAAATCGATTTATTGGAAAACCGATTTTGCTTAAAAATTCCCGTTTATCCTTAATTTTTATGTTGTTTTTCCCTGCTCTTGTGAAAAGTACTATTACATTTTGACTCCCCTTTTGACCCCCCAAAGTACCAACTAGATTCACTTTCCTATCAGAAAAGCTACTGTTGAAGAAAATCCAAGCACTTTTACTGTCCTAAAACGTGATAACAGACACAAAAAAAAAAATAAATAAAAAAAAATTTTAAAATTAAAAAAAAAAGGTGGGCAAGTGGGTGTCGCTCTGCTGTACAGTAGGTTACAAATGCATCACTGTATAATGGATGATATTAAATTTGAATTCAATGATATAATATCATTATATAAGAAAAACGATTCTGAGCGGAGAAGGTATCGGTATGTCAGTCTAGGTATAAGACATATTTTTATTATACTAAACCAAAATTTGACCTATAATATTTACCTATAATAAATTCCAAATTAATCTTATCACAATAGCCATTAAGTACTTATAACGCGTTATACATCAACAAAAACCGTGATACTATCATAGATATATAGGTACAGTACTCCCTCGTTAACACGAACACGACGGGACCACAAAATAACATGTTCGTGTTAAAAAAATTTGTGTAAACCGATAGGTTTAACACGAATTTGTTCGTGTTATCAGAGAAGGTTAAATCTAATACGTTATTTTACACTCAAATACATTTTTTTTATTAAGTAATCTTCAAAATAAAAATTTACATTTTTTTGGTACATACTACATATAAACAAATATTTGTTCCTCCAAATAAAAGTTCCTTTTCAACGTCTTCAAGCATGGGTTTTCGTAGACGCTTTGTACTGTTGGTTGAACCAAGCGCAACTGCTTCGTCAATCTTATCTTTATTTTTAATAATTGTTGATAATGTTGATTTTGGAATGCCAAATTTCTCCGCGATTTTGGTTTTAGGCAGTGTACCTTTTTCGACTTCTACTAAAATTAGTTGCCGAACTAGATTGCACACATACAAATGTACACTGTACACATGTATACATATGTATGTACCTACAATAGAGAATATGTACATACATAGTAGGGATAAGATAAGATATCGATAAAACTGTGTTATAAAGATTAAATTACTAACGACTAGTATACGAGTAATAAAACGAAATTAGATATATATGTACAGATTGACATTTTTCTGATCGTGTTAATCAACAAAACGACAATATGGTACCTAAAATTTGTTCGAGTTTCGTGTTAACCGAAATAATTCGTATAAACCGAGGAAATAAAAAAACCCCTATCTTATAGTATAGAGCCTTTCTCTGGACTGAAAAACCGGTTCGCGTTATACAATAATTTGTGTTAACCGAGTTCGTGTTAACGAGGGAGTACTGTAATAGTACACTTTAGAAGTTTCAAGTACTCACGAATAACATTATTCATACACAACCAAATAACTAAAATAGTTATTCTAGGTTTTTTAATATGTAATTTCGTCCAAATTTTAATTTAAAATGTCTGTAAAAAATAACTGTGTTCATATATTTTTTAGATTTTTTGGTTACAGTATGAACTATTTATGAGAACCTTTGTTTTAAATTTGCAATCCTTAGCTATAAAAACTGAACATTTTATAATTTATTAATTACAATGATTGATATATTTTTTAGATTTTGATAAATTTAGTCAAAATTCGATCTTTAAATGCTTATAAAAAAAATCTGTGCCTATGTATTTTTAATATTTTTCAACTGATATTGTAACAATATATCAGGAGCCTTGTATTAAATTTTTACACTTTTTGAAATAAAAAAAAATTAAAAAATTAAAAAAATTAAAAAAAAAACACACATCATTGTAAAATCAATACATTCATCGTTTCACTCAGAATCTAAAACATACTAAAATGGTTGATATAACTTTCGGAAATATTAAGCGTACATATTAATTTGGACAATTTAACTATAAGTTATCAACTTAAACTACATTGTATTTTTCACCAAACAAGCATAGTTATAACCAATTAATTATGGTAATATCAACTATTATTTTTTTAACCATTTACCATACCAACATTTTTTTTCCGTCTGCTCAGCAATTGGCAGGAATTGAGTAAAAAATTGCAAAAAGTTAATAAAATTTAATTACATTACTACAGAATTACAAAATTAGATTTTAAGAGAAAGTTTTAGAAGTTTTAGTTTGAGAAGTTTTAGAAGTTTTAGAAGTTTTAGAAGTTTTAGAAGTTTTACTAGTTGAGAAGGAATTATGAAATCGGGGTCAGGAATCAGCAGGAATTCAGTACTAATTATTGGCACAAAAAAAATTTCGAAAGTCAAAATGGAGGGGGGGGGCAGGGTAATCTACGTCAGTGATCCACATACCTAGTCGATAATAATATTGTCAAATAAAACTTATTTCCCAAATAAATAAAAATTTGAGAAAAATAATATGAATAACCCACAGGATTGACAACAATACTATAATATACATAATAATTATCAAGAAAAACCCAATGAAGCTGTTTGAGCTGGTTTAACAATATAACGACAAATGAATAATAATTTTATAATTACTCTCAATATGTAGACGCGTTGACTTTCCAGTTGCTACCTGTTGATCTTAATACAAGTATACAAGTTGACAAGACAGTGTTATAAAGCCAATATAATTTAACATCACAATAAAATCATAATAACATATTTTATAATAAACAAACTTAGCGCTTACGCATATGATAATAATTAATAAAGTTGGCGAATCGCAATTGCGATTTAATAAGGAGCCGTGGTGAATTTCACACATTTTAAATAATAAAATATTAAAGATTTTTGATTTGTGCCCATTTAATTTAAATAATAATTTAACAAGAAAAAAACTGTTTACTTTGAACGCAAATGCGTTTAGAAAAGTATAATGGTAAAATACACTTGCACGTTGGCTAACAAAACGAACAAGACAAACGAATATAAATTTTATAATAATGTAGAAACAACTATTTTATAATAATTTAGTCTTTTATGGATCTGAAAATAAGAAGAACGCTTCAAACAAATAAGCAATAGCTTAAGGAGATTTTCAAAAACAAGAATAATAACCTTAATTGGATCTAGTAAATAAATTAATATGATTGATAATTAATGATTGATTAATACTTACATAAAAATTAGTGAGTACGGTTAAATTATAAAATATTATGTTTGACTTGATGACGGTGCGCCAAAAATACGAAGACTAATAATATTTTAATAATTGGTCCTACAGTAACGATATTATATTATTAAATATATACTAATTTCGCGGAACTATGAGCTTTTAACTAGTCGGAATTGTCCACGTTTCGACATATCAATGACTCTAAACTGGTAGACTTCTCCAAGTTAAAAAATTCGACTCCACCGAACGTGCCCACAAGTGTTTGGTGGTGAGACGATTTTTCAGTATTGCGTTAATTGTAAAACTGTTAGACAGGACTTTGGCCGTGGGTAGAACTCCGGAACTGGACTTTTTCGTCAACACGCCGGTTAAAAACTCCACCTTCTCCACGGTACTGTACAATTTTTCCAATTCGGTTGCGGTTTCGATGTTTTCGGTGGGATCAAAAAAGCTGTTGTAAGCAGGCAGCCCTAACCGTCTTCTATAGTTATTGA
Organism: Macrosiphum euphorbiae; assembly: GCA_949089665.1. NCBI lineage: Eukaryota > Metazoa > Arthropoda > Insecta > Hemiptera > Aphididae > Macrosiphum > Macrosiphum euphorbiae. The sequence continues at coordinate 72,754,642 of CARXXK010000003.1, read as the reverse complement.
AACCCTGCAAACATTGTTTTCTCGATAGTTTCACAAGTGCTTTGGTAAACTGTCCAGTCAAGGGACGGTCATCGTGGGCCGTGACTATGCTCATCGTTGAACTCATCATTAATTGCAGGGAGTCTTTTAAATCAATGAGTCTTTTATCTCAGACTAACCTGGTGTTATTGTAGAACTTCAAATTCGTTGAACTGTATTGCAATTTTTCCGGAAGATTTGATACAGCCATCGTCAAGTACAGTTCAATAGGATTGCCGGAACTATGGATGTTTTCCATTCGATGGTGGTACACTTCCGGTCTGAGTTCCACATTTAGGATTTCGGTCATCATTATGTTCATCATTTGACCGGTTACAATCTTCCTGGCCTTTTTATACAGCTGTTCGTGTGTCCAACACGGCCACTTCTGTGACAACTCGTCGCACACTCGATTGTGTTCAGGTGCCCAGATGATTGACAGTACGTAAAGCATTATGCTCGAGCTCAACATCTCTTCCCGTTCGAATTGCTGGGCGAACATTCTGCTGAGCTATTTCACAAATCGTGAAATACTGCCCTCTAGTCGCAGTGAAAATTCAAAAGTGCAATAGTTCTTGTTTTGTATTTTCATATTCAATGCAGTTTTAGACCTCCGAGACTCCAACATAGTGTAACGATTTTAGTTTAAATCAGTTTTCACGTCGACGTGTATAAGATCTTATATTGATTCAATCTTGTATCAAAACAAATAAACTCATCTTTCGGTAAGTACCTATAATTATATATTTACCAGTTTGGTTTTATTAATGATGGATCTACTAGCAATGCCCATTTTCTAGTAAACCATCATGAACGTGATAATCTTGATAAAAAACAACAAGTTATAGGAGTTTTCCATGATGTTAAAAAAGCTTTTGATTCAATTAACCATAAATTTCTTTTTAAAATTACTAATTTTCTGATAGTCTTTGTCAAAAAATTTATATGGGTAGGTATACCATTTCAAATTATTGTCATAAAATAACCCAAGATATTTTATGTTATCTACTTCTTCTAATAAGTAACAATTCAAAATGCAATTTGATTAATTACAAAATGATGAATAAATATTTATTTCTTATATACAAAAAAAGCATAAAACTATACTAAAATGGTTGATATAACTTTCGGAAATATTTAGTGTACATATTTAATTGGAAAATTTAACTATAAGTTATTAACTTAAACTAATTGTATTTTTCACTAAACAAGCATAGTTATAACCAATTAATTATGGTAATATCAACTATTATGTTTTTAACCATTTACCATACCAAATTTTTTTTTCGTGTGGTCTGTAATCGGCAGGAATTGAGTAAAAAATTGCAAAAAGTTAATAAAATGTAATTACATTACTACAGAATTACAAAATTATATTTAAGTTAAAACTAGTAGAGAAAGAATTATGAAAACATGGTCAAGAATCAGCAGGAATTGAGTACTAATTATTTTTGCAAAAACAATTGCAAAAAGTTAAATTTGGAAGGTGGGTGGGGCTGGAGTAACGTTACCCCAGCCCCACCCGTGGAAAATTTGACTTTTCGGGAAAACATTCAGAGAAGGAATTATGAAAACGTAGTCAGGAATTAGCAAGAGTTGAGTTCTAGTTATTGGCACAAAAAAAATTTCGAAAGTCAAAATGGGTGTTGGGCAGGGTAATGTACGTGGATCTTTGTACTACACTTATAGTTTTTTATTAAAATGTTATTTCAACTTTAGTAACAGATGGTGTTTCCTGGAGCGTCCGTCTCATCGCAGCTTCTTGCAGCAGTTGCCGGACGCGAGGAATATGATTGGAAGTCCTTTGGGCTTCCGGTAAATGATTTAATCACACTAATGTTTCAATTTACATACGAATAAATCTTTGTTTTTTTTTTGTTTTGGGGTATTACGATTGTTGTCGTTATCGGACATTGTGAAAATGGGGCATATACTCGCTGCAATGATCGTGGTGGAGTCGATGGTTGTTGAAACGAAGAAGAATATAAGAATATAATCTATATAGTTTTTAGCAAATTCTTTCAGCAGTGCGAGCAAACTATCAAAACCTTACAAATGTATTAATTTTATGGAAATAAAGACATTTTTTGAGATCATTATTATTGACATTTTATAACCTATACTCAATGACGAGATAGGTACCTACGGTTTAGTAAACTCTAAATAATTTTTTTTTTAGGAACCTCGTAACATAAATATTTTTTTTATGTAGAGGTATTTTTGGTTCAAAATTAAAATAGATATTTTTAACTATTCATAATGGATAGTAGTAGGTATACCTAATAAGTAATAACCAGGGCTGTGAATTTAATGCACCAAAAAACCTTAAAAAAAAGCATTCCAAAATGTCAAAAAAATGCAATAATATATTCATTTAAAATGCTTAAAATGGAATAAAAATTACACAAATTATAGTTTAAAATTCACTTTAAATGGTTTTTAATTTAATTTTAATTTTTGTATTGTGGAATGTGTCTGTTTAATTCAAAAAAAAAAAATGAATTTGAATTTTGTAGAATGCTATTCACCTCAAACGTTTTGTAACATTTTTTTTATGTATTTATTTTGTTAAGATAATAAAACAAACTTAAATATATTTATTTGTGGATACCTTATTGATCTTTAGTATTTACCATAACATTAGAAAAATAAACAAAAAAAGGTTTTTCAGACATGTAAACTGACGGAATTTGATTAAAAATACCGGCAATAGAAAATACATAATTTGTGAAAATTTCAACTTTCTAACTTTCATGGTTCATAAGATACAGCCTGGTGACAGACGGGTGGACGGACAGCGGAGCCTTAGTAATTGGGTCTGGTTTTACCATATGGAACCATAAAAAGGAAAACATAACGTAAAAATGCAAAAAAATGCAAATTTAAATTTTCATAAATGGGTTCGTAGTTACATAATTCAAATTGTGTACTAACAAAGCAGTATTTCAAAATCACCAAAAAAAAAAATGCACTTTCCTATATTATAACAATTAATATATACATTTCTCATATTACTGGTATTATAATAATTATTATAGTTACTAACTATTTTTTTGTGAATTTTCTTGGAAAAATTGATAGTGTAGTATTATGTATTTATTACCTATGTAAAAGCACAAGTCAATACTAGTATTTCCGTCTAGTAACGCCTGAATTGATGCCAACTATACTGAACAGTGAACTTACAGCATTTACATAACAATAATCTTATGTTTGTCAGCCACTTGTTCAATGAAAACTTGTAATACATTTATTATGCATCTATACTTATTTGATGTTTTACGCAAAATTGCATGATAAAACTATGTGTTAATAAAATGTTTACGAATAGGTAATTAATGAAAAACATGCGAATCGAACACTTTTTTTCAAAAGTCTATTATAACTAATAGCCCTATATTATATTATTATGTGATTCTTAATAAATAATACATTGGATAGCTGGATAGGTAAAATTTTATATTAACCTGCATGGCTGCACGTCTTGCTCTCGAGAATCCTCTGTGCTGACTGGTTTTCTTCAACAGTATCTTTAAAATAAGGAAAAACTGGAATTTTTAGGCCATATTGGTTTTGGTTTTTGGTGTAAATCTAAAACAAATTAACGTCAGAACGTATATACATGCAGTTTTCACTGGTTGTTTATATTTGCATTTTCTATACACGATGAAATTTTCAAAATATTATGATTTGTTTTGAACTGTTTAGGAAAATTTTCATTTTCCATTTTTTTTAGTTTTTTTTCTAAAAATATCAATTACCTAAATGTTATTTGTTGGTTAAAAAAGCTTGACAATGTAATACAAGGCTCCTACTATATTGTTACAATGGCATTTGAAAAATATTAAAAATCCTTAGTCACAGTTTTAGATTCTGAGTGGAACGATGAATGTATTGATTTTACAATTATGTGTGTTTTTTTATTTTTTTTGTGTCTGTATACACGATAAGTAGTCGAAATAATGCTTCGATTTTCAACTTCAGTATCTTGTTCGATTGGAAAGTGAATATGGTTGGTGCATCCGGGAAGTCAAAATTTAAATTTCTCAGTAGTTTTCAAAAACAAAAGAAAAATTAAGGAAAAACGGGAATTTTTACTCAAAATCTGTTTTCGAGAAAATCGATTTTGGTTTTTGGTGTAACTTTAAAACAAATTACCGTAGATACATGAAACTTTCAGTGGTTGTTTATATTTGCATTTTCTATACACGATAACATTTTCAAAATATTTTGATTTATTTTGAACTGTTTAGGGACATTTTAAGTTTCCAATTTTATAATTTTTTTTTTTTATGAATATCAATAAAAATTTATTTTTTGAGTAAAAATACTTGAACATTTAATACAAGGCTGCTAATATATTGTTTCAAAGACAGATGAAAAATATTAAAAATCGTTAGTCACAGTTTTTTTTTAAGCATTTAAAGTACAAAAAATGACAAAATTTGGAAAAATCACGAAAATTTGCAAATTATTTCGAGTTAGAAATTCATAAAAATTTTTCTTTTTAAATCTAAAATTTTAAAATCTAATACAAGATTACTCATAAGTTTGTCTACTTTTATCAATAAAAAAATCTCTACCGGAAAGTCAAATTAAATTTTTATAAGGGTTTGAAATTCAATTTTTTACAACATTGGATATTCACTTGATTTCTCATGTAGCGATTTCCTTATTTTGTTTTAATTCAAAAACGAATAACTATAGATACATGATATATTTCACCGAATGTTCAAATTAGCATTTCCTATACACTGTACAATTTTGAAAATATTTCGACTCCTTTTGAGCTGTTCACGTACATTTTCAGTTTTCAATTTTTTTAGTTTTTTTTTTCTATAAATATCAATTAAGTTTTATCTGTTGGGCCCAAAAGTGTATAAATTTAATACAAGGCTCCTGATATATTGTTACAATAACAGTTGAAAAATAATAAGTTTGAAAAATATTAAAAATACATAGTCACAGTTTTTTTTTATAAGCATTTAAAGATCAAATTTTGACAAAATTTATCAAAATCTCGAAAATTATCAATCATTGTAATTAATAAATTATAAAATGTTCAGTTTTTATAGCTAAGGATTGCAAATTCAACACAAAGGTTCTCGTAAATAGTTCATACTGTAACCAAAAAATCTAAAAAATATATGAACACAGTTATTTTTTACAGACATTTTAAATTCAAATTTGGACGAAATTAAATATTAAAATCAATATTAACGATCTTTGTTTTTGTTGTAATTTAAAAATATTATTCGGGGATATATGAAACTGAAAAATCAAAATATTATGGCCTATCCATACAATCTACCATAGTACAAGGAATAAGAAGTATGCTCAATGATAAGACTGTGCATATTTTAAGGAATTTATTCATAAGTTCCATATAATTTAATACCATAGAAAAGCATATAATATGTCTTATACCTAGACTGACATACCGTCTCCGCTAAGAATCGTTTTTCTTATACAATGATATTATATCATTGAATTAAAATTTAATACAGTTACCCACTTGTAACCTACAGTACAGCAGAGCGACATCCACTTACCCACCTTTTTTTATATGCATTTAAAGTTCAAAAATTGACAAAATATTTAGCAAATATTGGATATTCACTCGATTTTTCATGTAGTGGTTTTGTTATTTTGGTGTTATTAAAAACGAATTACTGTATAGATACATGAAAATTTTACTGAATGTTTATATTTTCATTCTGTATACAAAATACAATTTTAAAAATATTTTGACTCTTATTGAGCTGTTTACGGACACTGTCAGTTTTCGATTTTTTTTGTTTTTTTTTTCTATAAATATTATTAAAATGTTATTTGTTGGGTAAAAAAGCGTTAAAATTTAATGCAATGCTCCTAATGTATTGTTACAATACCAGTTGAAACATTTTTAAAAAATATATTGGCACAATTTTTTTTATTTTAAGCATTTAAAGTTCGAATTTTGACAACATTAATCAAATTTAAAATTTAATAATTATTTTGTAGTTAAAAATTTATAAAATGTTCAACTTATATAGCTAAGGTTTGAAAATTTAAAATAATGTTCAAGGTAAAAAAGTAAATATATTAATTACTTTATTCACAATAATATCATCAATTAATATAGGTACTTAGTAATATCGCATAGGCTGACTGACCGTTTTCACTCAGAATCGTTTTTCTTATACAATGATATTATATCATTGAATTTAAATTTAACACCATCCATTACAGTGACCCACATGTAACCATGTTGGATTTTCAGGATTTTGACCGGTGAAAAATTTTGTATCTACAATAATTTTAAAAAAATTAATAAAACTCCAAATGCTTATTTTAATAGCTCAAAAAGAGTTATAATATATTTCGAAAATTGTACGGTGCAAAATATAGAAATTAATAGAATAAGCATTCAGTAAATATTTTATCTATTTATAGGTAAGTACGGTTATTAATTATAAATTAATATTATTATTAATTAATTATAATTTTTTACTTCTGACGACCCAAAGTACCAACTAGATGTTGAAGAAAATTGAAGCATTTTTTCTGTCTCAAAGGTATTAACAGACACAAAAAAAGCACAAATCATTGTAAAATCAATACATCCATCTCATCTCAGAATCTAAAATTGGAACTTTGAAATTATTGTCGTCAAAATATCCCATATCTAGTAATTTTAAATTTATAATATAATATTTTCTGTATATTATTGATTGACACAAACAATATAAATATTAATAATTAAATAAAGTACTTGGAAAAATCAAAGTAACTTTATAAGCCTATTATAAGTTATAGGAACTGGAAAATTAAAAATACATATAATGTGAGCACACTAATGTGTAGGTACATATATACTCACACGCACAAGCTTAAAACATTCGTTAATCGTTATTCGAGTGATACGAAATCAGAATCTTTTAATCAGATTTAATCTGATAACTAATTTCTTTAAAAAAATTTTTTGACAAACCAAAACAATTTAGGAATTGTCATTTTTTGTTATTAAATATGATTTATCTTCACTTTATAATAAAATTCTAACTGCATGAATTATATAGATAAATATTTAAGTCTGGTTTTTTCTCCAGACCCAAAATCCAGAGTTCAACCCAATTTCTCAAGAAAGATTAACTGATATAACAATTACCTCTAGAAGTTCTTAATATGGAAAAATTAACTAGATCTTGAAAAATTAATATATAAATTACTACAATATCTAATATATGTGGTAAGAAGAACATTTTAAAACAAAATGGTTGTATAAATAATTAATTATTATATAAACCGTTTAAATTATATTATATAAATGTAGTAAATGTATATGTTAATAATTTCTCTTTAGTTATTTATATTTTGATGCATCCACTTAATATGGTGTTAAAATGGGAAAAAACTTATTATATTATTGTCAATAATTTATTACCTACCTATATTTGTCTTTTGTCTTATAATATTTGTCTACTGGTATGTGGCGGAGTAGTGGTTAAAAATATGATGCACTATTTATATTACCAACACTTAATAACTAGGTATATATGCTACTAACTACTATATCATATTCCTTAGAAATTACGTCCCATCTTTTTGTCTTGCACACATGTCTTGATGTCAGCTCTATGTTTTTGCCACGGACGTACGAACGGAGGACTGCGGACGAGTATAAATAAATATTAATTGAAGAAAAACTAACCGGACGTCCGTGGTACAGAAAGAGAATATTATATTAAATATAGGTATGTCCATCATATCTTATGAGTTGTGATTTATTTAAATTATTAAATTAGTATTACCTTTTTTTTCCTGGAAAAACCACTACATGGAGGCCGTACTGCTGTCGAATTGATTAACCCTAAATTAGTATCTAGACACGCGGTAGCGTGTCAATCCAAGTTCTAGCTAACATAACTGGCGAGAAGCAAGTTTGTGTAATATTACACGAACCATTTGGAGCCACTTTTGATCCCCTCATAACTCAACATATATTCCACATAGACATGTAAAATTTGGCTCATATATTCAGACTTACGGCATACAAATGTGCGCCGAATATCATAAACACACCTCAAACCGTTATTTAGATATTAACGTCCCAAAATCGTAATTTTTATCACTGGCTGACTGACTGACTGACTGACTGACTGACTGACCTATAGATCAAAATTCTAACCCAGTTCCAGATGACCTAGAAAGTTCAAATTTGGCATACATATAGGTAGTTAGGTTAATAAAAAGGAAAAAATCAGAAACTTGTAAATTTTAAATTTTAAATTTTTTAACCAATTGATTTTGTTATAATTTTTCAATTATTTGATCTATTATATTTAATTTTTCAATTAATTAATTAAGTGCTTCTAATTTAATGTCATGTAATGTAATGTTGACTTAATAGCTCCTCTAACCTATCGCCGCTCCAAAAATAAGTCCAGTCGAATATGTGTCGATATTGGTTTCAAACAATGTCTATATTTATAAACAATAAAAGCAAATATTTATAATATAACATGGATATAGGTTGAACATTAAAGTCAACGTATAACTGACTTGTTTAATATAGAAACGGCTTAGAGATAATAACTTTTATTAAACTATTAATAGTTGAATTTAAAGAAGTCAAATAATATTTATAGGTACCACCCCACAAGGGCAATCCATAGTAAACTAAAGATTGAACTAATGACATATAAATAATTCTCAAGTGTTTAATATCTAAAATATATTTTAAGCTTTTAAAGTTATAAAATAATTTCCTGATAGTATTAAAATATGTATCTACATGATAATTCCAATTTAGTTTTTCATCAAATATTTACCATAAATATTTAATTTGATTTACTCTTTGAATAATATGTTGACAATTACAGGATACAATTTTATTTTTACAGTATACTGAATGCGGACAAATGAAAAAATTATATAAGATAGTTGATCTAAAATTAAATAGTATATAATTAGACTTATTTAGGTTTAACTCAAAAATGTTATTATCATACCAACTCTGAATAATATAATCTAATGAAAAATTAACATCATCAAATAAAACATCAATGCTTTTATTAGAGTTGAGATGTTTTAATTTTAATAAATTAAAAAGTTGCTAATTATCTTGTAGCTAAAACAGAATGGGGAATATTAAGTTCCTACACGATAGTAGCATGTAAACAATTATATAATTTAGTTCCTACATGCACAAAATAATTAATTATATTCAATTTTATTCAGTAAAGAAATTATAATAATTATGATTTGTAAACAGAATTGTTGATAAAAAAAAACTATATAAACCATCAGGGCCGTAGATGGAATTTTTTTTTTTTTGGGGGGGGGGGGGGGTTTAAATAAAATAATATTTTAATTTTAAGTAATTAAAAAAAACTAACACTTATTTTAAACAAAAAAAAAATCACATTTAACTATGTTAATGCATCATATTTATTTTAAAGTAAATTTATAGTATATACAATTTTTAATTTAAAAATATCTTATAGCACAAAATCTATTTGTCAGTCTTTTTCTATGGCGAAACGATCAATAACTTCAGTCGGATCGATATGAATTTGCCTATGAGCACTCAAAAGAGCTAAACCTGTAAGTCGTTCTTGGCCTGATGAGTTGCGTAAATAGTTTTTTAATCTTTTCATGGTTGAAAATGTACGTTCTGGCGTAGAAGTCGAAACTCACAATGTAGCTAATAGCTTCAAAAGAAAAGATATGTTTGGAAAATATTCATATTTTTATATTCAATAACGTTTCAATATCACGTTTTAACTGTAAATCATCTAGTGTATTTACAATTGCTTTATAAATTTCTGTAAATCGTATAAGTCCGTCGTGATCTTCCACCCAGCGTGTCGCACACATTGATGTAAGTTTGGTGCATTTAGATTCAGGAAACTGTTCTTTAATATATTTTTTTAATAATTCTGTTCACATTGCAGATGCTTTAATAAAACTACCTAACGATTTAATGGTACCAATACAGTTACGAATATGTTGAATACTACACGAATGAGAGAGGGCTAAATTTAAAGAATGAGCACATAAAGTACATAAAGTACTGTTGGATGTACTTTTCGAATAATTGCTTGCACTCCGTTAAAATTACCGCTCATTGATGCCGCCCCGTCATATCCTTGCCCTACCATATACTTCGAATCTATACTAAGACATTTAATAGTTTCTAAAATAACTTTGGCTATATTTTTGTTAGTACGTCGTTCATTCGCATTCGCATAAGAGCTCTAAAAGTATTGTGGCGATACCGGGGTCTTATCTCCACTCGCGCACCGCGCATTGGCATTACCCGACGCGCGCCTTTTTTTATATTCGAATTATTATTATATAAAAATAAGTCCGGTTTTCCTCCCTGACGCTATAACTCGAGAACGCACGAACCGATTTCCACGGTTTTGCATTCGTTGGAAAGGTCTTGGGCTCCGTGAGGTTTATAGCAAAGAAAATTCTTGAAAATTCAGGAAAAATTCAACAGAAAAGTGGGAAAATCGTTTTTCACATACAGCGCCATCTATTATACATAGCATGTACTTCAAACCAATAGCAACGGTGCGTGATAAAGTGTTTGACGGATAGTTGTTTATTATATAGTTGACGGATAGTTGTTTACATTATTCTCTGCTCAGTTAATTTCATTTAAGCTAAAATAAATTATGTAAATTATGTGGATCGTGCATTTGAAGTTAAATTCAACACTCTGTCCATAGTCCAAAATGCCTAGAGAACGACGTGCGAAAGGGAAAACATTTGTCATTTCATTGATTTTGGCCACTATTCGATCAAGATGTGACATAGCTTTGGCGTTAGCATCATCTGGAATTGCGGCGACTCTTCTAGATGGCGGTCGTACTGCACATTCTGCGCTTAAGTTGCCACTCAATTTAAACACAATTGATACTCCAACGTGCAATATTTCCCGATCCAGTGCAATGGGAAAATTGTTAATGCAATGCAAGCTCATTGTTTGGGATGAGTGCACAATGGCACATAAGAAATCACTTGAAGCACTTAACTTCACACTGAAGGATCTTCGGAGAAATAACAACATCTTTGGCGGCTTGATGATATTGTTGGCAGGCGATTTCAGGCAGACGTTGCCAGTAGTTCCCCGTGGAACGCCTGCAGATGAATTGAATGCTTGCCTAAAGGCATCACCTTTATGGAATAACGTAAAAACATTATCGCTAACCACTAATATGAGAGTTCAACTTCAAAATGATCAAAGTGCTGCACAATTTTCCAAACAATTGTTAGATCTTGGAAATGGAAAAGTCCCAGTTGATGCGACATCTGGATTAATTACTCTTACCAACGACTTTTGCCGATTTGTAGACACTCAATTAGTTCTTATTGAAAATGTTTTCCCAAACATTAGTGAGAATTATAAGAATTATGCTTGGTTAAGTCAACGAGCAATTCTTGCAGCAAAGAATAATGATGTCCACGCACTGAATTTCACCATTCAATCAAAAATTGCTGGCGATTTGGTGACATACAAATCCGTTGATTCAATAACAAATCCCGATGATGTAGTAAATTATCCAACGGAGTTTTTGAACTCTCTGGAGATACCAGGATTTCCACCACATAACTTGCAACTGAAAGTTGGTACAGTTATTTTGATACTGCGTAATTTGAATCCACCGCGACTTTGCAACGGTACTCGACTTTCGGTAAAGAGACTTATGCCGAATTTAATTGAGGCAACCATTATTAACGGAAAGTACGCAGGTGAAAATGTATGTATTCCTCGAATACCAATGATTCCGACTGATCTTCCGTTTGACTTCAAACGATTGCAATTCCCAGTTCGCCTTGCGTTCGCAATGACAATTAATAAGTCGCAAGGCCAATCGCTTAGTGTTTGCGGGATAAATTTGGAAAATCATTGTTTTTCACATGGACAGTTATACGTTGCGTGTTCACGAGTTGGGAAACCATCCGCTTTGTTTGTGTTAACGTCAAACCAAAAAACAAAAAATGTGGTTTACCAAAGAGCACTACAATGAAACAATTAAATAACACTTCATTTTAGTAGGTAATTGAAATGAATTTATTACTGTTGTGAAATGAAATAAATATTTTCCTTTTCAAATATATAACAAAAAAAATTTTTTTTCTTTATATTTTAATCACCAAACGAAAAAAAACATAAAACGAATCTGGTGGCGAAACGGAGTTCGCCGGGTCTGCTAGTGTATTTATATTTATGTTCTCTGTGTTTTATTATCGAAATTGCCCCCACCTCGCTCGTCAGCAACAACTCGCGCTTCGACGGCTACGGCGCCGTTGGCCGCCGTAGACACGTTCTTTTTATGCACCGCGCTCGAACGCAAAACAACGTAACCGCAGCTCCAAGTCCGCGACTTCTCCGCACGTTTTTTTTTTGTTCCGCACTTCCGCGTTCGTTCGCACACTCACGCGACATTCTTTGTATTTTTCCGTACTGCGTACGGCACAATTTATTATTGTTTGTTTTACTGTTTCAAATATATGTACCTCGACGCTCTTGCGTCATCAACCAAAAACTCTATTCTTATTTAAACTCGTGAAACCCTACTGACGTGAAGTCAGATTGCCACAGGTTACCTCATGAGCCACCGGGCTTCTACACTTACCAAAGTACCATGATTATGAATTTGCTCATCTAGTGTGAGTGGCCCATCGTCAGATGTACCATGAAGGGCCAATTCTTGACGGTCACACAATAAAATAGTTTGAATAACCGGTATTATTATTTTTTTTTCCGCAATTTGATTAGCACATGCAGAATCGATTTTTTGACAAATATCAAACTCTTTGTTGCAATAAACGGAAATAAAATTTTCTGCGATAAAAACATTATTTTTATGATACTCTGTGTTGTTATGTATGTTAAAATATTCTATTGCATTTTTTCATTTATTGAAAGGTTTTGTAACCAATAAACCTGGTTTTTGATGTGCGCCTTTACCGATAAAATTATGATAAAATATAGCACAATATTTACATACCGCTCCAAAATCTTGCATTTTAGTGTAACATAACCATGGAAATCGTTTAATCCAATTTAATTAAAATTTTAAATTTCTATTTCCCGACGTAGGAAATGTAAATATTTCATCAGGCACCCAAACATTAGTAAGTAACTTATATTTTAATTCATCACTAACCTTTTGATCTAAACAGCAGCCAATATCAATAATATCATTTTTAGATTCCGTTGTAGTTAGTGTATCTGTAATTATTGCGGTCGATGTAGAACTTGTACTTGTTTCGTTCTCTGTTGTTTTTATTTTTTTTACAAAAATAATTTGTAAGGGAATTATTATGCTTACGATTTGACATTTTATTAAAATAATCAAATAAAAAATTATACAGAAATATTAGAGGGTTACACTTACACAGTGCGCACAAAACTGATACTAATTTGTACTAAAATATTTGAACTGGTACACTTATTTAAAGTTCACGATAAAATTATTAATAGTGCTATAACTGTGTACTGACACTATACGGACAATATCATGGAGTTTTTCGAGATAAAATGACAATTGACAATACGATCGATAATTTATTGTTCGATAACATATTAAATATTTATAGACTTTTCGTCTGCCGACAAAATGTCTTTAATCTTGTATGATTTATCTTTGTATAATATAATAATAATATTACCTATATTATAGAAATCGAAATAAAACATAGTTATTATATTATTAGGTAGGTAGTAGGGACCCAAATGGCCACATGGTAAATTATTATAGTTAAGTTACTTATATAAATTAATTTTATTAGTTTTAAAATATTTCGGGGGGTTGAACCCCTAAAACCCCCCCTCATATACGGCCTTGTAAACCATAGTTTAAATATGAAATATTAACTCTTAAATTTTCACTTTTGTAGAACTTTTTAATGATGCTATGAAAAAAAAAAAAAAAAAAACAATAAAAAAGCGTATATTTATGGTTAAAAATATTTCCTAATAGGTAAATTATAAATATATGGGTTTGAAGCGATACATACATATTTCAGATTTTATGTGAAAATGAATATTATTTGCTCACTTTTTCCGTTGGTGTTTTTGTAACTATAAATAGGTATAATGTAACAAGAATTTTTGTTTTATGTTTTATAATCAGATTTACATACAAATAAGTTTTAAGTAAATAAAATTTTTAAATATCTAAAATAAACATATTTTTTGGGGGGATAAGAATTACAAATAATACCTAATAAAAGATATTATTATCATAGATAAAACTGTATTTAACTTTATAATTTTATTTTTTACAAGTCATATATATTTCATAATGTCCTTTATGTTTATTTAATCAAGATCCTAAATCTATTGCTTTGTTCTTATATAAAATCAATTTAATTAATTTATATTATAGTTCCTAGGTACCTATTAGAAGTTTATTATTTAGAGCCTACTCATTTAAAATGATTGAATACTAGAATATGTTAAAGCTGTAAGTAAGTTGAATCATACTTAATTGTGTATATTATTTAGATGCCTATACTGTAACGTATGTTACATCATTACGTTTATTTTATAAGCTTCATAATTATACACACCACTTATATATTTTATGATTGTAAGGCTCTGGCCAATATCACTATGTAAGAGAAAGGTAGTTCTCCACGAGTCCATCACGTGCACCTGAACTCCGTACAATCCTAAATTTTTGCTAACTTTGTTCGTAAATTGTAAGTAATAATAAATAATTTGTTTGTATTAATAATAATTTAGATCAATCGTTATTTATTTGTAATAGATCCTAAAACCATTCGTGCTCCCGAGCTACGGTAAAAATATATTCAAAAGAACTAATTTCTTAACTGAATATCTTATATTTAACGGGTCATCAACGACCACGTTACAATACTATTACAATAGGTAACTATGGCCACCCAAAAAAATTTGATTATTCAAATTGAAAATTTCATCATCAATATTTTCATTTAAATTATTTTGTTTTCTTCCTCTATTATCTTTGGCCATGACTTATTTGAGTAATACACAAAATGCTTAAGAGGACGCCACACCGAAAGTGAAACGTATACAACGACCGAGAGAACGCGCTGTTAGGTGTTTTCGCAATGCGCAAGCACGCGACGTTTAAGTCTCGCCCACTACTCGTCGTCGACGGCCGGCCGACGTTTTTGCTCATTCGGGAGCGACGTTTATTATTTTCTCAACTTTCGTTTGTGGCGGGTCGCGTAAATATAAAATGCATACACGTTACACGTACATTATGCCGCATTGTCACCGTAATATTTTTAATATTCGCGCGTACTTACACGTCCTGTATTTATTGCATTTTTAGATACTTACTTCATAAAAAATATATTCAATACAGTAAATGTTATCTAATTTATAACTGTAACCTTAACTAATATTACCTACCTAAATATCTAAATATTAGTTTTTAGTAGGTCAATTAATTTTTGCGTATTTCTAAACATTATACATTTTTCACACATCATCTATTATTTATAAGCTCCTACCTCTCTACCTATTTTATAATATATAATATAGGTACTTTATTACTCACTTAAAATATATATGAAATGTTATTAGCTATCTTTCAAATTATTTTTTTTATTTATTTTCATTAAGTACGGAAACATTATATAACATTGGCAATTGGCAGACAAAATTAAAAATATCATTACAAATTACAATGACATTCATATTTTATTTATTTATTTAGTCTTTTTGCTGATTTTTTTTTATTATTTAGTTCTTGAGCCTCTATAATTCTTGCTGGTTCTCGAATATCAGACACTAATAGGCGTTTACCATATAAAGGCTCTACTATTTCCGGCAATAAACAATCCATATAGAATCTGAAAACAATTCAATACCATTTTTTTTTTATCGGCACAACAAAATATTATATTAGTATGCATTATAATAAGAACTTTTTTATAATTTAAAAAAAGTAAACTGTAATACATTTTACTTACGCAGTAAGTTTTCCAACCATTTTTGTTTCCCAAAACTCGGCATCGTAAAAAATTTTTTCTATATGTATCCATTTAGTTGCATATATAACAAAATAACAAAGATGCCTTCCTGTAATGTGTAACTGCCCCATCACCTGGTAGTAATAATTATGATCTCTTTTTAATTGCACCATCTGTTGACCATTATTTGTAGGTAACAGTGTACAATATTGTAACTGTAATTTAAAAAAAGGGGGTAAGTGAATGTCGCTCTGTTGTACAGTAGGTTACTATATATAGTGGGTCCCTGCTATAATGGATGGTGTATTGGTGTTAAACTTGAATTCAATGACATATCATTGACCATTGTACACGAAAAACAATTCTGAAATCGAAGGTCTAGGATATTTTGTACATTTTCAACTACAAAGCAATTTGCAAACATTCGATATTTTGATAAATTTGGTCTAAATTTTAACTTTACTTTAAATTTACTTTTGAAAACAATCAAAATTAACATCAAAATAAGAAATTCGTCCATTTATGTTGGTCATATATATATTATATTTCCTATAATTTAAAAAAAAAATAAGTAAAAAATGTATTTACCAATTTATTATTTACTGCTTCGGTTACATCGTTTGTATCCTTTGCAATATATGGACACTTTATTTCAAGAATAGCGTCATCGCCGACAACACCATCTGAACATTTAAAATATAATAATATAATAGTAAACATAATAATTATAACAAAATAATGCTGTAGGTATAATAATTTAAAATAATAAAAATATATTAACCAATGTATTATACACAAAAATAATTTTACCTGGACTAGCAGCCAAAAATGTAATTTCGCTGTCTACAATTAGACCACAAGTCTCAACACTTAATCCACTTACAACCTCAAACTTTTTTCGACCATACGGTTCCATTTCAATACCATGCACCATTTCTTTCGACTTTATTTGTGGATTGTATATAATTGCATGCACTTGTCGTCTGCAGCTAGTAGTTGACCTCATTTTACAAATTTCACCGAATTTGGAAGCCGTCAGACGTTTTTTCCGCTCTTGAAACGATTTTAAATTTCCATTTTGATCTCGTGTATCCAAATTTAGCTGATGTAAGTTAACAGTCTTTAATTTATTTAAAAAACAATTTTTTTTAGTTTCTAGTTCCTCCACTGATATAGTGTCCATCAAGGGCTCAGCTAAGCCGTAATCTTTATCTGCATGAGCCGATGAGCTTTTCTTTTTACTTTTTTTCATGTTATTTACAAATAAACATCTCCTATTTATTGTATTTTGTCGAATTCTATTTAAATTGTTTAGATACTTTTTTCCTATTTCTCCTGTAATAAAAACGTAAAATAAATTATGTACATTTAATCAAGTACTTATACTTTATAGGTAGGTAGTAGGTACCTATAATTTTAAAATATTACCTGGACTTTTAAAAACCATTTTTTTGTGGATACGTCGTAAATATTCTTTTGAATTGAAAGAAACTATTGCTGCTTCAATTCTAGTAGTATATGTGTTCCTTTGTGTAAAATTAATACGTTTACCACCTATAAACTTATTGATTAAACTATTAAACTGCTCACAAACATTATTGTCAACGTCTTGAATTAAGCTGCATGCATTATTAGAAAGACGAATAATAATATTTTTTATATCTCTCATCAATCCACACTTTTCTAAATCACCAACTAAATTTATTTCACTGGATTTTGGTCCAGAACAAAAATAACTGTTACAATTGTCATGTTGACCAAATCGGTGATATGGGCTATTATCAATATCTTTTCGTAGCTCTATATGGGCAATAAAGTAAAAAAAAAAATTTACTATCTGGTGAATTTAAGAATAAGTACAATAAATTATTGTAATTATATAATAAATTATTTATTAACCTGCAATTTTGTTTGACATAGATAAATCACTCGCTTTACGGTACTCTACAGTTTTAGTGATGTCACTTCTAAATCGAAGAATATTGTTTTGAATAAATTTTCTTAAATGAACGGGATATTCTGTTCTTTTGGTTAACGCTAGCAGTTTTTGTCCAGAATTTCGTAACAGGTGGTTCCTACACTCAATTTTTTGAACCGTAAAATGAGGACCATATGGCAGTACCTCATTCAAACGTTTGAGGACGCTGCTGTCACCATCACCTATTTAATTGTGTAATAATATAAATTTTACTTACTCAATTATGTATATAGGACAATATGTTTTTTTTATATACCTACCTATGAGTTTATTATACTTGAGTCCATGCATTTGAACACTGTTCAAAAACCCTTCCAGTATACCGTCAGCTTCCATACCTGTTGAACTACTTGTCCAATTTAAAAAACAATTATGTGCTGGTTTATTTTCATCTCTATTCAATGCTTTTTGACAAATTGAACAGTAACGATTTTGAATACCAACGAACAAAACTTTGCGTGTATTATAACCAATAATAGTTGCCGCTCCAGAGAATGCGTCGTATTTAGTTTTATAAGACCTTTTAGACCATTGGCCATCTGCAATGACGGTGCACATCGGTGTCCCGTCCTCATCTAATATACCATTTTTTAATGCAATTTCTCTCTCTTCGTCTCCCGCATTTTTCATTTCATCCCACGCTGAAGCATGCACTACATCACCAACAGATGATAACATTGATTGGTATGTATTGGATGACATTGGAGGTATATCGATACTAGCCGAAAGTTCAGAAAGTTGTGCATATCCAATACCTATATGAATATAATGTTATTTTATTTAAATAGGACTATTATAGGTGTTTTAAATATTTGATATTTTACCTATAGCTATTGTAGCATTTACTACTGCTTTATTTATTGGAATGCATTCAACATTTTTAGTATTTTCAGAAGATATTTTTTTTTCAATTCCGCACATTTTACATTTAAAATGGAATATTGAAAAGTATCCCTGTTTTTCTTCTTCTTTAAAAATCATATCTAAAAATGAACATTCAAATCCACCACTATGACGACTATTTTGAATTTCATTGAAAATATGACCTATATCAACTATTCTACGGCCATTCAAAATGTTTGAGTCAAGATCACTATACACAGCAAAAAAATATAAAAATTTAGTACAATTGTACATCAGATAACTATACAATAATATTACAACAACAAAATTGTTTAAATATTAAATATAATCATACTTGAAAGATGATGTACTGGGTAGTTCATTTGATATACCTAAACCATGGTTATCAATATTTGATTCGTCACCAAACGAAATATTATTTATTGTAGCAAGACTTCTTGTCAACAAAGTAGTATTTATAGGCGTAGAAGTTACTAAAGAACAGCTATCAAAAAAAAAAAATTCGTATAAGTACATTAAAATACGAAATTGGCAATAGTAAGAAATACGAAGGTATCATATAGTTAGAGATGTGGAATTTATTGGTAAAACTTAGAAACTTGAAACTTCCACCAGTTGTTCAAAGTGAAATTTTCTTCGCGTAATTTTTTTTATCAAAATATTGAGAAGGCAATTGAAATATTCGATTTTTTTTTTATAAGTGTCGATAAAATTTTTTTGGCTGAGTCAAAATACTTGAAAATTTAATAGAAAGTTTTAAATATATATTAATTTCTGATTGATTCAAAAATTGTCAAAATATAAATGCAAAATTTATTTTTATAAGCAACTAGATTTAATTTCCCATCGAACAAGATATGCAGAAGTTGAAAATCGAAGCATTATTTCAACTATTTATCATGTACACAGACACAAAAAAAATTAAAAAAAAAAACACTCATCATTGTAAAATTAATACATTCATCGTTTCACTCAGAATCTAAAACAACACACACATCATTGTAAAACCAATACATTCATCGCTTCACTCAGAATCTAAAAGGAAAAACGAACATTTTTACGGAAAAAAGTTTTCGACAAATTTGATTTTGGTTTTTGGTGTAACTCTAAAACGAACTACTGTAGATACATAAAATTTTCATTGAATGTTTATACTATAATTTTCTATACACGATATAATTTTCAAAATATTTTGACTTGTTTTGTGCCGTTTACGGTTATATATACATTCAGATTCTAATTTGTTTAGTTTTTATGTCTATAAATGTCAGTAAAATTTTATTTGTTGGGTCAAAAAGCTTGAAAATGTAATACAATGTGTATCCTAATAATATGCACATCGACGTAAATAGGTTTCCTATATAAATTACTTTATTTTTCGGGCACGACGGGCACCATAATCTTTTTTATCGGCATTTCAGAAAAAAATCAATGACGAGATACGATCGAGATTCGACACTGTACAGCAGAGCTATGTTTTTCGTTTTAGACAAGGACTAAGGAGACTAAGTTTTTAAATTTAAATTTAAACTGGTAATATGGTTTTAATTTTTAAAATAAATAATATTATGTAATTTAGGGCACTTACCTCGGTTTTTTTGATCGTCTTAGCGAAAGTGTCTTTGTGACCATACTTTTGGTTGATCGCTTACGTTTTAATACGTTTTTTTTATTTGCCATGATACGCAATGTAGCGAAAATAAAATTGAAAAAATGTGACAAAAACTGAATTTAACAGATGTGACAGATCTGTACACGTCGAATAATTCAGAAGGAATGGTTATTTGTCAGAGTTTACCTTATGATAATTCGAGAATTACAATAGTTATAGTAATATTAACCTATACTTGATTATTTATTTTTAATTTTTATACACATTTCTGGAAATACAGCTATTAGTAGTCTGATATTATTACTTCCGCTGTCCTAATTCGTTATAACTAATAATAAGTACAATTGCCGTCTATGATTGCCGATAGCCTGATTATAATAATTTTATTTATTCATTGTTGTCATTTCTATAATGTCAAAAATCCATAGGTATTACCTCGGGGCTCGGGTATTACTATTAGTATATCTAAAGGTTCATAATTGGCGCATAATCTATTCTCGGAAGCGTCGGTCGTCGCTTCGTCGGCAACCGATAACCGACCCACAACCATACGAGACAGTCGCGTAGTGGGGGAATTCGCGGCCGCCGCGGTCGCGCCGTCACAACGGATAGTAGGTGGCAGCACATGATAGCGATGGAAAATCAAATCTAACGACGTAAATATGCTGTCGAAAAACAAACGAAAAGCCATTAAAAAGTGGTTTTAGAGTAAAAATACCTATAATAAATTTTATAGAGAACAATATTTCGGAGGGAACCTCATCGGGGTTTTGTATTAATCTAAATACACAGCTAGATATTGAAGGCACAAAAACTCTTTTTTTTAATTTTTTTAAATAACCACAACTTTTTTAATAGTTAATATTTTTAAAAACTCCGATGAGGTTCCCTCCAAAATATTGTTCTCTTTAAGTTTTATTATAGGTATTTTTACTCTAAAACCACTTTTTGATGCCGATTCGTTTGTTTTCCGTGGACGTGTATTTACCGCTGAAAATGACCGGTGTGGCGTCCTCTTAATTATATTTTAGCATAAAATAAAATAAATTCATGTAAATTATACCAATCCATGACATAAAATATGTAACTTACTTCTTTACAATGATCATAATTTGGAAAAACAGAAATACATTAGGTAGTAGAATAAAATTAACTTTGATATAATATAACATAATATAGTATAATATAATAACTTTGATATATTATATCATATTGATAAAATCAACTTTTATTGGTTGTCAGAAATGTTTTACTTCATATTGCTTGAAAGATTTTTTTTATATCTGGTTAATATGCTGTTATAAGGTTTAGAAATATGTATAGACACGTGAAAGTCTTTCGCGTGTCATCGAAAATTTCTCCCGTGCCATACGTGCTACTTATTTTCCATCCCTACACTATGGGAATAGTACTATTATGTACCCATACTGAATAATATGGTATTTATGTGGGTAAGTGAAATGATTGATCTTCGATTAAATATTTATATTATACAAATAAATATAGTTAGTGCTTCATCCCTTCCAAAATTATTCGCATTTCGTACATGTGGGAGCCGGGAACATGCCTGCACCCCCATTTCGAATTTCTGGTCCAAACCCTGGGCATTTGTTTGTGCTTCGTTAGTGCTTTTTATCCCATCGTTAGTGCTTCATCCCTTTCAAAGTTTTTGCATTTTGTACAGGGGGGTGCTGGGGACAACCAGCTAGTTCGGGTCCGAAGAAATTCTACTCGTTTGTGCTTCGTTAGTGCACGTTAGTGCTTCTTATCCCGTCGTTAGTGCTCCATCCCTTAAAATTGAATTTGAAATTCCTACAGAGGGGTGCTAATTTAGATTTCGAATTTTGGGTCCAAAAATGTTTTATTTGTTTATGCTTTGTTAGTGCTTCGCTGTGTTATTCGTCCGGTCATTAGAGCTCTACTCCTTCAAAACCTATTAGCATATCGTACGGGGAGGGGGGTGCTAGTGACGTACTAATTCGAGTACAGCCCCCAAAGTTTTGTCTGAAACTCTTCAACACATTGAGGTAAAAATGATCCTTGGATGCACTGCAGTTAAATCTCGTAGTTTTTGGATTAAATTACTTAAATCTGAGTTTTATATATTACGTAATTATTACGTAAGAAAAATGCTATTAAAATTTAATATTTATGCTAATTTCTGCCAAAAGCTTTAATAGATATAACTTTAATTTGTCCATGCGTATAATATGATTTACCAATATGGAAAAATATCGTAGACAGCTGATCGATAAAAGTGAGTATCTACTTTTAAAATTCTCAAAAAACTATACCTGCGGTAGGTACCTATCTATATGTAACTATATACCTATATCCCTTACCAAAACACTACCACTTACGAATTTTATAATTCTTTTGTTGCAATTATTTAATAACTATAAGTATGCAATTTGTTTGAAGTGTTGACGTATGCTTGTTTGAACAAATATGCTTTTAAAATAAAATGGTTTGAGTTATTTGTGAATATTTGAAGTTATTTGTTAGGTATTTAACCAATATAGATCTACGATTCTACGACCTAATACTATAAATGTTATTGCGATACAGAACCAAGATCTTTTATCCATTCTATGCGTTCTAGAACGCCAACCCATGGATTATTCTATCATTGTAGGTGAAATAATATTAATGATAACATTGAGTACCTATAATATATCATTGTACAATATAGGTACGTATACTCAATGATGGTTGGTGTAATGGTATAAATATATTTTTTTTAAGTCCGGTGTCGCAGGATTTTAATACCCTCAAATGTTTTTACCCCCGGGGTTAAAATTAACCTAGGATATTTATACCCCCGGTAAAATTTTAAGGTGGGTAAAAATATCCTAGTACATTTATACCCCCCGGTAAAATTAATCAACAGGGGGTTAAAAATATACTAGGATATTATTACCCTCCCCGGTAAAAATAATCGACATAGGGGTAAAAATATACTAGGATAATTTTACGATTTACATATGATATTATTACACAGTACTTGAAATTAATATAAGCATACGTAGATTTTAACCACCAAGTTAGGTTATACATAGGTAGGTACATTATTAAATTATCATAACTGAAATATGTGTTAATTTTCGTAATAGTTATCATAATATTATTTGTAATATAAGTTATATCGTATATTTAGGTATTAGGTAAAAGGACTATAGGTATTAATTATTAAAATTTAACTGTAAATCAATTGTACTTATAATTTTATTCCTTTATTTAAAAACAGAAGGTAGGTAAAAAATACAATTAAAATATTATAAAGTAAATAATAAAATAACATAAATATAATCACCAAGGAACTTATTGGTTTAACTACCTATGGATCACAACTTTTATCATATATTTATTTTTTAAATAAATTGTATATAAAACAATTTTTTTAATCGAATTATATTTAAATAGGTATTTATTTAATAATTGGTGGATTAATATCTGTCACGACTGAGTAATGGTTTCTATGTACGTGACACATGTATATAAAATGTTCAATTACCTTAACTCCGTCTTTGTAGGTACCATTCTTACCGAATAACTGTCAACATTTACGGTAATTTGTATTCAACAAAAATTTGGTTTTAGGGGGGTATAAATGTCCTAGCTTATAATTACCGGCTAGTTAAGTATATCCACTAGGATATTATATTTATACCTACTAGGATATTATTACCCCCCCCCCCCCCTGTCGATTAATTTTACCGGGGGGGTAAATATATCCTAGGATATTTTTACCCCCCTGTCAATTAATTTTACAGGGGGGGGGGGGGGTAATAATATCCTAGTATAATTTTACCGTGGGTAAAAATAACCTAGTATATTTTTACAGGTGGTAAAATTAACCTAGGATATTTTTACCAGGGGGGGTAAAAATATCCGGAGGTAAAAATCACCTGTTACATGAACTAACTGACTAAATTACATTTTTAATACCTTTTACGTTATTTTATAAATTATAATCATAATATATCATTAATAGCATACATATTAATCATGTCCAAACGTGTATATCCAAGTGGATATTTAAAAAGAGAATTAAAAAAACAACGCGATGACAAAATAAAAATGCTCCCGCAAATAATTAATTTTTTGAATAATACAGTAAAAACAGAAAATTTGATCAACAAGTCGGTACAATGTTCATCCGTAAAAGCAACTGATATTGTAAGTACCTTTTAAGTCCTATTTTTTTTAAATAAAATACTTAAAAAAAAAAAAAATTAATTAATTTAGAACGTAATAACCTTTTTTCAAAATATAATTTTTGCTAATTCCCTGACATGAGTATATTTCATAAATTATTTTAATATACATTTTTAAGGGGCCTGCACGCGACCTGTTTTTTTGCTCAAAAACATGCCTTACAGGAAAAACTCTCACGCCTCGTAGATTGGTCCGATTTCCGTAATTTTTTTTTTGTTAGATAGAGGAAGACTTCTTACAGGGCGCATTGGACTTGGATTTTCAACATTATTTTTCTAAGTCTTATGTTACAAGTTTGAATTTAATCAATTTTTACAACTTTTTAGTTTTTGTATTATTTTTTGTTTTTAGCGACGTAATCAAAAATCGAAGTCCAATGCGCCCTGTAAAAAATATTCCTCTATCTAACAAAAAAAAAATTACGGAAATCGGACCAATCTACGAGGTGTGAGAGTTTTTCCTGTAAACTGTGTTTTGACCGATATAATACACCCTATCAACCCCCCCTAAATAGGTATTGGGTAGTAGATTAGTGGAAAAGTCTTATAATTGAGGTGGCAACTAAAATATAAAATTTAATTTTCAAATTTTATAGAATTGCGGAAAATTTGAAAAATCGCGAGCAGGCCCCTTAAGGAACAAATAAATGTAAACGATGGAGCAAAAGATGTTGAACTACAGAGAACTGATCATGAAAGTCAAATCATATCCACTGGAGAGAATAACATTAATAAACAAACTGAAACTGACATGATATACTCAGTATCAGATAAACAAAATGATTTGAGTGATTTTTCTAACTAGCCAGAGGTATTAATTCATTTTTCTAAGTATTTTGATTCATGAAAATGATTTATTTTTATAAATTATTCATTATCGATATGGTTATGCTATTACATATTAATTTTTTGTTTGAACATTTTTAAGGTACAAATAAATTTAGACAACAGAAAAAAAGATGATGAACTACAGGGAGTGGAAATCATAACCATCAGTATGGATAACAATGACAGTATAAGTAAACAAACTGCCATGGTTTGCTCAGTATCAAATGAACAAGAAGTAAAGGACTGTGTTTTATCAAAATCTAATGGTAAAAATGACCAAGTTTATGATTGGAGTAATGTTTCTAACTGGCCTGAGGTAATAACTCTTACTATGAAATATGAAATTGTAAAATTGGGGCCAATACAAATTAAAAGCTGGGATTTTCCATTTTCATCTAATGGAGAACACCAAAGAAGAAAATTCACTGTAAACTATTACTAGCGTAAATTGCCAAATAATGAAGTTATTAACCGCCAATGGCTAGTGTACTCCAAAATTGATGATTTTTTTTATTGCTTTCTGTTGGAGTACACAGATATACAGAAGTTAAAGGTAAATAATAATAAGATCGGATATATATAATATAATAATAAGTATAATGATACGATGTACAATAGTGTTACGAGGCGTAATATAAATTAACGACTAACTATGTATACCCGGCTACACTACACAAGACATATATGCTGTAGTATTATAAAAATGTATAGTCAGCGTCTGCTGAACTACAGTGTGAATATATAACTTATACACTACATTATATAGAGCGTTTTGTTTATAATTCCAACATTTTTCTGGTAAGCTATTTAGTAAAGGAATTGTTAATGATTATAATTATGATTTTCGTTTAGCAAACACTGGTGTTTATGATTGGAAACACCTTACAGAAATATTAAAATCACATGAAAGGTCTATAATACATTATAAATCTACACAATGCTGGAGTGAGTTAAAATCAAGAATTTCAACTGATACTGACTATTAATAGCAAATGTTTGGCTCTAATGGAGAGAGAAAAAATACATTGGCGAGATGTTCTTAAACGAAATGTATCTGTAATTCACTACTTATCAAAAAATAATTATGCTTTTAGAGGGCAATCAGATGTGTTATTTACAAAAAACAATGGTAATTTTTTAGGAGCAATTGAAATGCTAAGCAATTTTGATCCAGTAATTATAGAACATGTTAGACGAATAAAAAATACTGAAACACATGTACATTATTTGGGTCATGAAATACAGAATGAATTTATTAATTTAATGTCTAATATTATCCGAAATAAAATTATTAATTATATAAAAGAAGCTAAATATTATACAGTTATTATGGACTGCACACCTGATATTAGCCACAACGAACAATTGTCACTCATGATTTATGTAGTAAATATGTATGATGGTCAAGTAAAATGTCCAGACATTAAAGAGTACTTTTTAGATTTTATACCAGTTTCCTCAACAACAGGACTAAGTCTGGCTAATATTCTTTTGGATAATCTGAAAAAGTATGGTATTAATATCAAGGATTGTAGGGGCCAAACCTACGATAACGGCTCCAATATTGTTGGGAAATATCAAGGAGTACAAACTAGGATTAATAATCTAAATCCTAGAGCATTTTTCACACCTTGTGCTTCACATAACTTAAATTTGGTTCTTAGAGATTCGGTGAAAAATTCAGTTCAGGCTTCAACATTTTTTGGAACAATTCAGCGTTTCTATACAATATTTGCAGCGTCCACAAGCCGATGGGATATTCTTCAAAAGCATTGTGAATTTTCGACTGTGAAAAAGTGGTCAGAAACTAGGTGGGAGAGTCGAGTAAATAGTGTAAAAGCCCTTCGTTATCAGCTAAAAATATAATAGAAGCCTTGGAAGAAGTATCAAGAGAGGCAAGTGACACAATGACAAAAAGTGGAGCTCAGTCATTGGCAAATGAAATCAGTACATTTGAATTTATTCTAAGCTTAACTATATTTTACAGTATTTTAGTAAAAGTGAATGTTGTTAGCAAAAGTTTGCAAGGTAAAAATATTGATATAGACATCTCAACTGATATGTTGCAAAGTCTTTTATTTTTTTTTTAAATCATTTAGACAAACAGGATTTGAAAATTCTGTTATAGCTGCAAAATAAATTTGCTAAGAAAATGGTATTGATATAAACGTTAATTATAAAACGTCTTTAAAAAAAAAAAGAAAATGTTCAGTTATGAAGGCGACGATGATTTAGTAAATGATGCGGAGGCTATTTTTCGACAAGAATATTTTTTTATTTGAATGATCAAGATATAAATTCAATGGAAACACGCTTTAAACAACTTGAATCTTATAAAGATGACTTTGGTTTTTTATTTCGAAAATTGATCAACATGGCCAATACAGATATAATAAAACATTGTATAGACCTTCAAAATCGTTTAACTGATGGAGAATCAAAAGATATTGATGCGTTAGATTTATATGCAGAATTAATAATTTTTAGATTGCTTGTTACTGAAAACCAAACTCCTCTCGAAGTGCTTTCAATTGTTAAAAATTACAATGGTTCATTTTCAAATATTAATGTTACGCTTCAGATACTTCTTACCATTCCAGTCACATCAGCCAGCGCAGAAAGAAGTTTTTCTAAGCTAAAAATTATAAAAAATTATCTCCGCAATAGGATCAGCCAAGAAAAGCTTTGTGGGTTATCTATGATATTTATTGAAAAGGCAATATCGGATACAATCAATTATGATAAAATTATAGATGACTTTGCTGCAGCAAAATCTAGGAAAATTTATATCTATAATACTTATGTTTTAATTATTTATTTTAATTGTTTTATTTAATTTACTTCAGCTCAAAAATGTACTTACAAAAGTGTTTGAAGGATCGAGGGCATTCATCATTTCCAATTATTGTAATAGCATATTATATTATTGCAAGAAATTATAATAATATTATCTATGATTGTATTTCATAATCGAATGTACATGATATTACGAAGTTACAAAAAAACATAATGAGAACATAATACTATTCAAAACTATTATTTTTATGGTAGCCAAGAACGTCCTAAGTATAGTGTTTAGCAAAACGTTAATTAGTATTTCAATAAAACTGTTCCCGTTATATAAATCTGCTAACAGACATATTATTTTTATACAATTAAAACGCAAGTGACCGCAAACAGTGTTTATATTTATTGGTACTTAAGAACTTCCTTTACAATATTTTTGTATTGCCAATAGTGTAATGTTGTTTAATTTTTATTCGCAGTCTTTTTAATGGAAATAATATACCAAATTATAATAAATCTAAAATTATTTGATCTTCAAAATAAAATATATTAAAAATTTCACGATAACAGCAAAAATTACATATAATGGGTAACAATGAAACATTGTATATTATTCACGTGTAGTTGCTGCAACTTATGTTGTAACCCACATTTACATTCAACTAATAGCAACTAGCAAACCGTGTATACACTAAGTTTTAATACGGTTTTATAACACATTATAATCTACATATCTATTTATATTTAAATAATAAGTACTTACAATGTGAGAACGTCTGCACATCAAGACGATCGTTGTGAAAGTGATGATAAACAAATGTATGATTATACGGAGGTGATAACAACATTTCTAGAGCTCAAATCTTATCATTGATAATACTATATAATTTTATTCAAGTTACCCACATGTCCCAAGTAAGGCCATTTTACGGCACTAAAAAGATGTGCCGGTGTTGAGTTATTTGATTCTTAGCTATGTAACGTGCCAACCACTTCAACTCAGTTTTGATTGTATTTTAAATAAAATAACAAGTTGATGGTATATTGGTATAATGATAGTTTAATTGTATTTATTTAACACGTAAAATAGTCTAAGTCCAAATAATTAATTTATAATAATGTGGTAAACGAGATGTGACTTAGTATCGACTTGGTGGCTGCTCTGCTGGTGCTCGTCTTCTCGGCTGGTGTTCGTCTGATGGACGCTTGTCCATCGACGTATTTCGTCGTTTATTTCTAATAGCTCCCTCCTATGGCATTTTTTGTATAATAAATGGTACATAGCCGCGTACACCTGAGGTCATTTCGGGCGTCCTCTACGAAATAATGTTAATTGGGGAATGGGGATTATACGTTTTCAAAGTTATCTATTTGTGTTGTTTACGGCTTTTTCGTCTTTCCAAGAATATGGATATTGCGTGCGTATACCTATCAAGGGTTCGCTCTGTACCATTAATTAGTTCTGTGCTCTTATCGATGTAGCCGTCCGGATGCTTATATTATTACTATTACCGGGTTACGTGCTCCCTGCAGCATTTATATCTATTATTGAATATAATATATATTATTACTATTATTAATATATACGTAGTCACATCTCGTTGCAGCTAAATTTCACAACAAGATGGCCATATTTAATGTATTTCAGTATACTTATTTTAGTTTATCTAATAAATCACTGAAGTCAAAATTCAAGACTGCCTTATTTCGATTTGTGGTGTTCTCGAAGTTAACACAATCTAATCATCGTGTGATATGTTAAGTGCAGTGTCGGGTAGTAACGTTACGTAATTTTATTCGAATTATTTCCAAGTAACGAAAATGTAATTGAGCAGTGATAAACTAGATAGATAGATGTCCATCCACCTGTTAATATATATTAAAAACGAATATAAGTTTAATGAAGTAAATTCATTTATAGATAACAATAATTTTAATTTACCTTTTGTAATAATTGGTAATTTTTTATAATTTTTCATTAACTAAAGTAACAATATAGGTATCAGGAGCTTTGTATTATTTTTTTACCTAACAAAAAGCTTTTTGCCCCAACAAATAAAATTGTATTGATATTTATAGAAAAAAAACTAAAACGTCGTGTACGACGTGCTAGAGCTCGTGGAATATGCTCAGATGAGCTACACAGCCGTCGACACCATGATGGCGGACGATCCTGACGCAGTGGCCAATTTTCCCACAAAGTTCCTTAACAGTTTGCAACCGGACGGCCTACCACCGTACCGGCTGATGTTAAGGGTGGGGTGCATCGTGATGTTGCTCAGAAATCTCGATCCGAGGAGATGACTGTGCAACAGTAGGAGGTTGGTGGTCACAATTTCAAGGCGAGAATTTTGGGTGGTGACGCACAAGACGAGGATATCGTCGTGCCCAAGATATACCACTCACATCCAGTGGTGAGGACGACTTGCCCATCTTACTGCGCCGCCTTCAATTCCCGGTGAGGTTGGCATTCGCCATGGCCCATGACCATCAACAAGTCGCAGGGCCAGACGTTCGATCGGGTAGGTTTGCTACTGATGTCACCCGTGTGACGGCCAACCGTACGTGGGATTGTCGAGGGTGAGAACCGCACAATCCGTGAGGGTCGGCATGTACGGCGATTCGTCACCAAGAACATTGTGTACAGGGAAGTTCTGTAATGCGATTAATGTAGACAATAATATTATGTAAGTGTAAGTTATATGTTTGTTGTAAGTGACTGAAAATGGTCAAGGCTTGGTGACGACGAATGATCACGTCAAGGTAAGCCTAAGTGCCGCCCATTGCTGACTACAGTCCTAAATAATTCGTTTAATTAGATTTATCAATTTCACAACCTTGAATGTTTTTAATAAAATATACTAATATATTATTACGTAAGAAATTTTAGATTTTTTTTTCGGCAGCTTTAAAAAATAATGATAACCTATTTACTACCAGGTTATGTGTTCCGATCGTCTCACAATGTCTGCTATCCTACGAAGTCAGATTGCCTACCAGGATGACTACGGCGAACGTCATTCAAGGTTATTGACCTGCTAGACACAAAATAAATCGTGACGGCTATACTACACCCGAAATATTTAGCCGTATGACGGATTCTAATCACCAAACCTCCGTATCACAGTTACACAATCCATGCCCCAACAATCGGGATAGACTCAGAGCTAAAAAATTGGGGCCTTTGGATACCTGATGATATATGCTTCGCACATTGTCACATTGTCTACCTATGTAGTTTGATGACTGACAGCTGGACAATAGAATACAGCTATCGGCTAAACACTGTCACAACATTTATAAATCAAACCACTTTTAATACTAAATCGGTACCCACTCTCAGCGAGTTCAATGGGTGTCCGAGTTTCACTTAAAGCTAGTATTTTTTATAAAATCTGTTCACTTCACAACAAACTTACGATAGTTCCTTTGTAGTTTGTACACTCACTTGAATTATTTATACAGTTATAAAATTTCAATCGTCAATAAAATGTTTATCACATTCTTCGGTGTCGTTCTTTGAGTAACAATTATCTTAGTACTACTGAATTTAAAAACCATCATCAGATGGAAGCGAATTATCGATGAGTGGATTCACCAGTGCAGGAATACAGTTTGGTGTCTCTTGACGGTATATAGTATTCAATTTAAACAAATTACAACACTTTTATATTATAATGATAAGTAATAGCGAGACATAGGTAATTTTTTTATCTGGAACCAATTCCGTGCGAGGTTAAAATGTTTGCCTTTTTGACTTACCTACCTTTGACTTTTACAAATAATATTACAATTATTTGTGATCGTTTTTGTGTTTAAGGGAACAGTCGCGGACGTAGTAATGACTGTCGTGGGCACTCCCCCTCAGCCGCGAGCCGTTCGAAAATTGTTCTTCCGACACCACAGCCCGTCGTTGAAGATCCGGAAGTAAATGTTAGATCTCTGTTTTATTTTTAAGCTACAAGTTTATTGTCCAGAATTAGTTTTAAGCTTAAGCTTACTTGGTCCCTAATCGAAATAGACAACTAAACACTTTGTACGTACCTACCATTCTCGTCTACCAATAACTATAATGGTCGAAATTAAATATGTTTTTGATTATGTTTGCATTTTGAAATGCTGTTATCGCTAACCCGTTGTCCGAAACGTTCGGCTGTTATTATTAGTTTTTAGACTTAGACAAAATAGATAGCTATGTCATCAACTTTTTGATAATATGCATCGTGTTTGCCGACCACTGCTCGCCTGAAAGGCACTTTAACGGCCAATAAAATACGACTTTGACTAGGAAGGGTAGAACCGGACAAAAACTCTTACGGTTGCCAACATACGTATCTATTTTGTCATTTTTATTACGACTTGATGGTAGTTTACTAGTTAATAGACATTTTAAAGCAAATAAATAATTATTTACTATTTAAACTTTTAATTTTGATATATTTTGGCTGCGTTATAATTAGAGCAAGGATTTCTATGTAATTGCATATTTTTTTCTTTTTAATTTTTTGGATTTTTGTCAGTTATCTCCACAAATAATTTGAAACTAATGGTGAAGTTTTTTTTTGCATATTTCTGCATATTAAAATGTTATTACATATTTTTGCATATTTTGGCAAAATTCAAAATTTATTGCATATTGAAGCGAAAATTTAAAAAAAAGCATAAAATAATATTTTGTCAAGAAAATAAATTAAACTTATTTAATATATTTATTTTTATTAATAAAAATAAATTTAATTTTAACAACACATCAAAATTCTCGGTAAAAATATTTTTGTATGCCGTCGTTCATTAAAGTAAATAAATTTAAAAAAAAAGTAACTATAAAAAATACAATTTCTAAAAAAAATGTTGTGTTTTGCAATGATTTCAATTAATGACATGGACGATTTGTGAAATAGCTCAGCAGAATGTTCGCCCAGCAATTCGAACGGGAAGAGATGTTGAGCTCGAGCACAATGCTTTACGTACTGTCAATCCTCTGGGCACGTGAACACAACCGAGTGTGCGATGAGTTGTCACAGAAGTGGCCGTGTTGGACACACGAACAGCTGTACACCAAGGCCAGGAAGATTGTAACCGGTCAAATGATGAACATAATGATGACCGAAATCCTAAATGTGGAACTCAGACCGGAAGTGTACCACCATCGAATGGAAAACATCCATAGTTCCGGCAATCCTATTGAAGTGTACTTGACGATGGCTGTATCAAATATGCCGGAAAAATTGCAATACAGTTCAACGAATTTGAAGTTCTACAATAACACCAGGTTAGTCCGAGACTTTTTATGGATACACCAATAATAACTTAAGAAACTTCCACGTCAAATTTTGGCTCTTAAAAATATTATTTTTGATCAGGGATTTACAGAGCAGCCCGAACAGGGTGCCATATTATAATAGGTAAACATATTATATGGTATATAATATTATAGTGTATAAAAAGCTATTTGCTGGTACGAACACGGTAGTTAATGATTTAAGTTAAGAACTTCGGGGCCAATGCATTTTTAGTATAAAAAACATGCCTTACGGTGAAACATTCTAGCCCAGTTAAATAGTAGGATTTCGTTAATTGTTTGTTTATTATTTAAAAGAAGAAAACATTCTGGATTTTCGATCAAAACCAGATTTTAAAAACTATAATATTATCATAGAAGCTAAAATAAGAATTTGAATTATGATGAACAATATTTATTATATATCAAACGTGTTTGTTCAGCACTGTTTAATGTAAAATGAAAATTCGGGCTTTGATCCCAGATAAAACAATCTTTCAGATAAAAAACAAATTATCAATAATGAGTGAGATTTTTTCCTCGTGAATTAATTTTTTCTGATATTATAATTATTAAGTAGCGACCTAAATATAGATACCATTTTTAATTTTTATTGAACTGCAAAAAATTGGAAAAACCAACACTTACACCCTTAAGACGCATTTAATTAAGGGATGACAAGCATATTATAAACGCTCTCAATCGGTCAAATGTGAAATCCTACTCAATCTTAGATAGCTTTTTATTCGTGGGTACTGTACGTCTGTTGTACCGGCATAATATATAGCCACATGTTCAACTATTGATAAATATAATATGTTTTTTTTTTAAAAATGAGTTATGGTCTATGAAAATATAATACGCTTCAAACAGATTTAAAAGACTCCCTGCAATTAATGATGAGTTCAAATATGAGCAGTCACGGCCCACGATGACGGTCCCTTAAGCAGGCCTTACTACAGCTTTTTCGATCCGACCCGAAATATCGAAACCGCAACCGAATTGGAAAAATTGTATAGTACCGTGGAGAAGGTGGAGTTTTTAACCGGCGTGTTGACAGAAAAGTCCAGTTCCGGAGTTCTACCCACGGCCAAAGTCCTGTCTAACAGTTTTATCGTTAACGCAATACAAGCTAACTTAACTTGGTGAAGTCTACCAGTTTAGAGTCATTGATATGTCGAAACGTGGACAATTGCGACGAGTTAAAAGCTCATCGTTCCGCGAAATAAGTACATATTTTATAATATAATATCGTTACTGTAGGACCAATTATTAAAATATTATTAGTCTTCGTATTTTTGGCGCACCGTCATCAAGCCAAACATAATATTTTATAATTTAACCGTATTCGCTAATTTTTATGTAAGTATTAATCGATCATTATTTATCAATCATATTAATTTATTTACTAGGTCCAATTAAGGTAATTATTCTTGTTTTTGAAAATCTCCTTAAGCTATTGCTTATTTGTTTGAAGCGTTCTTCTTATTTTTAGGTCCATAAAAGACTAAATCATTATAATATAGTTGTTTCTACATTATTATAATATTTATATTCGTTTGTCTTGTTCGTTTTCTTAGCCAACATGCAAGTTTATTTACCATTATATTTTTATTTGTGTCTGTCATCACGTTTTAGGACAGTAAAAGTGCTTTTATTTTCTTCAACAGTAGCTTTTCTGATAGGAAAGTGAATCTAGTTGGTACTTTGGGGTGTCAAAAGTAAACAATTGTACTTTTCGCAAGCGCTGTTAAAAACAACATAAAAATTAATTAAAAACAGGAAATTTTTACGCAAAATCAGTTTTATAAAAAAACGATTTTGGTTTTTGGTGTAACTTTAAAACAAATGAACGTATATACATGCAATTTTCACTGGTTGTTTATATTTGCATTTTCTATACACGATAACATTTTCAAAATATTTTGATATATTTTGAACTGTTTAGGGAATTTTAATTCTCCATTTGTTTTTAGTTTTTTTTTCTAAAAATATCAATACAATTTTATTTGTTGGTTGCGAAAGCTTTAAAATTTAATAGAATTCTTATAGTATATTGTTTCAAAGGCAGATGAAAAATATTAAAAATCCTTGGTCACAATTTTTTTTTAAAAGCATTTAAAGTTCAAAAATTGACAAAATATGGAAAAATCACGAAAGTTAGCAAATTATTTTGAGTTAAGAATTCGTAAAATTTTTTTCTTTTTAAATCTAAGATTTGAAAATGTAATAAAATATTCCGTATAAGATTATCTAACTTTATCAAAACAAAAATGTCTATAAGAAAGTCAAATTAAATTTTTATAAGGGTTTGAAATTCAAATTTTTACAACATTGGATATTCACTCGTTTTCTCATATAACGATTTACTTATTTTGTTGTAATTCAAAAACGAATAACTGTAGACACATGAAAATTTCACTGAATGTTCATATTAGCATTTCCTATACACTGTACAGTTTTGAAAATATTTTGACTTTTTTTGAGTTTTCAATTTTTTTAGTTTTTTTTTCTATAAATATCAATTAAGTTTTATCTTTTGGGCCAAAAAGTGTAAAAATTTAATACAAGGCTCCTGATATATTGTTACAATAGCAATTGAAAATTTTTAAAAATACATAGGCACATTTTCTTTTATAAGCATTTAAAGATCGAATTTTGACAACATTTATCAAAATCTCGAAAACTATCAATCATTGTAATTAATAAATTATAAAAGGTGGGCAAGTGGGTGTCGCTCTGCTGTACAGTAGGTTACAAGTGGGACACTGTATAATGGATGGTATTAAATTTGAATTCAATGATATAATATCATTGTATAAGAAAAACGATTCTTAGCGGTGACGGTATGCAGTCTATGTATAAGACATATTATATACATATCTATGGTATTAAACAAAAAATTGATCTATAATAGGTACCTATAATAAATTCCAAATTAATCATATCACAATATCCATTAGATACTTATGTCTTCTAACGCGTTATACATCAACAAAAACCCTGATACTATCATAGATATATAATAGTACACTTAAGAAGTTTCAAGTACCCACGAATAATATTATTCAATCACAACAAAATAACTAAATTAGTTATTCTAGATTTTTTAATATGTAATTTCGTCCAAATTTGAATTTAAAATGTCTGTAAAAAATAAGTGTGTTCATATATTTTTTAGATTTTTTAGTTATAGTATGAACTATTTATGAGAACCTTTGTGTTGAATTTGTAATCCTTAGCTATAAAAACTGAACATTTTATAATTTTTTAATTCCAACGATTGATAATTTTCGAGATTTTGATAAATTTTGTCAAAATCAAAACTTTAAATGCTTATAAAAAAAAATCGTGCCTATGTATTTTTAATATTTTTCAACTGATATTGTAACAATATATCAGGAGCCTTGTATTAAATTTTTACACTTTTTGGCCCAACAGATAAAACTTAATTGATATTTATAGAAAAAAAAACTAAAAAAAATTGAAAGCTGTAAATGTCCATTAACAGCTCAAAAAGATTCAAAATATTTCCAAAATTGTATGGTGTATAGGAAATGCTAATATAAACATTCAGTGAAATTTTCATGTATCTACAGTTATTCGTTTTTGAATTACAACAAAATAAGGAAATCGCTACATGAGTAATCGAGTGAATATCCAATGTTGTAAAAATTTGAATTTCAAACGCTCATAAAAATTAAATTTGACTGTCCGGTAGAGATTTTTTTATTGATAAAGGTAGATAATCTTATAAGGAATCTTGTGTTTCATTTTCAAATCTTAGATTTAAAAAGAAAAATTTTTACGAATTCTTAACTCAAAATAATTTGGTAATTTTCGTGATTTTTCCATATTTTGTCAATTTTTGAACTTTAAATGCTTATAAAAAAAAATTGTGACTAAGGATTTTTAATATTTTTCATCTGCCTTTGAAACAATATATTAGAAGGCTTCTATTAAATTTTCAAGCTTTTGCAACCAACAAATAAAATTTTATTGATATTTTTAGAAAAAAAACTAAAAAAAGATGGAAAATGAAAATGTCCCCAAACAGTTCAAAATAAATCAAAATATTTTGAAAATTGTATCGTGTATAGAAAATGCAAATATAAACAACCAGTGAAAATTTCATGTATATACGTTCATTTGTTTTAGAGTTACACCAATAACTAAAATCGATTTTTTGGAAAACCAATTTTGCGTAAAAATTCCCGTTTTTCCTTAATTTTTATGTTGTTTTTCGCGGCGCTTGTGAAAACTAGTGGGAAATTTTTACTTTTGACGCCCCAAAGTACCAACTAGATTCACTTTCCTATCAGAAAAGCTACTGATGAAGAAAATCCAAGCACTTTTACTGTCCTAAAACGTGGTGACAGACACAAAAAAAAATATAAAAATATAAAAATATAAAAACATACATCATTGTAAAACCAATACATTCATCGCTCCGCTCAGAATCTAAAATGTCATAGCTAAGGATTGAAAATTTAAAACAAAGGTTCTCATAAATAGTTCATACTGTAACCAAAAAATCTAAAAAATATATGAACACAGTTATTTTTTACAGACATTATAAATTCAAATTTGAACGGAATTACATTATAAAAAACATAGATAAACTATTTTATTTATTTTGTTGTGATTGTATAATATTTTTCGTGGGTACTTGAAACTTATTAAGTATACTACTATATATCTATGATAGTATCAGGGTTTATTGTTGGTGTTTAACGCGTTTTAAGTACCTAATGGATATTGTAATATGATTAATTTGGAATTCATTATAGGTCAATTTTGTTTAATACCATAGATAAGTATATTATAATATGTCTTATACCTATAAGGACATATCGTCCCCGCCCAGAATCGTTTTTCTTATAAAATGATATAATATCATTGAATTCAAATGTTATACAATCCATTATACAGTGACGCACTTGTAACCTACTGAACATCAGAGCGACACCCACTTGCCCACCTTTTTCAGTATGTTTTTATTTATTTTTTGTATATAAAAAAATAAATTTTTATTCATCATCTTGTAATTAATCAAATTGCATTTTGAATTGTTACTTATTAGAAGAAGTAGATAACATAAAATATCTTGGGTTATTTTATGGCAATAATTTGAAATGGCCATATAAGTTTTTGACAAAGAAAATTAGAAAATCAGAAAAATTAGTAATTTTTGGTTAATTGAATCCAAAGCTTTTTTAACATCAAAGAAAACTCCTATCACTCGTTGTTTTTTATCAAGATTATCACGTACATCATGGTTGACTAGAAAATATGCATTACTAGTAGGTCTATCATTAATAAAACCAAACTGGTAAATATATAATTATATATACTTACCGAAAGATATTATTAAGTTTATTTGTTTTGATACAAGATTGAATCAATAAAAGATCTTATACACGTCGATGTGAAAACTGATCTAAACCAAAATCGTTACACTATGTTGGAGTCTCGGAGGTCTAAAACTGCAATGAATATGAAAATACAAAACAAGAACTATTGCACTTTTGCATTTTCAATGCGACTAGCGGGCAGCGGCACACTACCGAAGTCCAAAACAAAGAAAAATAATTTCGACGAGTTCCTAGTACTACACTTCCTTAAATTTCTGATTTCTATAGGTACTCACTGACTTATCGAGAAAAACTTATTTTCGCCAATGCATTTATGCAGGTTTGTGATTTACATTGCAAGCTAGTGGCTGCAACTGCAACTTTTCACGTCGATGTGTTAAGACCTTATATTGATTCAATCTTGTATCAAAACAAATAAACTCATCTTTAGGTAAGTATCTAATATTACACAGTGTGATCACGATAGTAGGTACCACTGAATATCTTAGATGCGTGTCTTTGTATTGAAATGGGATTTTCAGGAGGTGACAGGGAGCACTTGAATACATAATATTTTCAGACCAGTTTCAAATTTTTTTAAATCGCATCCCCAGTTTTTTTCTGCAGATTCGGGTAGGGTATTTTTTTTCAAACATTTATTGTATAAAAAGTTTTTTCTCTTTTCAAAACTGACTAAGTTAGAGTAAGTCAAAAATTTTATTTATGCAAAATATGTGTTTAATACAATTTTCATTTATATCCACTGAGAATAATAGAATAAGTGCCAAATAAATAATTAACGGTGGATGGAGCGACCGAACGGACTAAGGCGTCGGTTCAAACTCGGCCACGGGTGGCATTTTTCTTCTGGCAGTCAAGGTGTCCGGAGAAAGAGACCGACATGGGGACATCCCCCACCTGGACATGGCAGATACCTCATGTGTGTTTGTTTTGGCAGAATTCTTAAGTGGGCAACCGACGCCTTAGTCCGTTCGGTCACTCCGTCCACCATTAAATATTTATTTGGCACTTATTCTATTATTTTCAGTGGATATAAATGAAAATTGTATTAAACACATATTATGCATAAATAACATTTTTGACTTACTCTAACTTGGTCAGTTTTGAAAAGAGAAAAAAACTTTTTATACAATAAATGTTTAAAGAAAAAATACCCTACCCGAATCTGCAGAAGAAAACTTTGGATGCCATTTAAAAAAAAGTAAGTCGTATTGCGAATGAAACTACATTGTATTTTTCACCAAACAACCATAGTTATAACCACTTAATTATGGTAATATCAACTATTATATTTTTAACCATTTACCATAGCAAATTTTTTTTTTCCGTCTAGTCAGGAATCGGCAGGAATTGAGTAAAAAATTGCAAAAAGTTAATAAAATTGAATTACATTACTACAGAATTACAAAATTAGATTTTATGGGAAAGTTAGTAGAGAAGGAATTATGAAATCGTGGTCACGAATCAGCAGGAATTGAGTACTGATTATTAGCACAAAAAAAATTTCGAAAGTCAAAATGGGGGGAGGGGGGGCAGGGTAATGTACGTCAGTGATCCACATAACTAGTCGATAATAATATCCATTATTAAGTAAATATATTAAAACAATTTTAATAGCGTAGAAAAATATCTCAAATTACTCCCAAATTTTCCATTATAAGAGAAATATTATACAATTATATTTTTTAATTTTTAGGTTATAACAATAAATTTTTTTTAGTTAAAAAATTTGAACAATTTTTAGTAGAATATCAAATCTTAACTTTAAATAAAATAATTTTAACAAAAATGCTCAATACCCATTTTTAATTATACATATATTTAATTTAAATTTTTTTTTTTTTTTAATTTATCTATAGGTACTAACATTAAATATACATTCAAATATAAATTTCAGGATTTTTATTTTGTTAAATAATCAGACATTATTTACTCAATTCAAATAGATTTAACTAAGCCTATATTGTTAAATAAAACTTATTTTCCCAATAAATAAAAATTTGAGAAAAATAATATGAATAACCCACAGGATTGACAACAATACTATAATATACATAATAATTATCAAGAAAAACCCAATGAAGCTGTTTGAGCTGGTTTAACAATATAACGACAAATGAATAATAATTTTATAATTACTCTCAATATGTAGACGCGTAGACTTTCCAGTTGCTACCTGTTGATCTTAATACAAGTATACAAGTTGACAAGACAGTGTTATAAAGCCAATATAATTTAACATCACAATAAAATCATAATAACATATTTTATAATAAACAAACTTAGCGCTTACGCATATGATAATAATTAATAAAGTTGGCGAATCGCAATTGCGATTTAATAAGGAGCCGTGGTGAATTTCACACATTTTAAATACTAAAATATTAAAGATTTTTGATTTGTGCCCATTTAATTTAAATAATAATTTAACAAGAAAAAAACTGTTTACTTTGAACGCAAATGCGTTTAGAAAAATATAATGGTAAAATAAACTTGCAAGTTGGCTAACAAAACGAACAAGACAAACGAATATAAATATTATAATAATGTAGAAACAACTATATTATAATAATTTAGTCTTTTATGGACCTAAAAATAAGATAAATAAAATATGTACTTATTTCGCGGAACGATGAGCTTTTAACTCGTCGCAATTGTCCACGTTTCGACATATCAATGACTCTAAGCTGGTAGACTTCACCAAGTTAAAATATTCGACTCCACCGAACGTGTCCGGTGATCACAAGTGTTTGGTGGTGATACGATTTGCCAGTATTGCGTTAACGATAAAACTGTTAGACAGGACTTTGGCCGTGGGTAGAACTCCGGAACTGGACTTTTCTGTCAACACGCCGGTTAAAAACTCCACCTTCTCCACGGTACTATACAATTTTTCCAATTCGGTTGTGGTTTCGATGTTTCCGGTGAGATCGAAAAAGCTGTTGTAAGCAGGCAGCCCTAACCGTCTTCTATAGTTATTGAAACTCTGCAAACATTGTTCCCTCGAGAGTTTCATAAGTGCTTTGGTAAACTGTCCAGTCAAGGGGCCGTCATCGTGGGCAGTGACTATGCTCATCTTTGAACTCATCATTAATTGCAGGGAGTCTTTTAAATCAGCTTCCGAATCTGCACTAAAAGTATAGTAAAATCGAATCGTATATAAGTATAAAATAATATAATAATATGTGAATGTCATTGAAATCGCTTATTTTTCTAAAACTAAAATTCTCCGGGGACTAGAACAGTTCCCCACATGTTTAGTTTCACTTCC
This sequence comes from Macrosiphum euphorbiae, assembly GCA_949089665.1. NCBI lineage: Eukaryota > Metazoa > Arthropoda > Insecta > Hemiptera > Aphididae > Macrosiphum > Macrosiphum euphorbiae. Next base: position 72,712,442 of record CARXXK010000003.1, on the reverse strand, counting down.
CTAGCGTACCTCTATAGTTTCTGGTCACCATCTAGACCTAGAGTTGTATAATACGGGTAGGTACCTACTATAGTTGATGATTAAAATTAATAATATCATAGTTTGAACTGTTTGAAGCGTATTATATTTTCATAAATCATAACTCATTCTTTAAAAAAAACATATTATATTTATCATTAGTTGAACGATGTGGCTAAATATTATGCATTTACAACAGACGTACAGTACCCACGAATAAAAAGCTATCGAAGATTGCGTAGGATTTCACGTTTGACCGATTGAGAGCGTTTATAATATGCTTGTCATCCCTTAATTAAATGCGTCTTAAGGATGTAAGTGTTGGTTTTTCCATTTTTTTTGCAGTTCAATAAAAATTAAAAATGGTACCTATCTATATTTAGGTCATTATTTAATAATTATAATATCAGCAAAAATTAATTCACGGGGAAAAAATCTCACTCATTATTGATAATTTGTTTTTTATCTGAAAGATAATTTTATGTGGGATCAAAGCCCGAATTTTCATTTTACTTTAAACAGTGCTGAACAAACACGTTTGAAATATAACAAATATTGTTTATCATTATTCAAATACTTATTTTAGCTTCTATGATAATATTATAGTTTTTAAAATCTGGTTTTGATCGAAAATCCATGTCATTAATTGAAATCATTGCAAAACACAACATATTTGGAGAAATTGTATTTTTTATAGTTACCTTTTTTAAAATTTATTTACTTTCATGAACGACGGCATACAAAAAATATTTTTACCGAGAATTTTGATGTGTTGTTAAAATTAAATTTCAAACTAGTACCTACGAGTTAATTTGTTTAAAGTATTAATAGTTAAATTATCGGATTAGCAGTATTGTAGTAAACTGATAATTTGAGGGGTAGGTACCTACACTTGTAATTCCGTCCATTAATTAAACATTAAAATATTCTCATAAGTAATATGTGCATAACTAGTTCAGATTCGGTATTTTGTCATTCAGAAAAGTGAAAATTTAAGTTTTATCAAACAATATTGTTTTGTGTAAAAAAAAGTCTTGCTCACCAACGACCTGTCGTTCGAAATGCCTTTTGTCAATGCCTTTAAGTATACGTCGGAATATGGTGCGAATGCATGGTTCGTTGCAAAATGTTTGTAATCAAATTTCCGTGTCTTTAGCTTACCACCGGACAACGATCTCCTAGATCTCTCCGACGCAGCTCCACTGCCGTACAATTGGGAAGCCGTTACCTATAATATTAAGTGGCGGACAATACAATATCATTAATATTCAATGTAAGTTTTTTAATGGTAAGTACGTCATATCGCTTCAAATGCGCTCGTGTCATAACGTATTATTGTAATTTATAGGTATTAGCTACTAACCGTCAAGTTGGAATTTGGGTCAGAAAATTGCATAACGAAATAATGGTAGAACGCGTCCAACAGTAAATTTCTGTTCTTCCGATCCGGTATGAACTGACCGGGTTTTGGTTTGAGGATTTTGTTGTACAGAGTTTTCACCGGCGGTAAAGTTTCTGAAAAAAATTAATTTTCTGAATTTCCTTTTCACCCAGTGTTAATAACTGCGCGTTAGAATAGACGACGATACATTTCGTCGATAACAGACAATACGCAGTTTTACATCGTTTGTGCAAATATGTATTTTATTTTATATTATTATTATAATAAAATAATTAAAAAAATGTATAGTAGTGAGGCATTAATATATATATTTACTGTCATTCGCACAGCATTCCAGTGGACATGCTGGAGACGATATTCTGGGACCGTATCCACCGTTGTTTTCACTAGGGAACACGTTCTCTAATCTTTCCACAGCACTTTGATGGACTAATCAAAAAAAAAAAAAATACATCATGCTATTAAAGTACGCTTAATATTAATTTGTAACATGTATACGTAAAACTGAATAATCTATAAAACATATTTTAGCTTATTTATACACTCAATCAATCGCTGAATGCTAAATTATAGATCTTATTGTTTAATAATTTACATTATCTACGCATTAAAATTTACAGAAAAACGTTTATTATGTACATTTCGTGAGGATAATACAGAAATATTTTCTAGATTAATGATTGTAAACCTAGTTTTGGAAAAGCAATATTGTTGTATAAAACTGCTGACATGTATATAAACATTAAAAAATGTCCCTAATCATAATATATAATATTGAAAAATTATGTCGAGTTCTTGTAAGATTTTGTTGTTGATTTATGTTTTTAAAATTTAATATCATACTATATTAAAATTTAAATAATTTAAAGGGTACCCACTATAATACAGGGTGTCCCGTGAGGATTTACTCATTGCGATATCTCCTGAAATAATAGAGATATCGTAATTCTGTTTTCTTATTAAGACTCACAGGTAAGCACTACAAAAACCTAATTTTTTATTTTTTTTTATGTTTTGGTAAAAAAGTTAAAAAAATTATTTTTTTAATTAATTATTTAAAAAAATATTGAAGATTGCCATTTTGTAGAGTTTATTTTTCTGAAAATATTGACCTTTCAACATTTTAATTTCATTAATTTCCTGATTTTTAATAATTTTTTTAATTAATAAGTAAAACGGCGAAAAACCGGTTTTTGTCCGGGCGGCGAGTCCCCCTCTACGGCTAATAGGTAAATCCTCACGGGACACCCTGTATAATATTATAATACTAGTATACTACACTATAATATTATATAAGTACAGTGAAACCCCTGAACATTTTTGTTTCAAAAAAACTGAGCTATTTAGGAGGAAGGATGATGTGGTGTTCATTAAGGAAGGGTTTACTATATATATATTACATTCACTGAAAATAAACTTAACTTATCACCTATATTGTAACCGTAACTTACAAGCGTAAATGGTTTTCAGCTGGAATCTTGAAGTGAACGGAAAAATGCTCCACCACATCGTCGGCCTTCCTAGACTGATGTCCTGGAAGCTCGGTTGTAAAAACTTTGATACTGTACGTGACATAAACGACACGGGTTTCTCTGAGGTTGGAAAAAAAAATGTTATGACAAATATAAGGTTTACACTATTGAGCATTATATTATATCATATTAGTAAAATTATCTATACATCGCCAAAATTATCTTGCTAAGGTAAATTGGTACACGATCCAATATTAATTTTATAGTTACGCTACATGTCTGAGTTCTGGACTAGAAAAAGTATTCGATATTTTAGCAGATTCAACAGAAAATTAATGGGGCTTTCATAGTTTATCATAGTCTATTACATTTGTAATTGCTAAAGGAATAAATTAACTGTTATGTTTTTTTTATTGTTTTATCTTTATATGAGTATAATATAGTATATAAACATTAAATAAATAATTTGTTAAGATCCTTATCGCTTTTTTACGTATTTCATGATTAGTTTTTTGTTGTGTAGGTTTTCGAGTGTAATATTTGCCATCCTTACAGGCTATATATTAACTATATTTTTTATCAATATAAGTAAATACCGATACTTTGTTGCAATATTTTGTAGGTAACGACATTTATTAGTTTTCTATTCGATATCCATATCCACATATTGTAATATTATGTATATATAAAGTAGATGGATTAATAGAGAAATTAGTAAATTAAGTAGTTGTGTGATAATGTGAGTTATTACCTCATCAATCGAGAACGTCTGGTCCGATTTGGCTCAAATTTTTTTTTACATGTTCGTATTTTCCAGGAGAAATTTTTTATGAAAGAAAATTTTAGGAAAATCCCCCGTAAAAGTAGGAAATCAGGATGTAAAAAGTACAACAGTGGCTCATCAGTGTATTATATATTGGTTGCTATTGGTTAATCGGGATTTTTTGTTGATTTATATTCTTTTTTTTTGTCAATATATATATATATAATGAATATTTGTGTGTAGATTAGACCTCTTGGAAGAAGACAAGCTAATTTAAAAATGTTTAAATTTGGTTTTTTTTTTATTCAACTGATATTAGTACGGTTAGGTTTGGTTAGGATTTTGTATTAATTGATTATATGAATCCACCATAGGTGGGATACGACAAACTTGGTATAACTTTGATACATTAGAATTAAATCATGCACTTACGTCAAACAGCACGGGATGGGATTTTCACGATACAGTTGTCCGGAAATAGGTTATAGGTTAATATTTGGACCGTATGGAATATAATTCGGGTTAGCCCGTCGTTGGTCGCGTCTTTTTTTTGTACTCCTTTGGTCGCGTGGTGAGAGATTCTCTCACTTTCATCAATAAGTCTTATAATATGTAATAAACTACCAAATTATATTTATTATATAAATGAGAACTTATAAACTATATATATTTCAGTA